>CM040421.1:113894727-114086100 GCA_022702705.1 Papilionanthe hookeriana x Papilionanthe teres | reverse complement strand
TGTCTTATGAAACACGCCAATTAGATTGTTCTAATACATTTCTAACGACTATTGCATCATGGATGAACATTTCCAACTTACTGGAACATTTATAAATCTCAAGACAAAGTCCACTATTGCTAGCACATTCTCGCTTTGATATGGTTTTCTTTCTCTAAAGACTAATTTAAACTTCTTAGATACATTCGTCTTAATGTGTGTTTTATCTATAGCACCAACACAATTCTATTTTACATAACTATATTAGAAACAGTAGTATAAATCAAAAGGAGCCTAAATGTTAGGTATGAGTTTACCTTAAAAAATGTATAAACCTAATATTTGCTTGTATCTTACATGCAGTCTGGAGTAATGGGGGCATAATAATTTCATATGGCATCTCTCCTATGACATTTAAACATCTACTAATAACTTACTACGAATCATTGAAAGTTAAATTGTGCAACTAGATTACGAACAATAAGTGCAAGTGTATATAGAAACATAGCAATGTGTTCTTCGATGCACACATAGAATGTATTGACAAGCAATCATTTTATTTGCATCAAGTTGCATAACTTGAAAAAGTGCGATCTCATCATTCGCACCATGTTTACACAATTAGAATCGAATTTAAGATAAAAATAATTGATGTTGTATATATCATTCCGGATTACAATTTCTTCTTTCGCTTCCTACCTCATGCAACATTAAGAGTGCAGTACTCACTACGACAATGATAACTATATGAACAACTAAATCATATTAGTTATCATAATTTAATGAGTTATTAAAATCAAACAATTGTTCTTCATCGTCCTACAGTGATTCATCAATCTCTATAATACATACATATACACAATCAAACTAGTTGACATATTAAAATATTCCATGACAAACGAAATAAAAAATACATGTAATTTTTCTTTCACCCAACAGTTATAAAATGCTTCAACATTTTGCTATTTTATCTTCTAAGAATTTAGTCTTTTAACATCATAGCTAGTAGGGTTTGATGCTTTAAATGAGCATGATTATTCATTTGATTTGAATTTCTATGTTTTCCTGCTGTTGAGTTCAATTATTTTACGCATAACATGTTCTTTTATAAAGTATACTATTTATAGTTAATGATTAAAAATATCTCTCTGAAATATTAAAACCAAATAATTACGTTACTCATGTCCATATATTTGAGTGAAGCATGCTACTTGACTTTGATTTTGAAATAAATAAAATACTTCAAAACTAATGACCAATATACTCACAAAATCAATCAACTCATTTTATTGAAATCTCATAAAATGTGCAAATTATGTTTTAGGCTCAAATTAATTAAATAAAAAATAATAGTAGCTCTCAATGCTATAATACTTCACAAAACAAAACGACAGATGAAAGATGAATCAGGCCTATATATGCAATCTATCAAGTCTATAAATTAATAAACCAACTACTATGAGAAGAAGTTAATAAGTTTATCATAAATTTGAAAATTTGAACAATGACTTTGAACGGCAACAAATGGATGAAAATTTATTCAATTGTTAAATTTGAGTAGTCATCTAATAAAATCACATACATGGCACTTAACCTTATGGAATTCTTCAGCTGTTCGGAACAAACAGAAATTAGCAGGGATAATTTTGTATCTTATAATTTTTAAAATTTTTTTCTTCAGGAGAAATCATTTGTATTTAGAACCCAATTACACCATCAAAAAATTGATCACACATTCAATTCATCTACATTATTACATACACTTGGCTTCTTAATTTTAATGATCAAAATATCTTATACTAACTATTATTGGCAAACAAAATGACAAAAAATCATTTTAAGGAAAAGAACTTAGCATTTAAAAGCCTGAACTCCCATAACTCACTGTTATTTATTCTCAATTTGTTAAAATTTTATGAAATTTTAATGAAGCAAGCAATTCAAAAGCCTGGCCTTTCAAAGACTCAGTATTGTTTATCCTCTATTTTTCAATAAATTTTAAGATATTTTTTATTTATAGCATTATACTGTTGTTTTCATAAGTTAACCACCACTTCCCCGACTCACTTCCACCTTCAATTGACTACCAAAACAATTTTCAGGCAAATTAGACACATGTAACCAAAAAAAAAAAAAAAACAAAATTATAAATGGCAACAAGAAGAAAAAATATAAATCATAGTGTTCTTATACCCAAATAGAGCACTCCGTGTCACGCAACCTTTCTCAGCCATCTAGCAAAGGAGACCGTGCAGGATTTCAGTTAGTTGATGAGCAGACGTCGCCGGGACAAACTGCACACAGCCCTAAAATGCTGCAGAGAAGATGTAAGTGAGATCAAAGAGGGCCACAAAGATCTTTGATATTGGCAATGTGGTTAGCACGTCAAAGGTAAAAGCGGTTAAAGGAAGGTTATATCAACAAAGGAGACTACTGGCTTCAAGTGGTGTGGTATGAGTGCTAGTAGTTTGAGTTGCAGTGCTTCGGGCATTGGCCTCGCCTACTCCCTCAGTATGTAGTTCTTATAAAATTATGCCTCAAAGACTGGTCAACAGCACAATGATGAGTGAAAGCCATAAGGCTATTCTTAAAAAAATTTAATCATAGCCTGATGGCCGATGACCTGGTAGTGTGCAATCATTACCGTTCCAATTACATATATGAGCTCCAATGTGAGCACCGGCAGCCACCTCCACATAGTTATAATAGTTGGATCGGTTCCTCACATTTCAAGTTTAGTTTGACCCATTTAAATTCAACCCTTCGAGTAAAAGTGAATAGAAACACTTATTTCAATAAAGCTGTTTGGACATATCTTCCGGGATAGCAATCTCCAAAATGTGTTACATTGGCAATGCCTTTTCTCTGCATTCAAAGAATAAATTTGTTTGGGACATTGAAGTAACAGGGTTCTTAACAAAACGAACTTGCTCCAAAGAATATTATTTCTATATTTTTTATTCAAGATGAGCATGAAAATTATACGGTTAGGTATTCATGGAAACTAAATTAGGATACTAGCTTAAGGTCCTCAGAACACATCGTTTTTTAGCATCTAATTTCTGAACCATTAAAGAAGGAAGCTACTTTTCATTAAGGCATAGTTTTTGAAGTTACATTGTTCAGTGCCCTTTATCTAATAACATAAACCATACTTACTCCTGCAGCTAAACCGATAATATTCTGGCTGATAGTTCAAGCACAAAAGCAAGATTCAGTAGCTCCCATCAGATTAACAATTGAGAATGTTTAAAAGGCCTTCCTTTTCTCATCAATGAGTATTGAAGCATGTTAAATGGAGTGACGAACATTAGTTTAGATGGAGGAATTCCAGGAGCCCTCATTCCCTGAAGGACACGTGCTTTGCAAAATAAGCTGTAGAACATAACAATCCACCGGCCAAGGAAAGACGAATTAAGACATGCGAATTAAAGTGCAAGTCTTTTATAAAAATGATTGCATGAATTGGAAAATTATCAAGCATTTCCGGCGGAACAAAAAACATATAGCGACCAAGGAAATGCTTGCAAGATGACTCAGCAGAATTTCAGAATACGTAAAAGTGAACTCGTAGGAATAAATAATGAGCTTTGTTGTTTAGATATAACAGAGCAAGCAGAGTTGCAGGGATAACGATGCCGCCTATGACAGTGATCAGCTTCAGAAGCTTTGGACACTAACACATCAACATTCCCTCATCTTCTAGAAGAAGAGATAGGATAGAGACCATTAAGGCAATGACCTAGGAGAGGATTTTGATTTGTCTTGGGGTTGTTAATGTAGAAACTGCAGGAGATAAAGGAAATAATCACATTATTATCAGCGATGAATTTATGATCTGACAAAAGATTATGTGAATGATCGGAATGCAAAATACTTCAGGAATAGAGAGATTAGGACGAGGACCGGTAAAAGGCATGCAGCAGTGTTGGCGTAAATGCTGTCTTTTGATGACAAGAACCTCTTTAAGGGCAGGTTATGGAGCTATATTTTGGAGTTGGTCAAAGCTGGAAGTGAACTAAGATGTCATACCGGAGTCTAGCAGCCAAGCAGAGATGCTTGGGGAGGACAAAGAGTGCAGTAGAGACTAGTAACAATTGGGTGACAGGTAGCTCAGGTTGGCATGGTGCCAAAAAGCATCAACTAGTAATTCGTTAAATTTAGCATTATAGGGCAGCTGAGAAACGTCTTCCTCCCATGTTTGAGGAAGAGATGCAGTCCATGCATCTAAGAAAATCAGTTGAGTTTCGGCCTTGGCCTGGTGAATATTGCGAGCAGACACTACTGAACTGGGTTGTAAGAGCAAGAGTCAACAGAGTCATTAGGTAATTCATTGACAAAATTAACTTCTTCACTACATAAACGAGAATAGAGATCATCAAGTTTGGTAGATATGAAATTGGTGCGAAAGACAGTTTTGAAAGCTTGATATATGGAAGGCAAGCCATTAAGAATGTAAAGAATGATATCTTTGATATCAATATGAACCCACAGATGAAATTTTATTAAGAAGAGACAAAAATTTGGATATATACTTGACCATCGCGTCGGTTTTCATGCATATGTGGTGGAGTTCATTCTCCAATTGAATAACCCACAATTGGACAACCCATTACAGTTGTCCAGATTATGAAGTGGTTGTCAAGGTTAAGAACATAAGGATTGAAGTGGTGATTATAGAGTATATAGCAACGGCTAGATTTTGTTCAATAGGTAACCATGTCGGGAAAAGTGGACAGGAGAAAACTAAAACTGCAGCATTCATGATAGCTTTCCTGAGATGGATTGTGGATTCATCGAGGAAGCTATCAAAGCCTGTTCTTAAAATTTTGATATATTGGAAAGTTGTCTAACTATATACTTGATGTTAGACATCAGGAATTTGAGTGGTGGTGATATGGTGATCGAACTCATCGTGAATGGAGTAAATCCTTGTTTATAGAGGTGGAGAATGAGTGATCCATACGGAGAAGTTTGGGATGATAGGGAGAAGAGGCAATGAAGCAAAAATTCAAATAAGTGTTAAGGTGCTATTAAGTAAATGTTCTGATACCATCAAGAGCTAAAAGTGATAACAAGGATAGGAAAGCATATTCATTAATCATAAACCATATCAATGCAATACTACTGCATCTTAATATATGAAAGAGAGTTCCTTCAACAACTAAGCAAGAATAAGTTTGTTATATCTTAACGATCATGATACTTGAGACTGTTGAAGGAATACAGCTATGATGAATTTGCAGAGAGTAAAGTACCTGAAGATAATGTGCTTTGTTGTTCTCGTTATTAGTTAAGGACATGAAACAATGAAAAAAAAGGATGGATAAAAGCAGATCTTGATGATGTGCTATTTCATTTCCTAGAAACGAAATAGATGTAAGATTTCCTTATCAAAATTGTGAAACTGCACCAAACGTTACAACAACAACAACAACAAAGCCTTAATCCCACTAAGTGGGGTCGGCTACATGAATCATTTTTCTCCATTGCGTCCTATTTAGTGTCAAATTTTCGTTTAATTCTAAAAATTTAAGATCATTTTTTATGTAATAAGCCCAAGTTTTCCTAGGTCTACCTCTGCCTTTCTTAACATAAGTTGCATCTAAAACATCTACTCTCCTAATCGGATCATCAGGTGGTCAACGTTTAATGTGACCAAACCATCTAAGGCGACTCTCTCTAATTTTATCCGTCACTGGTCACCAACCCTATTACGGATATATTAATTTCGCATTTTGTCTTTAAGTGTAAAGCCACTCATCCACCTAATCATTCTCATCTCGGCAACACTTAACTTAACATTATGCTTCTCTTTTAAAAGCCAACATTCAGCACCATAAAGCATTGTAGGTCTCACCACCATCTTATAAAATTTTTCTTTTAGTCTAAGCGGTACTTTTCTATCACACAATAGGCCGAACACATTCTTCCACTTCAACCAACCAACCTGAATTCTACTATTAACATCCCCATCTATATCACCATCGCTTTGAACAATGGACCCGAGATATCTAAATCGTTCACACATTTTAATAACTTGATCACCCAAAGTTACACTTCTGTCACTAGGCCTACTATTACTAAAATTACATTCCATGTATTCAGTTTTAGCTCTACTCAAACGAAGACCTTTAGACTCCAATGTAGACCTCCACAATTCAAGTTTTTCCTGGGCTCTCGTCTTATCCACGAGGAGGATATCATCAGCAAAAAGCATACACCAAGGTACATCCTCTTGTAAATGCCCAGTAAGACCATCCATAAATAAAGCAAAAAGATATGGGCTTAAAGTCGATCCTTGATGTAAACCAACAGAAATAGTAAAATAATTGGTCAATCCACCTTCAGTTCAAACACATGTAACAGCTCTAGCATACATATCTTTAATGACTTGAATATAAATCATATCAACACCTTTCTTCTCAAGGACCCTCCAAAGAACATCTCTAGGAACCTTATCGTAAGCTTTTTCTAAATCAATAAAAATCAAATGTAGATCCTCCTTATTATCTCTGTACGTCTCCATCAAACCTCTCAATAAATGCACCAAACGTTGAATTGTAAAAAAAAAAGAACCAAATAGATGTAAGATTTCCAACCGAAGTTGTCAAAATGGCAAATAATTTTGAACTGAAAGAAAAATGGATTCAAGGTTTAATGGTTCTACTGATTGAACCGGATGAAATAATAAATATTAAAATTTAGTAATAATTCAAATGATGTAACAATGATGCAATAATAGTTTTTTTTAATTCAGTATAAAATATTCTAATTTAGGGCACTTCCCTAAATATTTTGAATATAACTCTAAATCAAAACATTATGTCATAACATTTTAATTATTTTCTCTTTCTTTAATCTAAATTGTTTTTTCTAGCCATCCAATCAAAGCAAAAAGCTAAAAAAGCAATCAAAATTAGAAAGACCAGTTCATTAAAAACCAAACTCACTTATTCAACCTTAGTTACATATGAACTGGTTTTGGATCTAGACCAAACCCATTGGAGGGCCGGTTCAGGATTAAACTAGTTAAATTAACTGGTCCGATCCGATTTAAAACAATATTCATTGCATTTAGTTACTTACATTTTTCGCTAACAGAAAAAGAAATCAAAAACATTAAATCTATATAAGTATCATTTCTTTTACTTTTATCAAAGATTGCACCAATAAAAGCTATATCTCCTACCATAATGTCCAAAATTTCACCCATCATTTTACTAAAAATGTGATCGACTTAAATATCTATGTTTCCCTCCCATCCTCAGGTGATTTGAGAGACTCGAGTTAAATGTACAAACGCCCTTCCACTCTCATGTGATAGAAGGAACTCAAGATAATTGAAAAAGGTTAAATTAAAGGCTGGGCAAAGGAGATTTGCACGGTCAAAGTTATGATATCAATCAGCTAACCTTGCAGCTGGTAAGAAAAAAGGTTTTGGTTATTATTCTAATTTCAGACTTCAGAATAAAGAAGCATGTTACACAGTTTAGTTATTGTAATTTGAACTTGACAAAAATTTACCACAATGAAAAATACAAGAGCTATAAGGCATGTCACAAGTTATTTCATAGTGTTAACACAACAAGGCAGTAAAAATTCAATTGCAGATCACACAGGAGAAGATAAAACTAAAAATCACAACCCATGCTGCAAACTAAAGGCATCAAAAAGAAAGCAATATAATAGTAATAATAAGTTAAGATAATAACTCTATACAAAAGAATAACTCTCAGAAAGTTATGAAGAAATGAATAACAAATCCAAGTTACATTTTTTATTTCTTACATCATCACAGAGCTGTCCATACTTGATGCTCTGAAATGTACATCCACACTTGAAATTAAGCACTACCACTGAGATAAGACCCACTTCATCCACGTGGAAAAACAGTGCTTTGAAAGATGCTCTGGCAAATCTGCCTGAATGCAATAAAGTGACATTCAAATCATCATCATCATTATTGGATGGAATAAGATGTCATCCTTCATCCTAATTTGGTAATGAAAGAAAAGACGACCATCTATATAACGAATAGAGATTCAAGTTTCTCTCTATAGAACATTTGAAAAGAAGTAGACTTTTAAATTGGCAAAAGACCTATTGCATTCTAGATAACCTATACCAACAGCTGCATAAAATGTACAATGCGCCAGTTCTAGAAAGTTTCCTTTGCATTCTTATAAAATTAGCATTTTTCATTTATGACATGTAGAAATATCATCAGTAGGGGTAGAACAAGCCTCATTTTACGGATGTGAAAATTAATGTGTATGAAATTAATATTTAAAAAAGAAATGTATAATACATAACTGAAAGCAAAGTGCTGTATTTCATTATGATTGATATATTGAATAATAAGTTTTTATGTGTTGCATATTTTGACAATATTGCATGATAACTTCAATGTGAGAAAACAAAATAATTTTTTCTTAGTTTTGGACAAAAACATTTATTTCTGGGGAGAGGGGCGCGCAAAATAAAAATATTAAAAAAATAATTTAAAAAAACTTCGGTGTTTGCTTCAACTCAACGCGGGTCCACCCTACTCATCAAATGCTGCAATTAAGATATTGTCTAAAAAAAATACTCATCAAGTTAACATTAAGTACTACCTATAAAGAACAAATGACTTTGACGTAAAGAACTGTGTAAATTTCCAATCAAATACTTATGGAATATCACAAACAAAAGAACTAGGAACCACAAGCTAATTCTTTTGATCTCCTTAAATTTGTTATTAGAAGTTATTGGAAGCAGATGAGTACGAATTGATTAGATAATTTCAAAGAGAGAGAGAGAGAGAGAGACATACAATATGCCAAGCACATGAGTAATTGTTGGTAGTGAGAAGCCAAGTCCTTTCTCCTGATTTCCAATCATCCAAACTATTCAATTGTTCAAATTCCAAAAGTTCGTCAGTATTTTCATTAGCATTATTATGTTTCTTTTTCCTCCTCTTCTTGTCCTTATTTCTCCTATTGTGATGTCGTCTAGCCATTTCTTCATCATCAATCTCCAAACTATGTTCTTTAAGAGTTTCATTAGAGTGCAACAAGCAAAACTTATCAGCTCTGCGAAAACCAATTCCATTCCCAGAAAACAATGATTCACATGACTTCTGTGTTTTGCATTCCTGTGCCAAATGAAAGTGAATAACCCAAGACTGAAGTCCAATCCATTTTATTGCTATCTGCTTTTCCATCTTCATGCATTCTTTCAGGAAATCCCAGTGATCAGTGTCAGAAAAATTCAAGGCATTCGTCAATAGCTTCTCTAGCTTTTCCTTCTCGTTCTCATGCTCTTCATCAATCAGTAGACGTAAAAGCTGTCTTCCATGAGAAATTACAGCATTTAATAAGATAAATTCATCAACAGATACAGACCCACTGCATTTTGACAGGAGGTTCTCTAGCCAACATGATGAGTATTTTAATTCCTTGCATTGTGCATTTATATGAATAAATTTACTGACAGATTTCAAGAAAATTATCATCCTGGAATCATCTACAATAACGAGGAGATGTTGGCAGAGAAATGAGAATTGCTCATCCATTATAAATTCCTTGATAATCACCCATGCTTCTTCAAGGTTCTCCTCATACATTAAGTAAAGAAATTCATCTATAAAATATTTTCTATCAATCTTTAAGATTTCACCATCCTTGACAGATTCGGCAAGTTCCTCAGAAGACCAAAAATCTCGTACATACTGAAGGAAGTTCTCAACAGTCTGAAGGACATCCAGGTCATGGAAATAATGGGGTTTGGTAGCAACGACTGCTGGAGATTGCCCATGTCTTCCTTTCCACTCGAGCTCCTCCCAGCATGTGTCACGGTTCATAAAAGCAAATTTGGAGAGTGCCCTGGCTCCCTTTTTGTGCCCAGATTCTCCAACAGTAGCAAAGTGATCAAACCAGTCCATAATACGTCTTGGATGCCCTGCAATCCATATAATTTTACAAATATGTGCAGATTGGCATTAAAGCTCAAATATAGCATATGATGCCATGCATGATAATGATAATGAACGAATGTGATAGCCAGGTGGTGACATCTACCTTCAAAAAATTTCTCAAGTATGCAGCTTCTTTTTGCAATAATAGACCCAGCCTTGCTTGGCCTATTTTCAAAGATCATCTGCAACAGTTGAACCGCAACATCATGCTTGGACTTCTTGAGCCTCAACAGCTCAATAAATAATTCACATTGCTCCCGTGGAGTTATGGAGTGAATGGATGAAATTGTATTACAAAGCCAAAGGCGAGCTTCATATCGGCCACCAGATACCATAGCAGCCCATAAAATTGATTCAAGTTTTTCCAAAAGTGTAAGCCTCTCCTTCACAACGTCTGTGTCTCCGGAGATACATGAAGGTGGTGGGGTTAGGAACAGTCTAACCATCTTCTATCTGAGGATTCCTCCACTCCCACTCCAACACTAAGAACCAACAACAAAGCCGCAAACCCGAATATCTAGGTGTCAACCACGATAGACGAATCTAAGGGGATGTTAGATAGCAAGATTTAATTTTGTTTAAGCAGAATTTAGCATAAAACCTTCCAAACACAAAAATGACTACGTCTAAATCCTACAAAATCTTAAATCCCGGATTTAGTGAATCCGGGCATTAGACGGGTTTAACTTCAATCCGCACGATTCCGAAGCTCCTCATCTTCACGCGCCGCTGATCCGGTTGATGCCTCCACCAGAGAGCTCCCGTTATCCCGTCGCGATCCACCCTTGTCGTCGAGGGTATCGGTGATCTTCTGACCGGGATTAGGAAAAAAATTGCCACGCAGCGCTCCGTTAAACACGGGTTTACGATTTAACCCTGTAATCTATTTATAATCCTTTGAAATTTTATAACATGAATGCATGAAAATAAAAGTGCGGATTTATAGATAGATTATAGAAAATTACAAGAGAGTTATAAGTAGATTATTAGAAGGTTGTAACCTAAATATAATTCCTAGTAACGCCCTTATACCCTTTTACAATGTAATTTTTTTCTGGGATCGGGGAAGATAGCTATGTTTCAATCACATGATTTTTTATAATTTCATAAATTATATTTTTTGAGATCATTTTTATTTTTTTTTTGTATTTTAAAATTATATTTAATTAATAAAATTTTTGTATGTTTTTTTTTAAAATAAATTAAATTATTTAAAAAAAATCAAACAATATATAAATTATTTTTAATAATTTTTAATTGAATATCTTATAGCATATCAAATTCATTTTTTTAAATAAAAATATAATTATAATAAAATAAAATTTAAAAATAAAAAAACAAAATTAAAATGAGCTCAAAGGCATAATATATTAGTTGATATAAATTAAAAATATTATGGATCAAAGTATCATCTAATTTTTTGCAAATCACAGAAAAATAAAAATGAAAACAGACAATTGTGTATAATTTTATTATTTGTTTAATATTTTTAATTTTAAAGAGAACTATCTTCGTTCTAAGTAATCACAGCATGCTAATGTTGCAACAATAATTATTTGTTTATAGATTGTTGTTAGCCACAACGAGATTTTTAGGGCCCCATTTGGTTGAAGAAAATCTCAAACTTCAGGGAATGATTACACACTTCTTTTGAATTCAAAGCTTAACTCTCTCATTTCACTCTTAAATCTTAATTGTAGTCTGATTAGTTCGTAGTATAGATCGAAATTTTAAATTAGGGACATAATTTCTTCTTATCATTTTCTTTCAATTTTTTTTTCTAATAGAATTAAAATTTCATGTTTTAATTTATTTTAATACTCTATTTAATTATTTTTGTTCTTTTTTTATATATTAATTATGGAATGTGACTCGACCCGCAATTACGTAAATATTTATAATTCTTAAAATTACCAAAAACTTGCCTTAATTTCTATTTGGCGGCTAGTGTGAAGAAATGTAATAATTTGGAAATTAAATAATAAGATTTCACATTAGAAGTATTACGCAAGTATACGTATCGTTTCACGTAAATCGGATTTTCCTTAAAAACCCCATGATCGATCCAACATGGAAAACCGTATCTCTCAATATTAACTTGCAAATTTCCATCTAAATTGCAGATAAATTTAATAGGAGAACAAAGTCGATATATTTGCAATAGTAAAAACTAATTTTAAGTAAGAAGTAACTGACAGTTTACTAAAGTTCAGACGATTAATTGAATATAAAAAAAAAAGTTTGAATATTATGAAAAGGTCTTTTCCCTCGCAATAGAGATGTTAATCAGTGTTGGATTTGACTGATTAAAAATACAAAATGTGGTATTGTGATAATTAGGAACATTCATATCTTTTACCCCTCTCGGTACTAGCAAAGAACATTAACTAATTTAGAGTTTTTCACCAGCTTTTGTAGTAGTGCTGAGTAGATTCTGACCTCTCGCCTCCAGATTACTCACTGTGCCATCTCTATAGGACCTACTAGGGACCCTTACGATCCAAACCCTAAACTAAATTGATAAAAAGAATCTGTCACCCCAAGAAACATCAATTTTACGCCCATCAAAACTTATCTTCCTCTCTATTTCACTCCTCTCAAGTGATTGCAACGTCTCTACCCAAGTTGAACTGTGGTATTCACTAGTTTGGTGTAATCATAACATTTCCGAGTCATTATGTTTCTCAATGGATTTTAACCTAACAAGTGGCAAATTTGCAAAGTCAATGAAGAACCGATGAAAATACCATCACAATTTATAGAATAAAAAGAAGTATTTACATCACACTCATCCTACAAGATTAATTCCCATATGCAAGGGGAAAGAAAGGGAACTACTCATAATTCGTGGAGATAAAACAAAAACACATGATTTGCATTGAAATTAAAGTCATACAACAAATACTTAAACACAAATACAAAGTACCATATGTCTTCTCCCTAAGCAAATTTTCTGGAGTTTCCTTCCAGTAATCTCCAAACTCTTACACAACAATTACTCAAACAAACTCACACACATAGTAAAAAGAACACTAAAAATCTCACTAACCTCTCCAAAATTCCACTCTAAATCCTCCTAAAGTTTCTACTTTAGGCAAAAAATGTTCCTAATTAATAGATATCTGAAAATAACCAAGGGTTGCTTCAAGCACCACTTCAAAATTCGGTCAAATTCAATGTATCTTATGAAGGGTAGTTACTAGCGCTATAATGTCAGGATGTTGTGCTATTGTGTCGAATTCACCTATAGGGTGGCGCTCTGACGCCAAAGGTGGCGCTATAGCGCCACACAATTTAACCCAATTGTGTTCTATTTTTCCCTCTTTTTCTCAAAATGTGCAGTCTATGTACCCGAAACCAAAAAACATGCAGAATACATTCCTTTAAAGAATAATATCATCAAAATGTACATAAAATAAACATAAAAATAGGTAACTTTTAGGTGGATCAATTTTCCCAAACTTAAATGTTATTTGTCCTCAAGTAACTCCTTATACTATAATAAAATTTATAACATGTGGTAGTGAGTTTACATTAAATATTTCTATAGTTTTTGTTTTATAAATGCAAAACTTTATAAAATTTTTAACAACTCGGGGTTAAAACTAAAATGTAAGAATATCTAACAGCCAAGTCTAAAAGCTCTGATTTTCTATTCATTTCATGAGTAACTGCAATTTGTCATGCTCAAGATACCTAAAATATTACAGAAAACAAATATCATGAGAACTTTATTAGTAAGGGTGCTAATGCTTTAAGTCCAATTTTATAAATGTGATTAAGTTTTTTCCTTATGATGGCTCAAGTGGAGCAAATTTTTTATTAGACATCTCCTCAAGCTTCTCCTAACATATTTTTCTTTTTTTTTCCTTTCAATTTTTCTTTTCTTTTTCTTTTACGATAATTTTCAATCCGTTTTTTTTATCTTTTCATGTCATGTGAGGATTACTATATCTGAATAGCCTTTAATGATTTTGAACTCCACCATCCTCTACTTAAAGTTAAAAACATCCCACATTTCCTTACTTAACAAATGTGTATTAGCTTTGAAAAAGATTTTTCATAAAGTCTCAATTCTTCCTTTTCAAGTGTAAATATAAGATCCTTAATTTTTCCAAAAATACAGTTTTATTAACTTTAAATAGCGAAAGCATGACCTTATACTTTTATACTAAATATCTTAATTCTAGAACTAACATTTATTATTAAAAACTTTTACTTAAGTCATCTATGACATTTATAAAATAAAAAATATAACTATCTAAAGTTAACCCTACATACCACAGGTTATGTTAAAATAATTTTAACAATACAGTTCTCTGAGGACAAATAAAGTTTATTTCTTAAAAGGTTTTTCTCCCGTCCCCCAAACTTAAAATTTTAATTAATTTAAAACATAAAACTTTATGAAGAAAGAGAAAATTTTAAATTTTAAAATAGGGGAATCAGTGCAGCTACACGTAATAAAGACAAGTGCAGAGTAGTACTAAATCCAAGATTAGCATGTATAGTAATAAAAACAGTAAAAGACTGCTCTAGCATAAGAACTAGAGCAAATGGTAAACAGTAGAACTAAAAGTTTCAACAAAATAGTCTAATACAAAAAAACAACACTCCAACATAAATACAACTAATCACCAACAAAAGAAAGTTCAAATATACAAACAGATCAAAAGAAAGAAAACAACAGACTACACATCATCTTCCTCATCATCATCTGCATCATCATCATTATCCTCATCACCCAAAACTATATCCTCATCCATCTCAAAAGGCAGATATGGTGTAAAACTGGGGTGATGAGGAAATTCCACTTACTGATCACCCCTCATGAATCTTACCATAGCCTCATTAAAAGTAAAATCATACTCAGCTTTCCTCAGTGTAGACTATCATTACGCAACATGTGAGCTTCAATGCCTTTCACTTGATTCTATAATGATATGATATATCCTTACTGTATAAATATTTGCTCCAAAACAGTATCCAAAGAAGTAGTATCAGAAGTAGATAGTCTACGAGCAGAAGCGGGAGTAGAAGCAGAAGTATAAGGTATGTCAGATCTTCCAGCCCTATGTCTTGTCCCAAAATG
This sequence comes from Papilionanthe hookeriana x Papilionanthe teres, assembly GCA_022702705.1. Lineage (NCBI taxonomy): Eukaryota > Viridiplantae > Streptophyta > Magnoliopsida > Asparagales > Orchidaceae > Papilionanthe > Papilionanthe hookeriana x Papilionanthe teres. The sequence continues at coordinate 114,071,068 of CM040421.1, read as the reverse complement.
TTTTCCATACTTCTCCAAGTTTGACTTGCCAATAGGCTTATGTGATGGTAAAATCTCCTCTCATGTCTCATATTTAACACTTGAATCAACACACAGGGTGGTAATGAGATAAGGTTAACTCATAGCTCCAGTAGTTCCTCCTCTTGAGGAAAAAATTCTATTCTTGTAAAGCAGAGAGCCGATGTAAATGGTTTTCTTCATCTAAATACAATAAATCAATGTGAATCTCTCATGGGTTACCTCACTGAAATGGTTAGTTGGAAGTAATCTACCAGAAATAAAATAATGTCAGGCACGTTGATCCCTGAATATTTATGCTTACATTTTACACTTTATATTTCTTCTCAATGATAATATCTCTTTCTTTACAATGACGTCAAAAACTTGATTCCGAAGCAAATAAGAAATCAACTTTAATTATTTATAATATGAGATTCTACGCAAGTATACTTATCGTTTATCAAGTAATATAGGACTTTCTGATTAAGTCCTGAGATATCGAACCCATAGGGAAATGTCTAAAAGTTTAAAGAAAGCAGAAAAACAACTTTTAATTTTCAAAAATGATTTTGTAAGTTATGTTTTATAATTAAAAAGTTTAAATTCTTTTTGCTAATTTTTTAGAAAAGTAAAGTAAGCAACTAAAATTAACAAGACTATTAAATGATATGAAAGCAAATGAGAATAAAATATATTTTTCCTCTTTCGATGAATCAATAATAATTATGGAATTTTGTTGTGGAAGTATCTAAATGTGTTGTGCCAAATAGAAGCAGTTATATTCTTTACCCTTACTTAGTATAAAGAACATATGTTAATTTGAAGTTTTGAAATCTACATAGATGGGTTGGGCATGTAAGATACTAGCTCTCACTCTAGAGTTCCCTCTTTTCCTTTCACCGGGGCTAACATCTCATAACAAAACTTAATACATCAAACCAAATTGGGGGCTTTAGCCTGTCACTCTAAAGTCCTCTAATTTTACACCCAATCAAAATCATATATTCCTATTTATTTGCACTTAACTATATGAACTACAATTCTCTCCGATACAATTTCATGTGATTCTCTCCAATTGTTGAGTGAGACAATACTGCATTGGTTCTTACATGTTCTTACAAAAATTTTAACATTTCAATTGGCCAAATCAAGAGGTAAATGAAGTGCAAGATAGTGGAATCATCACAACTTCTTCCAACATTAAACACCTATACTTCATACAACATCCTTCATTAATTTAATTACTTCATCATTTAAAAGAAAACAAAGATAAAAGAAAACTACTCATAACTCATGGATAAAACACAACCCTAATTTGATTTTAAAGTAGAAATCATAGTAAAAACACAGAAAGTTTTACTTTAAAACCAAATGTAAAGACAAAGATAAAAACTTATCTGAAAATCCTCTCTACAAGACTCTTGGAGTTCCTCTCAAACTTTTTCTTTCCACTAAATAACTCCTTAGGGGGTGGTGCCCAACTCTAAGGATTCACTCTCTTAAATTCTAATACAAACTATGATAAAGTATAGTGGAAATGTAAAGAAAGTATGGCAAGAAAATACTTTCTTTCTTCCTCTTTCCCTTCAACCACTTCAAGCATTTTTCCAACTTCTCTCGCCAAAACTTCCTTTCAAAATTCTTCTCTTTTTCTGATCATCAAGTCTTCATTTTAATAATTCTTCAAAAGGTGCTTTGGATATCCGGAGTCATTGTATCTACCAAAAGATGCATCTCTTCATTCGAATTTGCCGCCCAAAAGAAGTTAAGGAAGTTTAAACCAAAATTTGCTTCAAAAACCCCTTGGAAATGGTGCCAAATTTGATTTAATTCACCACTTTTAATTGTCACGCCTATGTGCTAGCCATCGACGCTTAGGCGCTAGAGGCTAATTTTGCACACCTTTCATTTTTGCTCCAAATTTGATCCTTTTTTGCTCCTTTCATCACAATCACTCATTTTAATCACACATACAAGAAAAAAAATATGAAAATACCTTCCATTAAATTGCAATATCATAAAAAATAGGTATAAAAATGTGCATAAAAATACTATATATTTTAGGTATATCAAAATCTCCCAAACTTAAAATGTTACTTGTCCTCAAGTGACACTATAATCATATAAAAATTAAACATGCAAATTATGTAAATGAGTTTCTTTAGTATCGTTTCAAAATTTTGTTCTAGAAATGAAATAATCCAATTTAGAAAAAATTTTTAGTAAATGAGACCAACTTAAAGTTTAGAAAGTTCTTAAGTAAAGGATCATGAAAAATATGAGTTCATATCTAATTCAGAAATACTTGTAGAATTTTCAAAATAAAGGATTTAAATAATTTATTTTTCTCAGTTAAACATTTTTATTAAAAAATAATTTTACTTACTATATTATATTCTTGAGCTTTAGATTTTCTCAAAACTTTTATTTTAAAAATTCAAGTGTGGAACCAATTTTTGATTAAGCTCTTAAATCCTCAAGCTTCTCATCCATATTTTTCTCTTTTTTTTACTATTTTTATTTTTATTTTCTTTTCTTTTCTTTTCTTTTTAGGCAAGGATTACTATATCTGAACAGTTCTTTAATAATTTTGAATTCCACCCTTCTGTTTAATCAAAGGTTTGCTATATATCCTGCACTTAAAAATTATAATAATAGTGTTGAAATTTATTTTTCAATAAAAGAAACTTAAGTTTTGAAAAAGTAAAAGTCCAACATTCTATTTTTTCCAAAAATACAACATTTAGTACTAAAGATAGTTATCTATATTTAATATTTCTTTACTAAGAAAATTTTAACTTTAAAATTTTCATCATTACTATATATTTTAACTAAGTTTTCTTACTCATTTCTATTTTCAAAATTTTGCTTCCCTAATATAACATCATATACATAATTATTTTCAATCAAGAATCAAATTTTATTTATAGTATTCTTGAGATCAAATAAAATTTTAGTTTTTGAAAATTATTTTTAAATTCCCCCCAAACTTTAAAATTTTAATTAAGATAAAACATTTAAGTATAAGAAATGATACATGGGTAAGAATTAAAAACTAAAATAACATGCTTGCAAAAATCTTCATAACCTAAATATGCAAGTATAACAATTTAAAAATAGGAGTAAGCAAAAATCAAATTCAGTTTTTCAGTTTTTTATAAAATAGAAATTTCAAAGGACTTCTAAGTAGTGGAGGTTTTCAAAGCAAATAAATACCAACTTAACATAACAAAAATCACAACAATACTAGAAAATGTATGGTAACAAATCTTGAAAAGTTTAAACTTGCAATTTAAATAGTGATTTCTAATAGTATTTTAAATTTTCCTAATAGTTTTTGGAATTAAATTATACACTACTACAAATACAATACACTATAACTATATTAAAACATTTACTACCACAAACATATTACAACAATACATCACATAAATCATAATTATCACAAAACATCAATCCAACACAAATATATCTGAATATGCATAATAAAAATAATTCAACAATAAAGCAGACATATCAGAGCTCATAACAAAATACATCAAACAATAAAAAGTCTAAACATCACAAGACACAAATAAAAACATCACAGACTCAGCAAATATCAATCCTAATCATCATCTCCATCATCATCATCTCCCTCGTTCCAATCTCTCAAAGGCACATAAGGGATAAAATATAGATGAGGAGGCATCTCAACACTGTGATCTCCTCTAATCAGTCTGTCCATATATTACTAATAATTTTCCTCATACTCGTCTTGTTTCTGAATGTATTTCTCAATATTTTTCACCTTCCCATCTATATACTTAACATGTTCTTTGGTTAGACTTACCTTCTTCAAAATCTTCTGTAGCAATCTAATCTGTGAACCAGAAAACTCACCTCTAGATGATGATGTTTGCGAAGTAGAAGCACGAGAAGTAGAACCAGCAGAACTAGGAGCTCAAACAGATCCACCTTTTCAACCAAATTCTGAATGCATAGTGTAAGTTTTCATATTTACACTTGTAATAGGTCTAAGTGGCTAAAGGTCCCAAGTTTCAAACTTAACACCAGAATGCTCACAAATTGAATGAATCAGGGAAGGAAATCCCATACCCACAGTAGTAATAGCTCTGACACAATTTATGATATAATCAAATATAATAACTCCAATGTCTATCGACTTTTCCTGCTGAATACAATTATTCAGAACAGCTCTTTCTATTGTAACATCACTAACATAATTCGATGTTAATAATTTAGATGAGATAAAATACTGCCAAGCCTTAGAGGTGGCATTTAACTTTGAGGCTTGGAAATTCACTCTCTTGTCATTTGTGACATAATCTCATCTATTTCCCCTTCCATAGGATGATAATTTGCATAATAAAAAAATATTTCAGGAGGCAGTAGGTAAAAGGTATTGATTACTGTAGGAGAAAAATGAACTTGTTGTCCTCAAACTATCACTAAATTTTCCTCTGCTGCCGGCAAGTTAGCATAGAACTCTCTTATTACAGAAGCAACAACAACAACGGAGAAGCAACAATAATTTCTTTAATTTCTTTGAGCAATCATTTCATCAATATCTCCTCCCGATTTACTAAAAACTCGCTCAGGAATCAACTTACGTGACGACAACGCATTAACGTAACGATCCTCAGCTCTAGAACTGACGAACTTGTCTGAATCGAATCTATCCTTCCCCTTCGAACGCTTTAATTTTGGAGCTATTTCTAAAAATTGCAAAAACGTTCACCATAAATTCTAAAACCAAACTAAACTTGCTAAACTCAATTTCTAAAGGCACAATCTACTTAATCCAAGCTATTCTCAAGTTTTTTCTCAAATTTTCATCATGAATAGTGATTTTTTGATTTCTCAAGAATGTACTTAAAATACATGGTGAAAATCAAAAAAATTTGCTTAGTAGAAGTGCTCATACATTAAGGAGTTGAGATCTAACAAATTTCATTGAAATCGGCTCTAAATTGATCAAATTAAGTGAAGCCCTAAGAAGCTTATTGCGACTTTGGGAGGTTGAAGGTGATAGTGGGGTAAAAATGTCAATTTTCGGGATTTTAATGCATGTAAATCGCTTTTCGCGAACCGACGCCTATGCACGAAATTCGGCGCATAGCTGCGAGTGCTGGCTGGCGCTTATGCGCCAGTGCATAGATTTTGTTAATTAATTAAATTGCACTAATACGCCTAGTTAATCACCCTTAAACAATTTAAATAATTATTTCTACCCCATACACACTTAAATACTCCATAATCTTACTTAAATATCAATCAATTCACACAAATTTTACACAAAAACAAATATTTCATTAAAATCAAAACACTTAATACAACTGAAATTTTTTATCCAAAATTCTTGGATGAAATTTTCCAAAACACAAGCTTCTTACACATATAACTAAACACAAAGCCACATAATTAAGATGCAACAAACTTAAAACACAAACACTAAACAAACATTACAACAATCACAAACATTAAATAATAAACATAAATAACTAAATCACAAGACCACACTTGAATTTAATTCCATTCTTCATTAGGTGAAATATATCTTGAACAACCATTAGTTCCATTTGAACCATCTGGAATGTAAATCTGATAAAATGGGCGATGGTTGAAAACTCTCACATCTTCTTCTTCTAACCATTTGTTCTTCAGATACATCGTTTTATCTGCTTCTTCCACATGACTTGTATCACTGAATTGCATTTGAGTTGCCTTCTAATGTGCACTAAATGTGTGTTAGTTTCATTTAACTTTGCTTTGATTGAAGCCATGTCAGCCTCAATCTTCGATATCCTTTCTGCGATTCCTTGAATACTAACAGCTAGAAACATATTATATAACCCTTGAGCATTCTCACAAATGAACTTTTTCTTGTTGGCATCCTCTTTCTTCTTAACTTTGCTCTCCCAAGAAGGCATTTTTGCTCTCAAAATACTCTTCCTTAAGACTCAGAAGTGAAAATAAGAACTGGGGCAAGTATCTCTTAATTTTGGGCCTATTTATAGACTTAGGAAGTCTCCAAAACCGGCCCTATACGTGTTTTAACTCCTAAATAACTCCCAAAACCACTTACCCATGATTTAGGCTTCTCGAACCACATTTATCACATTTTTATAACTATGGTGCTTAATTGTTAACATCTGGCGCATAAGCGCCAATGCTCATTTTAGCACAGGTTTGTTAAATGTCCAATCTTCACTCTGACTCCTCTAAGTCATCAATTAAGGTCCAATAAACAGCAGTTCATCATAAAAACTTCAAAATACTACCACATGTCTCAAATCAAACCAAACAAAAGCACTCAAAACAAACTTAAAGCAAAACACACTGATAAATATGGGTTGTTTCCCACAAAGTGCTTGGTTTAACGCCTTCAACCTGACATACTCAGAGCTTATTCTGAGTGACCCAACATCAGATTATCATCAAATTTAGATTAATCGATTGAAAAATAGGGTTTTAGTCTATGATCGTTGAATTTGAATATTTTTCCAGTCTTAGGATCTTTAATATCCACAACTCCAAAGGGATAAACTTTCATCACAATAAATAGGCCCATCTACCTGGACATAAGTTTTCCAGCAAATATTTTTAATCTAGAATTATATAACAAAACTTATTGACCTGACTCAAGATTTTTAGTAAGAATCTTCCGATCATGCCATAACTTCATATTTTCTTTATACATCTTAGCATTTTCATAAGATTAATTCTTTATTTCTTCAAGCTCATTTAATTGCAACAATCTATTTTCACGAGCATTTTTCAAATTATGATTGAACTCTTTAATAGCCCAATATTTTTTATGCTCAAGTTCAACCGGTAAATGACAAGCTTTCTCATAAAGTAGCCTATATGGGGACATTTCTGTAGGAGTTCTGTATGCAGCCCTATAGGCCCACAAAAAATAATCCAGTTTGATTGACCAATCCTTCCTATTTTGATTAACAGTCTTTTCAAATATTCTTTTAATTTCATGATTGGATAATTTAACCAAACCACTAGTTCGCGGATGATAAGCAGTAGCAATGCGATGGTTAATATGATATTTCTTTACTAGCTTTTCCATAATAACAATTCTAAAATGACTTCCCCCATCAGTTATGATAATTCTTGGAATTCCAAATCTACAAAATATATTCTTTTCTTAAAAATTTTGCAACACTTTGAGCATCACATCTAGGTAAACCAATAGCTTCTATCCATTTGGATATATAGTTGACTGCTATCAAATTGTATATATTTTTGAAAGATTGTATAAATGGTCCCATGAAATATAATCCACAAGCGTCAAATTTTTCAACTTCCAACATATAATTGAGGGGCATCACATTTCTTCTAGAAATATTACCTACACATTGACATTGATCATAATTTTTAATATAAGTATTAACATCCTTAAAAATTGTAAGCCAATAAAATCCAGATTGTAAGATTTAATATGCAGTTTTATCAACACCAAAAAGTCCCCCTTAATAAGAATTATGACATTTTTGAATAATTTCATAAGTTTCTTCTGAAGGCACACATCTTCGAATAATCAAAACCTTCCTTGTTTATATAAAAACAGGTCATCCCTAAAGTAAGTTTTAACTTCAGATAAAAATTTGTTCCCCTCTTGGTATGTCAAACCATAGGGTAAAATTTCACTGACAATAAAGTTTACAATGTCAGCATAACATGGAACATGCCACTCATTGATAATGAATAATTTTTCATCAGGAAAATGTTCATTAATTTTCTTTTCAAAGCAGAGAGATTTTTCAAAATCAAGCTTGGATAGATGATCAGAAATTTGATTATCAGCACCCTTCCTATCTACTATTTCAGAATCAAATTCTTGCAAAAGAAGAATCCATCTTATCAGTCTTGGTTTTGCATCTTTCTTTTTCATTACATACTTAATAGCAGAATCATCAATATGCATCACACATTTTGTTCCAATTAAATATGATCTGAATTTATTAAAGGCAAATGCTATAGCTAGTAACTCTTTCTCAGTTGTGGTATGATTAATTTGAGCTTTATTAAGAGTTCTACTAGCATAGTAGATCACTTTGAAAATCATATCATATTTCTACCAAAAACAACTCCAATAGCATAATCACTTGCATCACACATTAATTTAAAATGTTTTCTCAACTTGGTGAAACTATAACAGGTGCAGTGATTAATTTTTCTTTTAATGGTTCAAAAGCTTTTAGGCATTCTTCATCAAAATAAAAAATTATATCTTTTTCCAGTAAACGACATAAAGGCTTTGAAATCTTTGAAAAGTCTTAATATAATGCCTATAGAATCCAGCATGTCGTAAAAAACTTCTAATTCTCCTTACATTAGTTGGGTAAAGTCAATTAGCGATCACTTGAATTTTTGTAGGATCGATCTCCATACCTTTTTCTGATATACGATGTCCCAATACAATTCCTCCTGCTACCATAAATTGGTCTTTTTCCCAGTTGAGGACTAAATTAGTTTCTTCACAGCACTTAAGAACTTTTGATAAATGTTCTAAACATGATTTAAATGAAATTCCAAACACTGAAAAGCCATCCATAAAAACTTCAATTACTTTTTCAATTAAATCACAGAAAATTACCATCATACATCTCTGAAATGTAGTAGGGGCATTACATAAACCAAAGGGCATTCTTCTAAAAACAAGTGTATTATAAGAACTGGTAAATGTTGTTTTCTCTTAGTTCTTAGGAGCAATTTGTATTTGGTGATAACTTGTATATCCATCTAGAAAACAAAAGTATTTATGCCCAACAATTATATCCAACATCTGATCTAGAAAGGGCAGTGGAAAATTGTCTTTCCTTATGACAAGGTTTAGTTTTATAAAATCAATGCATATTTACCACCCTGTAACTTGTCCTATTGGCATTAATTATTTCTTTTCATTTGCAGTCACAGAAACTCCTCCTTTCTTAGAAACATAGTGAATAAGACTAACACATGCACTATCTGAAATATGGTAGATAATTTTAGCTTCCAACCACTTTAAAATTTCTTTTTTAACAACATCTTTCATGATAGTATTTAATCTCATTTGAGGATCAGCTCGAGATTTGCAATTCTCTTCCAAAAGGATACTATGAATACAAATTGAAGAACTGGTTTATTTAATATCAGCTATTGTCTATCCAAAGGCTTTCTTATATTTCTTTTGAACTTCAAGCAAACTCTCTTTTTCTTTTTCAATCAATTGAGAGAAAATTATAACTGAAAAAGTTGAGGAATAACCTAAAAAGGCATATTTTAAATGATTATGAAGCATCTTTAATTCAAGTTCAGGAGGTTTTTCAATTGATAGACTAAAAGATTCATCTTTTTCAGTCTTGTTCAACAATTCAAAATCTTCATGAATATAATTTAAATCTTCCTCATGAAAATCTTCAGAATGTTGTAATTCCTCTTCTTGCTCGCGTTCCAATTTTTCACTTTCAGATTTCTCTTCAAAAGTTGATTTGAAATGGCATTCACTTAGATATCTGATAACATCCATTCTGTAGCATTCATCATCTTTAGCTCTTGCAGGATATTTCATTGATTTTGAGATATTGAATGTAACAGTTTGATCATTGACTCACATAGTTAATTCCTTTTTTGCACATCTATCGTTGCTCTACTTTTGGCTATGAAAGTTGTCCCTAAAATTATGGGTATCTCTTTATCTTCCTCCATATCTAACACAATGAAATAAACAGGAAAGATAAATTGATCCACCTTCACTAAAATAACTTCTATAACTCCTTTAGGATATGTGATCGAACGATATGCTAATTGCAGAGTTATAGTAGTCAGGGTTATTTCTCCTAATCCCAGTCTTTTAAATATAGATAATGGCATAAGGTTAATGCTTGCACCTAAATAACATAAAACTTTCCCATAAAATCTGTCTTTGATCGCACATGAAATTGTGAAACTACCAGAATCTTTAAACTTTTCATCAAGATTTTTATGAATTATTACACTGCACTCCTCACTAAGTGCAATAGTTCCATTATCTTTAAACTTCCTTTTTCTGTAAAGAATATCCTTCATAAATTTCACATAGCTTGGCATTTGTTCTAAGACTTCAGCAAATGGAATGTTAATTGTAAGCTTCTTAAATATTTCTAAGAACTTTGAAAATTGATTATCTAACTTTTGTTGTCGAAGTCTATGAGAAAATGGAGGTGGTGGCTTTTCTAAATCAATCTTAGGTGGACAAATAGGTTTTGCAAACCTTTCAAAGCGTCCTCTTTTGGTTCTCCAATCTCTTCTTTCTCTACTTCAATCTCTTTTTGAACTCTACCTTCCAACTGTCTTCCACTTCTCAAATGAATAGCTTTTATTTGCTCTTTATTCTTATCACTTAGATTTACTTCTGTATTACTAGGAAGTGTTCCTTGGGATCTATTCTATAGACAACTTCTTCTCCTTAAATAGTGAAGCATTGTTAAAACCTGGAGAATAGGTTGGTCTATAATTATTATTCCCTTGGTTGTTCTAATTTCACAATGAGTTTACTTGCTTGTTCACCTATTGTTGATTATTACCACCCTGATTATTGTTATTTCAGTTCAAGTTTGGATGGTTCTTCCAACCTGGGTTATAATAATTTGACACTGAGTTATTGGACTTATTTATGACATTCAAAGTTTCTAATGATATTTGAGAGTCAATCATTTGGTCTAATGAATTTTCTTCAATCATGAAAATCGGCTGATAAAAATTCATTCCAAACTGGTCTATCTTCCTTAAAATTGCAGCAACTTGATTTGCTAGCATTGCAAAAACATCATTTTCATGAATATTGGCTACCTTTTTAGGATTTACCTTTTAGAAGACCATTAAAAATTATTAGTAGCCATTTCTTCAATTAAAGAATAAGCGTCAGAAAACTTTTTAGACATCAATGAACTACCAGCAGCGACATCGATAATAAATCTAAGAGATCCAGCTAATCCATTGTAAATGGTTTGAATTATTAACCAATCTAGTATCAAATGATGTGAACACTTTCTTATGAGAACTTTAAAATGTTTACATGCTTCATAAGTAAATTCCCCTTCAACCTGACAAAAAGATGTAATATCATTTATAAGTTTCACAGTCTTTGATGGTGGAAAATATTTAGCAAGGAATTTTTACGCTAAATCACCCAAAGTTCTGATAGATATAAGTTCTAACGAATTTAACGATATCTTAGTCTTATCCCTTAGTGAGAAAGAAAAAATTCTAAGTCTAATAGCATCGTTTGAAACATCATCATACTTAAAAGTAGCACACAATTCTAAAAAATTGGCAAGATGTAAATTAGGATCTTCAGTTGGTGCTCCCCCAAACTGATTATTACATACCATTTGGATAATAACAGGTTTAAGTTCAAATGAATTAGCCACTACAACATGATTTTTAATACTACCATGAAGTTCATCTACTGTAGGGTTAGCATAATCTCTTAAAGGTCTGAGTTCTTGATGGTTTTCAACATTTTGATTCACCATTTCTTGAATATTTTGTCTTTTTCGGTATTTTTAATTTTTCTGATTTTTCTTATAGTTCTTCCTAGTTTAGAACTGTAAGACACAAGTCATTTAGAAGCTGAACTACACATACACAATTATAAAACAAAATAAAATAAAACACACTAACAAAAGAAAGGAAAAAAGTAAAAAATTTGGTTTTTCTTAAATTTTCTTTAAAAAAAATTTTAATTAATTTCCGCGGCAACAGATGCCAAAAATTTGATCCCCAAATATTTATGCTTACGTTTTACACTTTATATTTCTTCTCAATGATAATATCTCTTTCTTTGCAATGATGCCAAAAACGTAAATCCGAAGAAAATAAGAAATCAACTTTAATTATTTATAATATGAGATTCTACGCAAGTACACATATCATTTATCAAGTAATATATGACTTTCTGATTAAGACCTGAGATATCGAACCCATAAGGAAATGTCTAAAAATTTAAAGAAATTAGAAAAATAATTTTTACTTTTCAAAAATGATTTTGCAAGTTATGTTTTATAATTAAAAATTTTAAATTCTTTTTGCTAATTTTTTAGAAAAAGTAAAGTAAGCAACTAAAATTAACAAGACTATTAGATGATATGAAAACAAATGAGAATAAAATATATTTTTCCTCTTTCGATGAATCATTAATAATTATAGAATTTCATTGTGGAAGTATCTAAATGTGTTGTGCCAAATAGGAGCAGTTATATTCTTTACCCTTATTGTTTCTATAAAGAACATAGGTTAATTTGAAGTTTTAAAATCTTGTAGATGATTTAGGTAGGGAAGATACTAGCTCTCACTCTAGAGTTCCCTAGTTTCCCTCCACCTGGGGGCTAACATCTTATAACAAAACTTAAAATATTGAACTAAATTGGGGCTTTAGCCTGTCACTCTAAAGTCCTCTAATTCTACACCCAATCAAAAGCATATTTCCCTATTTATTTGCACTCAACTATATGGACTACAATTCTCACCCATGCAATTTCATGTGATTCTCTCCAATTGTTCATTAAGACAATACCGCATTGTTTCTTACATGTTCTCACAACAAATTTTAACATCTCAATTGACCAAATTAAGAAGTAAATGAAGTGCAAGATAGTGGAATCATCACAACTTCTTCCAACATTAAACACCTATACTTCACACAACTTCCTTCCATAATTTAATAACTTCATCATTTAAAAGGAAAAAGATAAAGAAAACTACTCAGAACTCATGGAGAAAATACAACAATAATTTGATTTTAAAGTAGAAATCATAGTGGAAACACAACAAGTCTTACTTTAAAACTAAAAAACAAAGATAAAAACTTATCTGAGAATCCTCTCCACAAGACTCTTGGAGTTCCTCTGAAACTTTTGCTTTCCACTAAATAACTCTTTAGGGGGTGGCGCCCAACTCTAAAAATTCACTCTCCTAAATTCTAATACAAATTATGATAAAGTAAAGTGGAGAAGTAAAGAAAGTATGGCAAGAAAAAAATTCTCTTTCTTCCTCTTTTCCCTTCAATCACTTCAAGCTTTTCTCCAACTTCTCCCGCCAAAGCTTCCTTTCCAAACTCTTCTCTTTTTCTGATCTTCAATTCTTCATTTTAATAATTCTTTAAAAGGTGCTTTGGTGTCTCTTCAAATCATGTCCATATTCAATGTATCTTCCAAACGATGCATTAATTTATTCGAATTTGCAGCCCAAAAGAAGTTAAGGAAGTTTAAACCCAAATTTACTTCAAACACCCCTTGGAAATGTGATACACCTAAAAATATACTTTTTATGTCATATTTTATAATTATATTGCAATTTAAATGTATTTTTTCTTGTGTTTGTGGTTATAGGTGCATAAAATTGAAGAATTTGGAGTAATTTGAGCAAAAGGAACAAAAAGGGACCAAAATGGAGCATATCGGAGCAAAACAGGTCAAACCGAAGCATACCGAGCTATAACCGGTTTAATTGGACACTTATGTACCTGTGTCTGGTGCTTAAGCGCCAAATTTGGTGCTTAGGCACTTAGCCGCCAGTCACTGGAGCTTAAGCGCCAACCCGACAGCGCTTAGGTGCCAGTGACGGTTTTAGGCATAATTTCTTCAATATAACTCAGATTTTGATGATTTTCAATGCGTTGCGAAGCTTATTTCAAGGGGAATTCATTAAAAATGATAAATTAGACTATTTAGAAGAGTTTTGGCTGGTTATAAGGAGTTATTATGGAAGGGATGTGTCTCTTAGAGTGAAAACGCACTTGAAGCACCCTTTGGATGATTCATTGAATGTGGATTCTTTTTGAAGAGACACTTAAGAATCTCTTGGGAAATTATAATTAAGGCTTACAAACTCTTGACGAAGAAGGATTTAGAGAAGGGAGAGGAACTATTAGAAGAGTAGAAGAAGGCCAAGAAGAAGAAGACTTGGGCGTGAGCCGCAAGTGGGGCGACAAGGTAAGAGAGAAAGAGAGAGTGTGAGAATTTCTTCTTTTATTTTCACTTTATTCTTGGAGAGGATTGCAAGGAGATTTCTTTTGCTATACTAGGAGAGTTTGATTTTCATCAGAGATAAGTATTTTCATTGTATTTTGATTTGGATTTAGTAGTTTGTTTGTGTAGTTTTAATTACTTGTGCAATGAAAAGTTTTTGTTGTTTCTCCACGTGTAGTGAGTAGTTTTCTTTACTCTTCCCTCTTAAAATGAAATAGTATGTATGTGCAAGATATAAAATTGAGTAGAGTAAGAATATATTGTGATGATTTTACTTTGATTTTCATTTACATGTAAACTTGATCAACTTGCATGTTTGTGAGAACATGTAAGAACCAATGCGGTATTGTCTCAATCAACTATTGGTAAAAATCACACGAGATTATATGGGTGAGTGTTGACCTCAATTTTGGTGAGGTCTTTTGCTTCTCTCTTTAGTACTTAGGATCTAGCCTTAGGCTTTTCCTTTGACTAATCTTAGAGGACTAGAAATGGAACCCACCATTTAGAAATTCAAACTACTTCTTAACTCCCTGCGAACCCCACAAGCTTGATTGTAGACCCCTAATCACCTAGAGGGTTGAAATCAAATGTGGAGGTTTAAAGGATAAGTTCCCTATGGAACTTTTCGCCTTAGGAATACCCCAGGTGGCCCAGTCCAGTGAGGGTTGACTTGCACATACACTACACTCTCACACACATTCCAAGTCCTAAAACCACACTCTCACCCAACTTGACTTCCTGACTCATGTAGGTAATTCATATGGATAGTCCTTAACCCCTAAGCCCCTGGTTAAGAGGGTTAGGAACAACATAGTGAATGCCTCAAATGAGTCCTCTCATGGCTTATATGGGCTTAATATGGCTTCATGGCTCAACCAAAATGATTCCATTTCACTCACATTTGATCAATCTTCTTTTTTTCAAAAATTTCAATTTTTGACCCACGGGCCCCGGACCCACCAAACCTACCAAATGTCCTTGAAGTTACCCAAAATTTGCAAAATTACCTAAATTACCCAAGATCCCTCAAAATCAATCCTAAACACTTCCCACCATTAACATTTACCATCTTTGGCCAAAAAATACCAAAATTTCCAAAAATACCCGTAAACCCCCCAAAATTACCAAAATACCCTTTTACCCCAAAAATCCAAAAATTCAGAAAATTCCCAAAAAATTTCAGAAAATCCCAAATATTCCCAATTTTATTTTGTTCAACTACACTATGGGCCAAGTTTGCCAATTTACCCCACTTTTACAAAAACCCCCAATTTGACCTATTTTTAACCCAAGTGAACCCAATGTCAAACCAAACCACCCCAATTGACCTCAATTCTGGTCCAATTCAGTTCTAAACTTCAATTCAATATCCTCAATATCAATTTAGACCAAATCCAAGTCCAATTTGATTGAAATTTGAGCCCAATTTCAATTTGAAGCCTAAGGCCCAATTTTGACCCATGACCTAAACCTAGCTCAAACCAACCCAATTCAACCCCAATTGGCCCCAAATATTTTCTAAAGCCTTCCTAACATCCCCATAAACAAAAAACTAACTTGATTTGCCCAAAATTTAAACCTAAACTCCACCCAATCCAAACCCAAAACCAAAATCCCTTAAATTAACCTAAGCCCAAACCTAACCCAAATGGGCCCAAATCCCAAAATAAAAGCCCAACCAAAGTTGAAAACTCTCTGTGACACTCCCATAATCATTTCTCAATATTAATTTTACATCAAATCCAACTTTAGCCCAACCTTAAACCAAGTTAGCCCAATTTGAACCACTTTGGCCCCTTTAGTAAAAGGCCCACATTAAACCCAATTCAATTCAAAATCACTTCAAATTTGTTTCAAATCACTCATGACACATCCCTAGACTAAACCCAACATTTATTTGGCATGGTCCTTCACAAAACTTTCATCCAAAAGCCCATTTTAAAATCTAAAAGCCCACTTCCATAAAGCCTTTAAAAGCCCATTTTCACTTAAATTCAAAAGGCCTAAAACTTATTTCAAAACCCATATGACATCCTCATTGGTCATCCATTTGATAAAATCACCCCCTAAGTTTTATTTCATCATTTAAACAAAACAAATGTGGCCCCATGGAAATTTTCCATCAAAATGTCTAAATATTCAATACCCTTTTTCATGTAAATGAGCCAAGCCATCCCTAAGCCAAATGGAGTCCTTGGAGCCATGCACAAGCCACATGAAAGCCATGAGAGCTTTGACTTATCACCACTCCCTAAATGGAAAAAGGAGGAAACCCTTTAATGATTCCCTTAGGAGTGATTAAACACTTCCATGTATTCCACTAATCTTGCTTAAGCCTAATTGTACTTGGATTGTGACTCGACCCCACTAATCAAGCCGACCCAAGTGACTTTCTCTTCAACCTCAAAACCAGCCTTGGGAGGTGCACCTAGCCTAAACCATGACTTGACCAAATTGAATCCAAAATGGCCTCTCCCCCATACCATTTAAATCAAACCTCTTTACACATGGCCAATACCCATTGCTTGCACCAAACTCAAGCCCGTGACCCCACCGAGTCGGATGGTGACCCGACCCTGGCCAGCCAGCCACCACAGCCGCCGGAAAACACCACAACCGTGAGCACCTATTTGATTCAAATTTCAAATTCCTCCTTCCTGAAGAGTCCCAACTCAATTGAACTCCATGGCTGTTCTTCTCTTGCCCTGAGCAGCTGATCCCAGCCTCCAATTGCCCCTGAAAAGCCCTCAACCCGCCTCTATTTAAACACCACCACCTCTCGGCCAAAAGAGGTGTTGAACCAAACCTTACCTAAACTCTGCCAAAATCACTCCAAATACCTCTCCAGACATAGAGAACTTGATCCCCACTGAAATCCAGCCCTAAAACCCTCTTTGCGAGCTCAATTTCTGAGTTGAAAATCCACCCAAAAAATAGGACACTTCACCACAATGAGCCAATCTTCAAATTGATTGACCCTACACCTTCACCAGACCAAGAGGAGAAGTTCCCCAGCAAAAGCCCCCTCACCAAGCCAGCCATTGCTTCCAGCCTCCAAGCT
This sequence comes from Papilionanthe hookeriana x Papilionanthe teres, assembly GCA_022702705.1. Lineage (NCBI taxonomy): Eukaryota > Viridiplantae > Streptophyta > Magnoliopsida > Asparagales > Orchidaceae > Papilionanthe > Papilionanthe hookeriana x Papilionanthe teres. The sequence continues at coordinate 114,053,998 of CM040421.1, read as the reverse complement.
TTGTGATCGGCCTTGGTCACTTTCATACTTAGACAATTCCCCCAGCCGAGACTTCATCTGGAGCTTGTCTGGACTCAATCGAAGGTGACACAACCCTCAGATCGAAGCTTCACTTCTCTGAGCAAAGGTATGAACTCATTATTTCTCCCGAGCTTCCAGTAATTCTCCATTTTGTTTGGGTTGATTTCATAGAGTATAAACCGTATGGATGTGTTCGTCTCTTCAAGACTTATCGATAGAGTATAAGAACTCGAAAATCCATTGAGAATCGAGAGAGATATTAGGGTTTGAGTGTGGACGGTCACGAGTGCACATCAGTCGTAGACGATGACCAGGAGCCGTTGGATCGCGCGTGTATCGAGCGAACGGTCGAGATCAAGCCAGACATCGGAATGGTATGTGAAGCGCGGGCCCTTGGAGCGCTGAGTCAGATGGCGGCGGCGAATCATGGAGCGACGCGTGGGCTTTCGATCCGCCATAGGATGACGCGGCGCTGAGTCGAATAAGTAGAAAATTAGGGTATTTTTGAAATATTTAAATACCAGAACTTGAAAAATTCATATCTTTGCATAGAAAAATCACAAAAATAAAATAAAAATACCCTCTTACTCAGTGAACATAGGAGAATAATGTGGAAAAGAAATCAAGTTAATTGGATGAGTATTTTATTTTTAATAATTTATTTACTATTTTCAATGTTTGGATTCTCCATTTGCATATATAATTCACCATGTAATGAGACCATAGGGCTTTTGAAACCTCTGATCTTGGGAACACTTCCTGAATTTTTCAATGTCAGAGGCCATCTCTGTGAAAAGTTATTGATTTTTCAAGTTCATGTCACTATTTTAGGTATTTTAATTCCAATAATTAGCATGTTGTAAAATAAATTCTAGGAAAATTTGGTGATGTTTCTTAGGACCATGGGACCCTATGAAAAATATATTTTAAGTTAATTCATTCATAATAACCTTAATTGGCCTAAACCCCTAAAATTGAATTTGAATTAATTAGGGTTAACCACACATTAAATTAACTTGAAAATAATTCTCCATTACTCTTTAGGGCAGAGAAACCTTACATAAAATTTTGAAATCAATTGGACTTGATTAACCCTACCAAATGGTTTGATTAAGCCTCATAAGCAAAATGGAACTTTAAAAATTCATAACTCCAAAAATACTTTTCAAAAATTCACAAAAATGGTTTTGGAGCTTCTCTGATATCAGGGGAGTTCAGGAAAATTAAAATTGGAATTTTCTAAAAAAGTTGATTTTTCACAATATTTAAATATTTTAATAATTAAAAATAATAAAAATCATAAAAATATTAAAAATCATAAAAATGTCACATTTTGAATCCTAATCATTTAGGAACAAGGCAAATATTTTTCCTTAGTCCCTAGGATAAGATATTGAATTTTAAAGGCTTAATGTAATTTTTAATATTAAAAAATGAATTTTCAACCATTTTCACTAAAATAATTCTAATAAATCAAAGAAAAATCAAAAAATTATAAAATTTATTTCTCTGGACTCCTTGAGGTCAGAGAAATTTAAAAAAAATATAAAATCTATTTTTCAACTTTTATTTTATTTTAAAATTAATTAATACTCTAAAACTCAAAATAATTATAATAAATAAAATATAATTCAAAAAATCACAAAATTTGGTCCAAGTGGTCCTCTGGTCAACATCTCATAAGTTTCTTAAGGACAGAAACCTTTCCTTGGTCATGTTGTTGAATTTTCTTTGAAAACCCCTATTTTCTACTAAAAATAATTATATAAATAAATTAAATTTAGAAAAATCACATTTTCTCCTCTAATGTCTTAATTGACATGTGAGTGAGGTGACATAAAAATGTCAAATTCATTTGAGCTTAATTTAGTGAGTTATGAAATAAATAAGCCTAAAAGGGCATAAAGGTAATTAAAAATTTTAACCCTTAATTAAAACTTTAGGTTTAATCAAAATCGGGGGTAAAATATTTGATTTTAACTTTCTCTTGGATGATTGAAACTTAGGGAAATTAAGGGGGTAGAAACCCATTAAACACTTTGAAAATATCAAAATGAAACTTTAATCAATTAAATAATTTAAATTTTTGGAAAGAATATATTTAAAATTTGGATTATTAAAATAGGGATATTATTAAGAGGATATTTATTCATTAATTAATAAATCCCTAAATAAGTCACTTTAACAATATTTAATTCTTAATTAAAAAATTAAAATAATAATCCAAATTAACAATTAAAACTAAAATTAAATTAAAATTTAATTTAAAATATTGAAACTAAAATTAAAACTAAAATTAAATTAAATTAAATTAAAATTAAATTAAAATTAAAGTTAAACTAAAATTAAAATTAAATTAAAATTAAATTAAATTAAATTTAAATTTAATTAAAATCAAATTGAATTAAATTAAATTAAAATCATTTAACAACAAACCTAAATGAAATCATTTAGATTTAAATCAAAACATATCAATAATTTCAACACCTCTTTCTATCTAAGTAAATTTAAAACATGAACTTCAATTTGAAATACCAAGATAATTAAAAATGTAAAGATTAAAATTAAATCTAAAATAATTTGAACACTATTCCAAACTTAAAATTATTAATTAAAACCTCATAATTAAATTAAAACACTTTAAACCATTAACTCAAACTTTAAATTAAGAATGATTAAAATTCTCGATAAACCAACTCGCCTCTTAAAGGCTTTAATTATTATAACTCTTAAATAGAGTATTAAGTGAAATGTCACTTCATTCATCAGGTAATCAAATACCCAAGTTCACTGAGCAAGAGACAAAGTTTAACTAAACTCCTGGATGATTAATTCATATGTGCAACTAAATTTACTTGGACTCAAAATAATCCCAGAAGTATTGAAAAGATGTTTAGGACTCGTCCTAAGCACTTCCTCAATATGACGTGATGTTTTAGAAGAACAACTGAATTTAATTGTTCTTTGATGAAGAAAATCATCCTTAAACCAAACCAAGAACCTATACGTCATAGGAGATGACTAGTTATAGGATTAGGAATTTGGTAGACAACCAAAACCCTTCCCTTAGCTTTACCTAGGTATCTGTTGAAATATGTTTAAATGCTCTAACATGTGTTTTAAGTGCAGGTTGGGATGACGGGAAGACCCTCCAGGTATGCTTTTATTTTATTGCAATTTACTTTATTGCAATTTACTTACATGCAATGTACTTTACTTTTCTTGCATGTTAAATAAGATTGTTGCATGAAAACCAAAACCTTTAGGATAGTCCCTGAACTGAAACCAAAACTAAATTAAAAGTCATTGCAAGATAAAATTCACCGCCACAACATTCCAAAATATAAAACAACTCAAAATTTAATCACAAATAGAACAACAAAACTACAATTGCAACTAAATTAAAACGTCTCGTTGAATGATCGGGAATACCTCGGATGATGTAACCCACGTGTTGCTAACGGGATTTCCCACTGTCTAAATGAAAGTGTGGAACTCATTCAGTTGAGTTTAGCAAATTCATCTGGACTAAGTGAATTCAATGAAAATAACAGTGCCGGGATGACTGAACCGCGGGATCTTAATCGGCTTTGTTTAAACAACTTTAAGATTTGTTTTAATTCAAATATTAAAAACACTTGGACTTTAAGATTTTCTCTAAACCAAAACACTTCTCTCATCTCCCGATTTATGACTTCTAAAACTAAACCTCTACAACAACAAGGAGCATCGGAGCACGATGGGCAAGCACGGCCATCGTCATCAGCAAAACTCGGATCTACTTCAAAGAAACCATTCTTAGAATTAAATAACCAAGTCATAGGACTTCGAGGTGGTTTGCCTAGTGCAACATAAATCCTCAACTTTTCGTTAGGCATTTGCATAATCATGTTATGTAAATTAAGCCCTAACCGGTCTTAGGACTTCGAGGTAATCGTTCGGTACGACGTAAACCCTCACATCTTCCAGGCTATTTGTATGATTTTATCATGCAAATATAAGTCCTAATTAATTAAAATTGCAAGATTGCAACATTAAATAAACTCCCAAATCGAAGCCAAACAATATGATAGTTCGGGAAGTTGCCAAGATTCTTCTTAGATCCTCAGCCTTCTCCTACTTCTCTTCCTTCGGATTCTCGAAATAAACCGTTCCAAATTTGATCTAATCCCTATTGAAATTTCCAAAACTCAATCCTTTCAAAACCTTAAACTTTGAAATTCTCGAGAGCAAAACCACCGATCATTATCGAGAGTTTTCTTAAATGATTCCCGTCATTTAAGATGTAATTAACTATAGAGGCTTGCCTTTATAGGGAACTTTAAGAACCTAGGTAATATAAACCCTGCTTAATTCCTTTATATTAAGCATGGGAACTTATCGGCTTATAAAATTGGTTCGCAGACCAAACGGATGTCACAAATCTTCTAGTTTATTTAATCGAGCCCCATCATCAAGCAATGGTGTCTATTCTTCGAGATAGTATACACGGTTTGTGATGCTGTGCTCGTTTATATAAACTATTCGGGATGTGAGATCGGCTTAATTTCATATCTTAAAATTTTCAAACTTAAAATTATTTTCAAAATAAAATGCTTCTTTCTAAATTATATATATTTAAATTAAAATTAAAATCTAAAAATTCGCCAACAATTTCTGTAGGTGACCCCCTTTTCAAAACACGACCTAAAAATATGCCGACAATTTCTGGCGACTCCGCTGGGGAGTAGTTCCTCTCTCCATTCTTGATTAGATGGTTTTGCTTTCATAAATCGATAGTGAGTCCATATCCCCAGTGGACCAAAACTACCATTCTTCCGTTGGGATACCCCGTTCATTTCTGTCTTGAACGAGTATAGCCAACTCCTCTCGGATTTAGGAGCCACTGTTTAGACACCCCTAAACGGAGAGGTTCCGAGATCCTTTTACCTCTTTTCTGAGGTGGGTGGACCCCCAATAGGTGTTAGTTTAGGAGCGGTCCTTCGAGTCGAGAAGTCTTGCATAAGACTTTCTCTTCCTTTCCAATTCTAAATCGGGCCCTTTACCTTTTCTATAACCTTTTTCCTTCAATCGTTTTGTTTCTAACAAACGAACCTCCTAATAAACAATCTCTTTTAAAAATCACAAATACACTAAGATAAACAAAAATGTGTTCGGACTCTTTCTTTTTCGTCCTAAACTTTACGACGAAAAGAAGCATAATTCGGACTCGACATTCGGAATCCGCCCGCGAAAATGATCGCCCCAAAGTTAATCTTCTCCTTCACCAATGGAATGGACTTCGCCGTTTACAAGGATGAGTCGCCCGACAATGGGATCATCCGTTTCGGACAAGGATTCGGCAACACGTATGTCAAGTTCGCCGATGTCACTCTCTTCACACTAATGGACAAAGTGTCGAAACCGAAGAGCCCGCGATCGAGTTCAACCTCGAAATCGACTCAAGAATTCCCTCCCCCGCAAAGGGTTCCAACTGAAAGAAGTACTACTCATTCGTAGGAGGATCGTTGTCTCTACCCCCACCGGTCTAGTCATCTCTCGCACCTACCCCGACTTCGCCAAACTAAAGGGGAAGGAAATCCAAGTCCGTGATGAGCCTCGTCACCGCGGAGGGTGCAGCATTTTGCTACAATACCATCTCGTTTTCGAGATCGGGATCCAGCCTCAAGAATTGCACCCCTAACTCGGACTCAAAGAAGAAATATAAACGTAAAGATCGCCAAGATCGAGAAAGCCGTAGCCGCCGAAGTTGCTTTTCTAGAAGAAATTCCCGAGGAAAGAGAAGAACCGCCCGAGTATATACCTCCGTTGGAAGGGAGTAGGTTTCACCCTCTCTCCGCCGCATCGGATGAAGAGGATATCCGTAGGATCGCCGCCGCATTACCCCGACCTCGCGTACTACAACAATTACAAGAGGAAAAGGGATAAGACTACGCCATTGGCTCGACTGCAAGCTGTTATAGAAAGATTGGCAAAGAAAGAAAGATGCCCTGTGTCAGAAATCTTAAGAAGGATAGGACGGGTGCCAGCTAAATCCCGCCTCGGACCGCGAATAGAGCCTGTTGCTGCCACAGAGAAACCAAAGAAGAAGATAAAAGCCAGTTCACCCGTTGTTGTATCGGGTCTACAAATTAGGGAGGATACCACCTTCCAACATATAACCAACAAATCATTTGGTCCTAGGCTTCCGGCTGCAAGAAGGATGGTATGGCGACCTACTACTACCGAGCTAAGACCAAAATAATGTCCTGAGAAGAAAAGTCTCGTCAGGAGACTTGAATCAGAAGAAAGTGCTACTGCAATAAAGGGGACTCCCGGAAAGGAAGTTCAACAACCGTCACGAGACAACTGCGAGACCGTGCGGAAAAGGCCACTAGAGGATGCCATGGACAAATTAAGGACCGACATCCGACGATTAGCAAAAGAAAGAGAAGAAAAACTAGAAGATGAAGTCGACTCATCGAAGTTCATGGATGAGGAGTATGCCGAGATCAACATGGTCGAAACGCGAGCATCATCCGCTTCACAAGGTGCTCCACAGAACTGCAGAAGAGATGAACCGAAGTGATGAGGGCACAGCTCGGGAAAGAGATGACACAATTTCCCGCATGGCAAAGAGGATGGAAGAGATGGCCGCCGCCTTAGCCACTCTCCGCAGTCGGTACAACCTCGTAAAGAGACACGCCTCAGAAATTATCCATATTGCGGATGAAGGAAAAGAGATCACATCCGTCAACGGAGACGAACAACCAAAGAAAGATCCCGCACAAAGCATGATTCCGTAAAAGGACATTAAGAGCATGGTAGAACAACTGGTACGAGAAGCCCTAGCACAATCCAAGAGTGGAGCATCTATTCGTACGGGTAGACCTTACCCCGAAGAGTTCGATGCAGTCCAATACCCGAAAGGCTTCGTACCACCTCTGTTTAAGACTTTCGATGGGACGGAAAACCTCAGCAACATGTCGCACATTTTCGTGCTAGTTGCTGCAATGCCAGTGGAAGCGACGCTCTACTCTTCCGCCGCTCATCGACAGCTTATCGTGGATTGCCTTCGACTGGTACGCAGAATTGCCGAATGGTTCAGTAAAGACCTTTTCAGAACTGGAGAATCTCTTCGTTAAACGATTTGTCGGGGCTCAGCACCACATCACTATCGGTGATCTAGTGGTGGAGCAAACGTAAGCCGAACGAGACTTTAGTGGATTACATACTTCGATGGAGAAACTTAAGCATGAAGTGTGAACCACAGCTTCAAGAACAACATGCAGTCGGCATCCTACTTAAAAGTATCCATGGCCCGATAGCACTTCTCCTTAAAGGATTTACAATCAAGACTTTCGAGAAGTTGCTTAGCAAGGCCGGGAGCTTGCAAGAAGAGGCAAAGTAGTTAAGTTTCGTGGACAAGAACGATAAGCAGAAGCCCGTGAAAACATTCGAAAAGAAATCTGGAATCGTCGCGGCAGTAGATAAGGGCAAGCAGCCGGTTCAGATACAGTCAGAGCGGCCACAACCTAGTTATCAACCACCGCAACGGACTTATCAGCAACCTCAGCAGGGCTATCAGCAACCTCGTCCGAGCTATCAGTCGCCTCAACATTATGAACAACTGCCTCGTTCATCGCGTACCTTAAGAGAACTTCTAAATAGAGAATATCCATTCAAAACTGAAGCAGTAGCGAAGATGTTCCGCAGCTTAATGAAGACACCGGATTTTCAGCTGCCAGAGCCCAAGAAGCCGGAGGAAGTCAATAAGAAAGATCATCCGAACTATTGCCCTTACCACCAGATGCTCGGACACAAGATAGAGGATTGCATCACTTTCAAGAGTTGGCTTGATGACAATCTCCGGAGAGGGAACATAACGATCCCAAAGGAATACATGAAGGAACCCCAGAAAGTAGGTTCCGTTAACGTTATTTCAACGGATCCCATTATTCCGATAAACCCGTACACGATCGATGATGGATGGAGTACTGTCTGGACAAGATCATCGAAGAAAATTTTGGATCACATCCAGACCGCTTCGGTACGCGCTTCAACTCAGAGTTTGAAACCTGTCGAGCCGGCACTATCACTTGCGATCGAAGAACCGCCCCAGAAGGAGGAGAAGATCATGGAAGAAAAGAAGACCGAGGCTCCGAAGGGTAGACTAGGGGCTGCTTATCCTAGGATGGTTGTTTCCGATTCGGGGGAGAAATCCCTCGAACTCCTGACTCTGTATGATTATCCGCTCGCTCCGGCGGGATCTTATAATGATAAGGGTTTTGGCTTTGGCTACGTTTTCGATCGTTTCTAACGATTACGTAACTAACGACAACCGGCTTAATCCGGATCTCGATTCCAATACAAATAACGATTCTCAAATCATACACAACCTCGACGACCACGACGAAGAAGATGTTCACAAAGGAGGCTACGAAAGCTCGACAAGCAACGAGTCCATTTATGAATTTCGAGGAGCTCCGATCATCGATAGAATTGGAATTATCGATACCGAAGCAACGTCGAAGAGCCGTACATTCCAATTCAAGAGGATACACCGAAGATTCAACACCAAATTCGAAGAAATAACCGAAGTAAATTTAAGAAGTGGAAAAGTTCTACCCCCGAGAATGGGTCCAAAGGATAAAGGAAAGCGTGTGGTTGCTCGAGAAGAGCCAACCCCAGCAGAAGAATTGCCCATTCGGGAAGAAACCGAGGAACATGGTAATAAAGTGGACTACAACGTGCTAGCCCATCTTAGGAAGCTACCAGCCAAACTAAGCATATACGACGCTCTGATCCTGTCAAAGGAGATGAGGGAGGCTCTGATCAAGGCTTTACTTGATCCAGAGATTTGTTTAGCTCAAATGGCCGGTAATTCCTTCGACGAGGTTTGCTCGTTAAGAGAACAGCGAGGTGTTACCTTCACGGACAATGATCTATTACTGGGAACAGCTGATCACAACCGACCGTTATACATTTCAATCACTATTGGAAAGTTTACACTCTCCAGAGTGTTGGTTGATCCGGGAGCATCAATCAACATAATGAATCTTCGGACGCTAGCATATTTGGAAATTGATGCTCGCGAGCTCGAAGCAGACAAGATGTTATTAAGAGGCTTCAATCAAAAAGGAGAAAGAGCTCTGGGATCGATAACACTACTAATGAAGACCGGTGATTTAGCAAAGACAACCGTAAAATTCCACATAATTGATTCCGAGACATCGTTCAACGCTCTACTCGGGTCGAGCCGTGGATCCATGAAAACCGGATGGTACCGTCGTCTCTCGCACCAGTGCATAAAGTATTACGAAGGAGGGGAACAGTGCATCAAAGGTGATTTGCAACCATTCTCCGTGCACGAAATTGGAATTCATGAAGATGCGGCCTACTACGCGCCCCCGAAGAAAACAATCTTTTCCGTAAATACCATACCAAATGAAGCAAAAGAAATTCGAGACGATGAAGAACCTGAAGTTCTAGTCCAACAGCTTACTCACCACTCCCTTACGGCGAGATGGTGAAGATTTCTCCGTAACTCGCACCCGAGGTCGAGGCCGTGGACGAGGACGTGGAAGAAACGTTGGAACAAGTTGGACGAAGAAACCGGTCATCGATGTTGATTGGGAGAACAAGTCCGACGAAGAAGAAGAAATCAAGAAAGAAGCGGCGATAATAAGCCAGAAGAAACCCCAACTCAAGATCTCTCTCGAAGATGAAAAGAATGAAGAATACAAATCAATGTACGAGAAGATTAACCATTATGTACATACTATGACCCTGACCCCGATCCATTCTAATAAGATCGAGGGTATGGTGGTCAAGGAAGTGCATGGTGGTGGTATTAAACCAATCAAGTTTTACCGTGGTGCTTCTTCTTCCAATACTGAAAAAGATGTACAACTCAAGATGTTACTTCATCCGAATTAATGGAATTACCTTTTGAGTGGTACTCTCCCTGTGTTCAAAATTTAATTCAACGTGGTGTCTTACCTCGACAATGGACAAAAGGCCAATCACAACACTTTGAAAAATTATGGAATAATGCCGGTCGGCCTCCCAATTCAAAACATGGTCTCGGATTCAGCACAGTAGGATCAGTTGATGATACGAGATTTTGCTTGGTTGTCACTTGCGAACCTAATAAAGAGTGCTTGGAAGCTTCAGAAGATCTTGAGGATCTACCAATCGGCGACGCTCCACCAGAATTCGAGGAAGAAATCAAATCTATAATAGACGAGTTAACGGAAGTTAACTTAGGTACTAGCGAAGAGCCTAGGCCTACCTTTGTTAGCTCCTTACTCAATAAAGAAGACTCCGAAGACATAATCAAGCTACTAATGGAATTCAAGGACTCGTTTTGCTTCGGAGTTACGACGAAATGCCAGGATTAGCTCCGTAAGTCGCAGTTCACAAGTTAGGAGTAGATCCTACTCCGTTCCAGTCGACAAGCTCCCGAAGAATGCGTCTAGAAATCGAGCAACAAGTAATAGCCGAAGTTAAGAAGCTAATAGACGCTAAATTTGTCCATGAAGAACAATACCCAACTTGGTTAGCCAACGTGGTACCGACGTAAAGAAGAATGGTCATATCAGAATCTGCGTGGATTTCGTAGATTTAAATAAAGCATGTCCAAAGGATGAATTTTCACTACCAATCCCGGAACCGATGATCGACATCGCTTCAACACATGAAATCTTCTCTTTCATGGATGGATCATCGGATACAACCAGATAAAGATGGCACCGGAAGACGAAAAGCTCACGGCATTCGTAACGCCGATCGGAGTGTATTGCTACACAAAGAATGCCATTCGGACTAAAGAACGCAGGAGCAACATACCAAAGAGCGATGACGAAGATTTTTGATGATCTCATTCACAACCAAGTCGAGTGCTACGTGGATGATGTGGTCATCAAAAGTAAACTCGAAGGAAGATCACCCGTATGATTCGAGAATTGTTTTCGAGCGACTAAGACAATTTAACCTTAAGATGAATCCCTTAAAATGCGCTTTCGGCGTCACCTCCGGAAAATTCTTAGGATTTGTTGTCCGACATCGCGGGATTGAAATCGATCCGGAAAAGATTAAAGCTATTTTAGAAATGCCTCCTCCCAAAACTTTGAAACAACTACGATCCTTTCAAGGGAAGTTGGCATATCTTCGACGCTTTATCTCGAACTTGTCGTGTAGGTGTCAGCCCTTCTCGCATTAGTTAAAAAGGACGCCAAATTCGTTTGAGATGAGAAATGCTAGCCGGCTTTCAAGGACGTTAAGCAATATTTAATGACACCTCCCGTCTTAGCAGCCCCTGGCCTCGTGTAGACCGTTGATACTTTATACCGCGGCTTTAGACGACTCCTTCGGAGCCCCGCTAGCCTGTGTCAATGATGAGGGAAAAGAAAATGCTCTCTACTACTTAAGCCGTCGTCTAATTCCGACGGAAGTAAAGTATCCTCCTATCGAGAAGCACCGCTTCGCTCCGATCTTCGCCGCACGTAAGCTCGGCATTACATGCTTTCTCATAAGGTCAACCTTATTTCGAGAGTTAATCCGTTGCAATACTTGATGACCCGACCGATGCTTTCTGGCAGACTTGCCAGGTGGTCGATGATACTATTGCAATTTGACATAACTTTCGTTCCTCTTCATGCCGTAAAGGGACAAGTCCTAGCAGACTTCCTCGCAGCACACCCTTTACCGGCGGATTCGCCTCTCGACGACGATTTGCCTGACGAGCAGATAATGAGCCTGGAAGACCCTGATGATCGACGTTGGGAACTATACTTCGACGGTGCGTCCTCGACACAGAAGAACAAAGAATTGCAAACGATAGTGCCCGTGAAGGCAGAATCAGACTAATCTTTATAACACCGGAGCGGGGGATGTTAAAATACTCCTACCACTTAACATAACTGTGTACAAACAACTAGGCAGAATACGAAGCCCTTATAACCGGATTGGAATTAACCATTCAGATGGGAATAACAGACATCAACATCTACGGAGATTCTCAGTTGATCATTTAACAGGTCGCCGGACAGTACAAAATTTTAAAGCCAAGACTCGAGCAGTACTTTCAGTATGCCATGAAATTGTTGGAACAAATTCCAAACGTAACAATCTACAAGATTACCGTAAAAGAAAATGCTCTCGCCGATGCGCTAGCTCGCCTTGCAAAGGAATTTGCCTCGCTCGCAGGATGAGTCGATCGAAGTGTCGGCTCAAGGACGACGAGTCCTATCACAGCTCGACATGGATACAATACACAAATCAGAAAGAGCAGAAGAAACAATTGCAGCAGTGACATAAAATACAGAAGATTGGCGGTAGCCATTAATAGACTACTAGTAGACAGGAAACCTACTGGACGATAAGTCGATAGCCCATCAAATCAAGAAAAGAACTCTGTCTTACGCATTAATAAACAATACATTATACAGAAGGTCTTTTGATCAGATGTGGCTAAGATGCCTGAGCGGATCCGAGGCTCGTGAAATCGTTAAAGAAGTACATTCGAGACTTTGTGGCGCTCATCGACCGGTCTGAAAATGAAAATGAAGATTAAAAGACTAAGGTACTACCGGCCCTCAATGATGACCGACTGTATGAAAGTTGCCAAAAGTTGTCACCAGTGCTAAGTGCACAGAGTAGTTCTACACCAACCCCCAAATGTGCTACATTCGACAATCGCGTCATGGCCATTCGAGTGTTGGGGCACGTATATAGTGGGTCCGATATAACCACCTTCTTCAAGAGGACATCGCTTCATTCTCGCAGCCTACAAACTACTTTTCTAAATGGGCGAAGCTATACCACTCGTAGAAGTGAAGGCACACCACGTGCTATAGTTTTTCAAGAACCAAGTCGTCTACCGTTTTGGGTACCGCGCAGATCATTTCGTATAATGGGTCTGCATTCAAGAGTACAAAGATCAACAATTTTGTCAGAAGACATGGGATTAATTGGCGATACTCAACGATCTACTCCCCAAGAGCAAACGGCTCGGCCGAGGCTTTTAATAAAACTCTCATTCAATTTTTAAAGAAAACTTTGGACAAAAACAAGAGAAATTGGCACGAGAAGATGTTAGAAGCCTTATGGGCCTATAGGACTACTTTTAGGACTCCAACTCAGTCTACGTCTTACGCTTTAGTGTACGGGTCCGAGGTCGTCTTGCCCATGGAAGTTCTGCTTTCGTCACTCCGAATTGCGATTGCGTAAAAGATCACTACGAAGAAAATGCCGGACTACGACTGGAAGAATTAGAAAGCTTGGAAGGGAAAAGACTTTCAGCACAGCAGAATTTGGAACTGTATCAAGCCAAGATGATCCAGGCCCATGATAAACTAGTCCGCCCAAGAACTTTCAAAGTCGGTGACTTGGTTTTGGTTCTCAGAAGACCTATTCTTGCACATCGCAAGATAGGTGGTAAATTTGAACCAACATGGGAAGGGCCGTTCGTGGTCGAGACAATCTACTCAGGAGGTTCCTACCAGCTTGTGAATTGCCGTGGAGAACGACCCATGCTTCCAATCAATGGACGGTATTTAAAGAAGTATTACGCGACCTGATGTTTCGTAGGGTGGCCTCTAAAGTAGAATCTTATCCCTAGAAACACGGGTGAAGTAATCACTTTGTGACCGGGTCCGAACCCAAAACAAAATAAAATGGATGATAAAAAAAATCTCATCAACGAAAATGTTAAAAAGAAAACATGGGAAATCATAATAATAAAATGTCAATCTTTCCTTTTAAATCCATTCATTCCTGATATTTTCTCATCTCTTCCTACTTCCTTTAAATTTAAAAGAAGTGAATAAGAATTTTTAAGTGTTTTTTCTTATTCTTCTTGTTCTAAGTACGGCCCCTAATCATTTCCTTATTTTTTTCACAGAGAAATGTCAAACGGACGGTTGGTTCTAAACTTTAGAAATGGCGTGAGTTTAGCACTTGATGAAAAGAGGGTGAGGGATGGAGCAATGATAGAGATCGACTCGTACTTCACACCAACCGGCTTACAATACGAAGAAAATGATTGGATCCCGCTGATCGAGAAGAACTTCACAGATCGACAAGTGATGAAAATGGGTGGCCCGAGCCACCAATCCAAGAACAAGAAAAGAAAAGCAAACGCCGCGCATGCAACCGGAGAAGATAAGAAAGTTAAGTCCGTGGTCGCCACAACAGAGGGTAGGCTTGTCAGTGCCGCGCCCACAGAAATTCAAGGGGTAAGGAGAGCTACTCTCACTGCTACCCAACGAAGAAATAAGAATCGTCGCATTCGCAAAATGTTGACCAAGTTAGCAGAAGATCAATATAAACAAACAGTGGATACCGTTAGTGCAAATGCTCCAAGGAGACCGGTTCGTCGAGAACCAGAAAGAAGAAAATAAACTCCAAGAAGGTCGGAACGGATAAAAGAAATATCAAGAAAAGCGAAATAGAGCTCGGTACCTCGACGCCGAGCATATGTATCGTATCCGAAGAGTCTTATCGTGAAAGCAACCCCGGAGGATGTCCCTACGGAGACTATCCCCGAGGAGCCGAGACATGCGAAGAATGTGCCGAGGTTGAGCCATACATCCCGCAAGATGTTACTAGACACCGAGGACTTCGATAATCCCGAATACGAGCCGGAGAAAATGCAACTAGTCGAGAAGAAAACGTTCGAATACTTTGAAAGAATTGGAAACAAGAGGGTCAACATCTTGGAAGGCCTCGAGCCGCATATAGATGTTTTCTCGTATTATGAGCAACAACAAATTGTAGATCGCATCCTCGAATTGCGTAAAATGGGTCGAGCCGGCCGCCCGAGAGAAAAGACATATTTGAACCCCGAAGATGGATGCCATGAAAGGGAAGAGTTACAATCCAATGCGGATGTTGCTACAATTTTGCCACGTACGTAAAAGGAAATCCACCGTGGATACTCCGTCGCAATGAGGTGGATCCGATGCCAAGAATCATCAAGAGAATGGTGAAAAGGATGATAACATGGAGGGTATTGCTCGCAGATCGCATACCCAACGACTGCATTATTAACATCTACAAGGAAGGCGACCGCATACCTCCACATATAGTACCATCATGACTTTGTTAGACCCTTCCGCACGCATGTCATTCGTCAACCAGTGCAACATCATGTTCGGATCTAACCTCCGGATTGCAGGCCCCGGTGAGTTCCGAGGGCCGGTGGAGATACCACTACCGGTAGGTTCCGTCCTGGTGTTAAAAGGAAACGGAGCAGATGTTGCGAAGCATTGCATTCCAGGAGTGCCTGTGGAGCGGATCTCAGTTACTTTTAGAAGAATGGACGACAGAAAAATGCCTTACCACTTTCAGCTGCATCCGTAATTGAGAGTCTCCGACCATACGAGCTGTGAGTTACATGGGAAATAAGACACCTCCAATGCACATCCATGCGGCATTCCCGCCAAGGATGGCTTGGAAGGTGATGTTATCGCCCATGTTTCTTACTATTCGTACATGGATTTTTGACGGACGCTTTTGAATGGATCAACAAGAAGTTTACACGATCCGTTTTGGATTTACATGGATTGTATGAGACATTAAATTTCTGAGGAAAATGTCATCATGACTAGATCAAGTTGTATGATGTACTTTCAGTAAGTTGGAATGAAAACGACTACGTCATATTTTGCCTTCACCTCTTTTTGTGCAAATTGACTGGGAAACGCCATTAGAGTTAAATGAACTTTGAACGAAGAACAGAAAAGAAAAGAAAATAAATGAGAATTTTTCCTAAAAATCTAAATATTAAAATGAACTTCAAATTCACATGAACACTAAATAAACAACAAAAATAAAAATGGGATCGTTAAAGGACAAACAAAATGAATCTAAATCTCAAATTGAATTCCGATCTGAATCCTCTGATTCGAACCTTTCAGTTCTTTCCTCAATCGAAATCTGTTTGAAACTCTTTTGAAATTTGAATATTCTCTTCGACTTGTTGTTAAGTCAAGTCTTTTTAGTTTGGTACCCTTACCAGCTCCTTTCAATTCTCTTGCTGATGTGTCTTAGAGGATCGACTAGTTCTATTGACACGGAGCCACGAACTTTGTTCGATTTGGTTCTGATGGCATGAGACTGGGTCCCTCTTCATACAGATGAATCTTCGAGATTGGAGCCTGTTTCCATTTCTAATTAAAATTTCCAAGACTGGTACCTAAATTCCAGTTCTCTTCCTTCGAGGTCAGTACCTAAATTTCGAATCTCATTCGAGATCGATACTTAAATTTTGATTCTCTTTTGAATTGATACCTGAATTTCAATTCTAAATTCCGAGAATGGTACCTAAATTCTAGTTCTCTTCATTCGAGGTCGGTACCTAAATTCCGACTCTCATTCGAGATCGATACCTAAATTTCGATTCTGTTTCGAATTGATAACTAAATTTCAATTCTAAATTCTGAGACTGGTACCTAAATTCCAGTTCTCTTCCTTCGAGGTCGGTACCTAAATTCCGACTCTCATTCGAGATCGATACCTAAATTTCGATTCTCTTTCGAATTGATACCTAAATTTCAATTCTAAATTTCCGAGACTGGTACCTAAATTCCAGTTCTCTTCCTTCGAGGTCGGTACCTAAATTCCGACTCTCATTCGAGATCGATACCTAAATTTTGATTCTCTTTCGAATTGATACCTAAATTTCAATTCTAAATTCCGAGACTGGTACCTAAATTCTAGTTCTCTTCCTTCGAGGTCGGTACCTAAATTTCGACTTTCATTCGAGATCGATATCTAAATTTCGATTCTCTTTTGAATTGATACCTAAATTTCAATTCTAATTGCCGAGACTAGTACTTAAATTCCAGTTCTCTTCCTTCAAGGTCAGTACCTAAATTCCGACTCTCATTCGAGATCGATACCTAAATTTCGATTCTCTTTTAGGTTTGATACTTAAATTTCAAATCTCACTCTCTCGAGATCAGTACCTAAATTCTGATTCTCATCCTTTTTTCCGTCGATACTTAAACTCTGATTCTTACTTCGAGGCTGGTACCTAAATTCCAGTTCTCTTCGCAATCCCGAGGTTGAAACCTAGGTTTCAATTCTCATTTCAAATCCAAATTTCAAATTCAAAATTTCCTTAAATTGATTTTTAAATTAAACTTCAATCGAAATTGAAACTCAGAACAAATCAAAATCTAAACTCACACATTGAAACTTGAAATTTAAAAGTAAACTGAAATCTAAATTGAATTCCCGCATCTTGTGATTTGGAGTTCACCTCCTTTTCCATTCCCCAGCCGAGAGTTCGTGAATCTCCAGTCTTGGAAATATACCTGATACTCCCCAGCGGAAATTCTTCTACTTCGTCCTAAGTTGTCACTTGGACATCTGTGTTGGTTTTGTTGATCTCTTCGGTCAACACCAATATGCGTGGTGTGCTTGGTTAGCACACCACACCTATTGGGGGTCCATTTGTTAACCTGAATTTTGGTGATGTCTTTTGCTTCTCTCTTTAGTACTTAGGATCTAGCCTTAGGCTTTTCCTTTGACTAATCTTAGAGGACTAGAAATGGAACCCACCATTTAGAAATTCAAACTACTTCTTAACTCCCCGCAAACCCCACAAGCTTGATCGTAGACCCCTAATCACCTAGATGGTCGAAATCAAATGTGGAGGTTTAAAGGATGAGTTCCCTATAGTGACTTTTCGGCCTTAGGAATACCCCGGGCGGCCCGGTCCGGTGAGGGTCGACTTGCACATAAACTACACTCTCACACACATTCCAAGTCCTAAAACCACACTCTCACCCAACTTGACTTCCTGACTCATGTAGGAAATTCATATGGATGGTCCTTAACCCCTAAGCCCCTGGCTAAGAGGGTTAGGAACAACATAGTGAATGCCTCAAATGAGTCCTCTCATGGATAAAATGGGCTTAATATGGCTTCATGGCTCAACCAAAATGATTCCATTTCACTCACATTTGATCAATCTTCTTTTTTTTCAAAAATTTCAATTTTTGACCCCGGGGCCCCGGTCCCACCAAACCTACCAAATGTCCTTGCAGTTGCCCAAAATTTGCAAAATTGCCTAAATTACCCAAGATCCCTCAAAATCAATCCTAAGCACTTCCCACCATTCAAATTGACCATCTTTGGCCAAAAAATACCAAAATTTCCAAAAATACCCCTAAACCCCCCATAATTACCAAAATACCCTTTTACCCCAAAAATCCAAAAATTCAGAAAATTCCCAAAAAATTCCAAAAAATCCCAAATATTCCTAATTTCATTGTGTTCAACTACAACATGGGCCAATTTTGCCAATTTACCCTAATTTTACCAAAACCCCCAATTTAACCCATTTTTAACCCAAGTGAACCCAATGTCAAACCAAACCACCCCAATTGACCTAAATTCTGGTCCAATTCAATTCTAAACTTCAATTCAATATCCTCAATATCAATTTAGACCAAATCCAAGTCCAATTTGATTGACATTTGAGCCCAATTTCAATTTGAAGCCTAAGGCCCAATTTTGGCCCATGACCTAAACCTAGCTCAAACCAACCCAATTCAACCCCAATTGGCCCCAAATATTTTCTAAAGCCTTCCTAAAATCCCCATAAACAAAACGCTAACTTGATTTGCCCAAAATTTGAACCTAAACTCTACCCAAACCTAACCCAAAACCAAAATCCCTTAAATTGACCTAAGCCCAAACCTAACCCAAATGGGCCCAAATCCCAAAATCAAAGCCCAACCAAAGTTGAAAACTCTTTGTGACACTCCCATAAACATTTCTCAACATTAATTTTACATCAAATCCAAATTTTGCCCAACCTTAAGCCAAGTTAGCCGAATTTGAACCACTTTGGCCCCTTTACTAAAAGGCCCACATTAAACCCAATTCAATTCAAAATCACTTCAAATTTGTTCCAAATCACTCATGACACATCCCTAAACTAAACCCAACATTTATTTGGCATGGTCCTTCACAAAACTTTCATCCAAAAGCCCATTTTAAAATCTAAAAGCCCACTTCCATAAAGCCTTTAAAAGCCCATTTTCACCAAAATTCAAAAGGCCCAAAACTTATTTCAAAACCCATATGACATCCTCATTGGTCATCCATTTGATAAAATCACCCCCTAAGTTTTATTTCATCATTTAAAAAAACCAAATGTGGCTCCATGGAAATTTTCCATCAAAATGTATAAATATTCAAAACCCTTTTTCATGTAAATGAGCCAAGCCATCCCTAAGCCAAATGGAGTCCTTGGAGCCATGCACAAGCCACATGAAAGCCATGAGAGCTTTGACTTTTCACCACTCCCTAAATGGAAAAAGGAGGAAACCCTTTAATGATTCTCTTAGGAGTGATTAAACACTTCCATGTATCCCCTAATCTTGCTTAAGCCTAATTGTACTTGGATTGTGACTTGACCCCACTAATCAAGCTGACCCAAGCGACTTTCTCTTCAGTCCAAACCAGCCTTGGGGAGGTGCACCTAGCCTAAACCATGACTTGACCAAATTGAATCCAAAATGGCCTCTCCCCCATACCATTTAAATCAAACCTCTTTACACATGGCCAATACCCATCGATTGCACCAAACTCAACCCCCGACCCCACCGAGTCGGATGGTGACCTGACCCGGCCGGACCACCACCTGGGCCGCCGGAAAACACCATACCCGTGAGCACCTATTTGATTCAAATTTTAAATTCCTCCTTCCTGAGGTGTCCCAACTCAATTGAACTCCATGGCTGTTCTTCCCTTACCCTGAGCAGCTGATCCCAGCCTCCAATTGCCCCTGGGAAGCTCTCCAGCCACCTCTATTTAAACACCACCACCTCTCGGCCAAAAGAGGTGTTGAACCAAACCTTACCAAAACTCGCCAAAATCACTCCGCATCCCTCTCCGGACATAGAGAACTTGATCCCCACTGAAATCCAGCCCTAAAACCCTCTCTGTGAGCTCAATTTCTGAGTTGAAAATCCACCCAAAAAACAGGTCACTTCACCACAGTGAGCCAATCTTCAATTTGATTGACCCTACACCTTAACTAGACCAAGAGGAGAAGTTCCACAGCAAAAGACCCCTCACCAGGCCAGCCATTGCTTCCAGCCTCCAAGCTTTGTGATCGACCTTAGTCACTTTCATACTTAGATAATTCCCCAGAGCCAGAGAGTTCATCTAGAGCTTGCCTGGACTCAATCAAAGGTGACACATCCCTCAGATCGAAGCTTCACTTCTCTGAGCAAGGGTATGAACTCATTCTTCCTCCCGAGCTTCCAGCAATTCTCCATTTTTTGGGTTGATTTCATAGCTTATAAACCGTATGGATGTGTTCGTCTCTTCAAGATGAATCGATAGAGTATAAGAGCTCGAAAATCCACTGAGAATCGAGAGAGATATTAGGGTTTGAGTGTGGACGGTCACGGGTGCATACGAGTCGTCGACGATGACCAGGAGCCGTTGGATCGCGCGTGTATCGAACGGACGGTCGAGATCAAGCCGGACAGCGGAATGGTACGTGAACCGCAGGCCCCTGGAGCGCTGAGTCAGATGGAAGCGAAAAATCATGGAGCGACGCGTGGGCTTTCGATCCGCCGTAAGATGACGCGGCGCCGAGTCGGATAAGTAGAAAATTAGGGTATTTTTAAATTATTTAAATAACATAAATTCAAAAATTCATATCTTTGCATAGAAAAATCACAAAAATAAAATAAAAATACCCTCTTGCTCAGTGAATAAAGGAGAATAATGTGGAAAAGAAATCAAGTTAATTGGATGAGTATTCTATTTTTAATAATTTATTTACTGTTTTCAATGTTTTGATTCTCCATTTGCATAGATAATTCACCATGGCAAGAGACCATAGGACTTTTGAAGCCTCTGATTTTGGGAACATTCCCTAAATTTTTCAAGGTCAGAGGCCATCTCTGTGAAAAGTTATTGATTTTTCAAGTTCAGGTCACTGTTTTAGGTATTTTAATTCCAATAATTAGCATGTTGTAAAATAAATTCTAGGAAAATTTTGGTGATGTTTCTTAGGACTAGGGGACCTTATAATAAATATATTTTGAGTTAATTCATTCATAATAACCTTAATTAGCCTAAACCCCTAAAATTGAATTTGAATTAATTAGGGTTAACCACACATCAAATTGACTTGAAAACAATTCTCCATTACTCTTTAGGGTCAGAGGAACCTTACATAAAATTTTGAAATCAATTGGACTTGATTAACCCCACCAAATGAATTGATTAAGCCTCATAAGCAAAATGGAACTTTAAAAATTCATAACTCCAAAAATACTTTTCAAAAATTCAAAAAAATGGTTTTGGAGCTTCTCCGATATCAGGGAGTTCAGGAAAATTAAAATTGGAATTTTCTAAAAAAGTTGATTTTTCACAATATTTTAATATTTTAATAATTAAAAAATAATAAAAATCATAAAAATATTAAAAATCATATCACATTTTGACTCCTAATCATTTAGAAAAAAACCAAATATTTTTCCTAAGTCCCTAGGATAAGATATTGAATTTTAAAGGCTTAACGTAATTTTTAATATTAAAAAATGAATTTTCAACCTTTTTCACTAAAATAATTCTAATAAATCAAAGAAAAATAAAAAAATTATAAAATTTGTTTCTCTGGACTCCTTGAGGTCAGAGAAATTTATAAAAAATATAAAATCTATTTTTCAACTTTAATTTTATTTTAAAATTAATTAATACTCTAAAACTCAAAATAATTATAATAAATAAAATATAATTCAAAAAATCACAAAATTTGGTCCAAGTGGTCCTCTAGTCATTAGAAACATCCCATAATTTTCTTAAGGACAGAAACCTTTCGTTGGTCATGTTGTTGAATTTTCTTTGAAAACCCCTATTTTCTACTCAAAATAATTATATAAATAAATTAAATTTAGAAAAATCACATTTTCTCCTCCAATGTCTTAATTGACATGTGAGTGAGGTGACATAAAAATGTTAAATTCATTTGAGCTTAATTTAGTGAGTTATGAGGTAATTAAAAATTTTAACCCTTAATTAAAACTTTAGGTTTAATCAAAATCGGGGGTAAAATATTTGATTTTAACTTTCTCTTGGATGATTGAAACTTAAGGAAATTAAGGGGTAAAAACCCTTTAAACACTTTGAAAATATCAAAATGAAACTTTAATCAATTAAATAATTTAAATTTTTGGAAAGAATATATTTAAATTTTGGATTATTAGAATAGAGATATTATTAAGAGGATATTTATTCTTTAATTTAAAAATCCCTAAATAAGTCACTTTAACAATATTTAATTCTTAATTAAAAAATTAAAATAATAATCCAAATTAACAATTAAAACTAAAATTAAATTAAAATAAAATTTAAAATATTGAAACTAAAATTAAAACTAAAATTAAATTAAATTAAATTAAAATTAAATTAAAATTAAAGTTTAACTAAAATTAAAATTAAATTAAAATTAAATTAAAATTAAATTAAATTAAATTAAATTAAATTAAAATTAAATTAAAATCAAATTGAATTAAATTAAATTAAAATCATTTAACAATAAACCTAAATGAAATCATTAAGAGTTAAATCAAAACATATCAATAATTTCAACACCTCTTTCTATCTAAGTAAATTTAAAATACGAACATCAATTTGAAATACCAAGATAATTGAAAATGTAAAGATTTAAATTAAATCTAAAATAATTTGAACACTATTCCAAACTTAAAATTATTAATTAAAACCTCATAATTAAATTAAAACACTTTAAACCATTAACTCAAACTTTAAATTAAGAATGATTAAAATTCTCGATAAACCAACTTGCCCTTAAAGGCTTTAATTATTATAACTCTTAAATAGAGTATTAAGTGAAATGTCACTTCATTCATCAGGTAATCAAATACCCAAGTTCACTGAGCAAGAGACAAAGTTTAACTAAACTCCTGGATGATTAATTCATATGTGCAACTAAATTTACTTGGACTCAAAATAATCCCAGAAGTATTGAAAAGATGTTTAGGACTCGTCCTAAGCACTTCCTCAATATGACGTGATGTTTTAGAAGAACAACTGAATTTAATTGTTCTTTGATGAAGAAAATCATCCTTAAACCAAACCAAGAACCTAGACGTCATAGGAGATGACTAGTTATAGGATTAGGAATTTGGTAGACAACCAAAACCCTTCCCTTAGCTTTACTTAGGTATCTGTTGAAATATGTTTAAATGCTCTAACATGTGTTTTAAGTGCTGCTTGGGATGACGGGAAGACCCTCCAGGTATTTATTGCAATTTGCTTTATTACAATTTACTTACATGCACTGTACTTTACTTTTCTTGCATGTTAAATAAGACTATTGCATGAAAACCAAAACCTTTAGGATAGTCCCTGAACTGAAACCAAAACTAAATTAAAAGTCATTGCAAGATAAAATTCACCGCCACAACATTCCAAAATATAAAACAACTCAAAATTTAATCACAAATAGAACAACAAAACTACAATTGTAACTAAATTAAAACATCTCGTTGAATGATCGAGAATACCTCGGATGATGTAACCCACGTGTTGCTAACGGCACGGTCTAAATGAAAGTGTGGAACCCATTCGATTGAGTTTAGCAAATTCATCCGGACTAAGTGAATTCAATGAAAATAACGGTGCTGGGATGACTGAACCGTGGGATCTTAATCTGCTTCGTTTAAACAACTTTAAGATTTGTTTTAATTAAAATATTAAAAACAATTGGACTTTAAGATTTTCTCTAAACCAAAACACTTCTCTCATCTCCCGATTTATGACTTCTAAAACAAAACCTCTACAACAACAGGGATCATGGGGCACAGTGGGCAGCACGGCCATCGTCATCAGCTAAACTCAGATCTACTTCAGCAAAACCATTCTTAGAATTAAATAACCAAGTTATAGGACTTTGAGGTAGTTTCCTAGTGCAACATAAATCTTTAACTCTTCATTTGTCATTTGCATAATCATGTTATGCAAATTAAGCCCTAACCAGTCTTAGGACTTCGAGGTAGTCGTTCGGTATGACATAAACCCTCACATCTTCGAGGCTATTTGTATGATTATGTCATACAAATATAAGTCCTAATTAATTAAAATTGGTAGGATTGCAACATTAAATAAACTCTTGAATTGAATCCAAAAAATATGATAGTTTGGGAATTTGCCAAGATTCTTCTTGGATCCTCAAGTTCTCCTACTTCTCTTCCTTTGGATTCTTGAAATAAACCGTTCCGAATTTGAGCTAATCCCTATTGAAATTTCCAAAACTCAATCCTTTGAAAACCTTAAACTTTGAAATTCTTGAGAGCAAAACCACTGATCATTATCGAGATTTTTCTTAAATGATTCCCGTCATTTAAGATATAATTAACTATAGGCGCTTGCCCTTATAGGAACTTTAAGAACCTGTGTAATATAAACCCCGCTTAATTCCTTTATATTAAGCAGGGGAACTCGTCGGCTTATAAAATTGGTTCGCAGACCAAACGGATGTCACAAATTTTCTAGTTTATTTAATCGAGCCCCATCATCAAGCAAATGTGTCTATTCATCGGGATAGATACACAGTTTTTGATGCGGTACTCGTTTATATAAACTATTTGGGATGTGAGATCGGTTTAATTTCATATCTTAAAATTTTCAAACTTAAAATTATTTTCAAAATAAAATGCTACTTTCTAAATTATATATATTTAAATTAAAATTAAAATCTAAAAATTTGCCGACAATTTCGGTAGGTGACCCCCTTTTCTAAACACGACCTAAAAATATGCCGACAGTGAGAATGTAGTTCATATGATTGAGTGAAAATAAATAATAAGATATGCATGTTTAAGAGGTGTTGAAATAGAGGACTTAAGGGTGACAGACTAAAGCCCCTAATTTGGTTTGATGTGAAAAGTTTTGTTATGAGATGTTAGCCCCCAGGTAGAGGGAGAAGAGGGAACTCTAGAGTGAGAACTAGTATCTTCCCTGCCTAACCCATCTACAAGATTTCAAATCATCAAATTAACCTATGTTCTTTATAGAACCAAGTAAGGGTAAAGATTATAATTGCTCTTATTTGTCACAATCTCTATCGCTACTTGTTTTACTTTTACACATGTCAATAATTTCATTGCATGAGGAATAGTACTTTTAATATAATTAAACCCCAATTTCTAATTTTCGTTAAGTAATTTAGCATTAGAAGTATTATTGTAGTGATAATTGTAGTATATAATCAAAAACCAAACTTTTATCGATCTTCCAAGCTAAGGCATGTTATTGTAGACTAGAACTTCTCTTGAAATTTGTTGTGATTAACCGCGATCTCTGTTGGATTTATATTCGTGGCTTAATCAGAAAGCTCTATATTACTTGATAATGATACGTATACTTGCGTAGAATCCCTTTAAAGATATCAATTAAACTCTCATTTTCATCGACATCAAGTTTTTGGCGTCGTTGTAAAGAAAGAGATATAATTGAAAGGAAATATAAAGTATAAAAAACGTAAGCATAAATATTTGGGATCAAGTTTTTGGCGCCATTGTCGGGGATCGCAACAGTTTATCTTAACTTTTAGGAGGATTTTAGTTGAAGTATTTAGAATTAGACTTGGAAAACTGTAGTGTCATAAAAACTATTTTTGTGTGAAAAGTTTTTTTTTATATGAAAAAGTTTTTTGAAAAAAAATGTTTGTGTGAAAAAAAAGAGTTTGTGAAAATGTTTTATTATGTTGAAATTATCTTTTGTTTGATTGTTAATGTATTATTTGTTGTGTTATGTATGCGAACTAGATGTTCTATAGGACATGTGCCTTATGATCCCTAGTTAGCAAAAATGAAAAAAATCAATAAACAAAAAGGACTTGAAAAACTAGAAATGGAAATGTAAAACATTCAAAATGATAACTTGAAAAATCATCATAAATCATTGAGGGATTATGAAAATCCTACGATAGGTGAAATTCACTCAAGTTTACAAAACCCTGTCGTAGAACCTGACTCGTTTCAACTTAATCTAGAGATGATCCAACTGGTGCAGAACAACCAGTTTGGGGGAACTCCTTCGGAGGATCCTTATTTACACTTATCAAATTTTCTAGAGCTTTGTGCTACATTTTGTTATAAAGGCATGTCAGACGATGCTGTTAGGCTAAGGTGTTTTCCTTTCTCACTAAGGGATAAGGCTAAAATATGGTTATACTCATCAACACCTGGCTCTATTAAAAATTGGGAGGAGTTAACTCAGAAATTCCTAGCTAAGTATTTTCCACCTTCAAGGACTACTAAACTTAGAAACAATATTATTTTATTTCATCAGTATGAAGGGGAATCAATATACAAAGTCGAGGAAAGATTTAAGGAGCTCCTAAGAAAGTGTCCACAACATGCTCAGCCTAATTTCTTAATTATTCAAACTTTTTACAATGGGTTAGTAGGATCCCTTAGGTCTATAATTGACGCTGCTGCTGGTGGATCGTTATTATCAAAACCATTTGATGGATAGTATTCTTTAATTGAAGAAATGAATACAAAAATAATTTCAATGGCCCTCTGCAAGGGTAAATCCTGAAAAGGTAGCCAGTGTTCATGATACAAATGCGATTGTAATTCTTGCATCTCAGGTTGTTCCAATATCAAGGAAGTTGGACAAATAGGGAATGAACTAGCCTCAATTTACTCTAGTAAGTGAGAAAAGTTTATTAGGGCTTATAATTGATTCTAAATTATCATACGAGACTTTAAATACCATATATAACCCCTATTCTAACTTTTACAACCCAGGTTGGAAGAATCATCATAATTTTAACTGGAATCATACTACTGGGGGTGGAAACCAACAATGGGAAAATAATCTTGAAAATCCTAATGGAAGTTGGAATAATCAAGGGAATCCAAACTATTGACCTTCATATATACTGGACTCTAACAATGATCAACAAATTGAGGATAAGAAAATGTTTATAGAAGAAGTGGTATTGCAAATGGGAAACCAAATGCAAAGTCAAAATGATGTAATCATAAACATAGAGAATCAACTGGGACAAATTGCTAACTCAGTTAACAATAAACCCCAAGGAACACTTCCTAGCAACATTGAGATCAAACCTAAAGAGAACAATAATGAACAAGTAGAAGTTGTCCAATTAAGAAGTGGAAGAGAGATATAAGATGTGGTTAGAAAAAAGAAAGAAGTTGTGAGAGAAACAATGGAAACTAAAAGATCTGAAGAACATGTTTCTAGGGACCTGGTAAAATTGATATCTCCAACTAAAATCAATTTAGAAAGATTACCACCTCCATTTCCTCAAAGACTTAGACAGCATGAGTTGGATAAACAATTTTCAAAATTCCTGAAAGTACTTAAGAAGTTAATGATAAATATTCCTTTCGCTGAAGCTTTGGAACAGATGCCAAGTTATGCAAAGTTTATGTAGGAGATATTAAAAAAGAAAAGGAAACTTAGGGATAACGAGACAGTTGTACTAAGTTAGGAGTGTAGCGCTATACTTCAGAAAAAGTTTCCTCAGAAACTTAAAGGTCCTTGTAGCTTTACAATTCCTTGTGCAATTGGATAAAAATTATGTGGAAAAGCTTTATGTGATTTATGAGTGAGCATTAATGTGATGCCTCTATCTATAGTTAAAAGATTAGGTTTAGTTGATATTTTTCCCACTACTGTAACCCTTCAGTTAGCTGATCGATCTATCATTTATCCAAAAGGGGTTATAGAAGATGTGCTTGTTAAAGTGTATAATTTTATCTTTCCTTTAGACTTTATTGTATTACATATGGAGGAAGATAAAGATAATCCAATTATTTTGGGGAGACCTTTCCTTGTTACTAGACAAGCTATGATAGATGTGCAAAAAGGAGTGTTGACTTTGAATATTAATGACCAGGAAGTAACTTTTGATGTTTTAAAGACTATGAAATATCCAACTGAGAGAAAAGATTATGATTGTTTTTGGATTGATGAAATTGATTATCTAAGTAAAGACCATTTCCAAGAAAGTTTTAAGAGCAAGTTAACAAATGAGATCGAAATGGACTTTCATGATGAGTTGAAAATGTTATTTAAATAAGACTGTATGTATGTTTAGGAGAGGTGTAAAATCATGGACGTTACCAAAAATAGTAAACTTTTAATTCCATCTGTTGAAAAATCTATTGAACTTAAGATGAATGTGCCCCATACAATTTTAAAGCTTACCTATTTAGAGAATTCATCTACACCACTAGTCTTTATATCTTCAGATTTGAATCAATCATAAGAAGAACATAAATTGAAAGATGAACATGATAAAGTTATCGAATTAAGACTTGGAAAAGAATTTAAGGATAAATTTCAAAAGAACTTTGAGTTGAGAAAAGAGGATAAGAATTTTGAAAGACCATTAGAAGATAACATGAGACAGAAGAATATCCTAGAAGAATTTGATCCAGAATCTGAATTATCTAGAGAGAATCTGATCCAGAATTTGGGAGATCTTGAAGTATCTTATAGAGATCCATTTCTTATAAATTTCAAGGAAGATATTAATATGCAAATTGAGAAAATCATTAGAAGAATATTGGATCTTGAAAGAAATATGTGGAACAATGTGAATCAATCCAAAAAGGAAGAGCTGAAAGAAAAATTACAATTTAAGGATGTTGTAGGAATTCTTGGATATGAAAAGATTGAGCGATTGATCAAGGATTACTTAAATGGAATTTTGATCCAAGAGGAATCATTTGTTAAGCTGGAGACGTTAAACCTATTGCATTGTGGGAAACAACCCATAGTTATCAGTGTAGTTTGATTTAGTGTGCTTGATAGTTATGATTGTTAGTGTTGTATTGTGTTTGCATGGTTGATTAGATTTATTGATATTTGATTGATGTTTGATTTGTAAGATTTGTTTGGTTTAATGTTGTAAGGTATGCCTTGGTCTTGACCAAATCTGTTTATGACTTCTGGTAGTAGTAGGCTAACGAGTCTGTTACGACTTAGTTCTCAACCGAAGCTGAGCATTACCTTGAAGCATATAGA
Source organism: Papilionanthe hookeriana x Papilionanthe teres (assembly GCA_022702705.1). NCBI lineage: Eukaryota > Viridiplantae > Streptophyta > Magnoliopsida > Asparagales > Orchidaceae > Papilionanthe > Papilionanthe hookeriana x Papilionanthe teres. The sequence goes on along the minus strand of CM040421.1, from coordinate 114,024,925 downwards.
GTTTGGACTTGGACCACTCCATGTCAACTCTATTACTTCATTTATCAGACTTTGTCTTTACTGAGGAAGGTCATGAACTTAATTAGTGACAACATCTGGATGAACTGCACTACTTTTATTTACCAGATTGTGTATACCTTAGATTTAGAGTAAGCCTGAAATTGGGAACACATGAGATTTTATAATAAGGGAATTCCGGTCCAAGGGAGATAACCATATAAAAATCTTATAATACAGCCACGTTATTGGTGTAGTTTCTTCCATTAGAAATTGAAAGTATGGAGGGGAAATGTGAGTAGAAAGGAGATTAAATTAACCTCGGTTATTGTTTGTTTATGCAATCTGTGAGTCTATGTATTGGAGTTTGTGTGTTTATGTTTGTGAGTCAAGTTGAATGAGTCATTGGAGACAACAAAACTTATCTTAATGTTTTAAACTTGTTAGCATTCAACAATTCCTTTATAAAATTTAAAATGTGTTCATGTTTAATCTTCAGTTTGTACCTATTCTATAATTTAAAATTCCTTTATAGTGTTATGTCAACCATGTTTAGTCTAGATTTACTATATACTGCAATATTCTACCATGTGTTATTTGTTGATATTTTTGTAGGATGTGTAGTAAATTGCAAAAGTGATCTTTCCCTGCCACATATTTTTGTACTTCATTATTACACATGTTTAAGCTTATGTTTGGGGGGAAAGAAAAATGTTTAAAATTTAAACCTTACTTATTCTATGAACTACTACAAATAAATTTGAATTTTATTTCTAATAATTATTGTTATGTGGAGTCATCTTAAGAATGTTAGAATTTTAAGTAGAGAAATGGAGTAGAAAAACTTAGTTGATATTTTTAGTGCAAAAGGGTGAACCTAGAGCTAATGATATTTAGTGGAGAACTTGGAAAATGAATAACAATCTTTAGTAGGAAGAAATGTATTTTTGGAAAATTAAGGATTCTTAGAATTTTTATTTTTGAACATTTAAGGCTCTTTTAGAAAGTATTTAAAAAAAATATATGTATATCTTTTTAAGTAAAGGAAAGTAATAAGTTTTAACTTTAGAGAAGGATAGTGGAATTTAATATCATTTAAGGACTTCTTCTGATATAGTAATCCTCATATATAAAAAAAAAAAGAAAAGAGCAGAAAAAATGGATTAAAAAGATCCTTTAAAAAACGATAGAAAAAAAATGTGTGGAGAAGCTTGAGGAGAGGTCCTAATCAAAAATTGGTTTCACTTGTGTCTTTCTATATTAAAGAACTTAGAACACTAAGCTTGCATTTTATACATATATTAGTTTAATTATTTTTAAGAGAGTTCTTAAGTCGAGAAAGTAAAGTTCATAGGATCCGAAGTTTGAAAAATCTGCATGTTTTTCTGAATTACATAGGAAAACAAATTCCTAAGTTTGATGATAAATATTTTAGAGCCTGGGCTAGTATAATTCACTAGAAGGACTTCTAAGTTGAACTATCAAATTTTTAGAACAAAATTTTAACAATTCTAAAGGGTGGCCCATTAACTCTAATCTACAAAAACTATTTTAAAAGTGTAGTATTACTTGAGGACAAGTAGTAATATTTAAGTTTGCGGGATTTTGATACACCTAAAAATGTATTACTTTTTATGCCATATTTTATAATGATATTGCACTTTAAAGGTATTGACTGCGATTTACGGACTTTTATTTTGTATGAATTTATGAACACACATTTATATATATTTATAATGATTTTGTAAAGTCCAAGCATTCAACGCAAGTTTACGTATCGTATCAAGTAATACAGGGCTCTAATGGAGTCCTAGTTATCAATCCCACAGGGAAGTTACAAAGTAAAAGAAAGTGTTTAATAATAGGTAATGTAGCACTGAAATCCGATACTCAAATTGCAATTAAAGTTTAATGTTTACTTCTACTACCACTATGCATAAAACAATAACAATTAATCAAACTACAATTACTTATAATAACTTTTAAAACATAATTAACTAACAGACACACACTAACCTATATATTTGAAAGGTTTTTGATATATAAGAAAAGTATGTTTCCTCTTGCAATGAGAATATGATGTGTGGATGATATGGAACGATTATCTATGGTATTGTGCCAAATAGGAGCATAAATGTTTCTTTACCCTTAAAAGAGAACACCCTCTTCCAAGCATGAAAAGAACATTGACATATCCTAAGTATAGTCACTAAATCTAAGGCTAGGCAGGGAGGATGCCGGCTCTCACTACGGAGCTCCCACTCACCCTTCACCTGAAGGCTAACCTTCGAGTTTAGTTACTAATCTTAGGACCAAATTGGGGATCTCAGTCTGTCACCCTGAAACCTCTAATTTGAAGTCCATCAAAACACATTTCCCTATTTATTTGCACTTAATTCCCATGAACTATGCAATTCATCCATGGAAATTGAATGTATTATTCATTATTGTTGTAGGATACTAAATCCTTTCAGAATTAATGTTCAACAACATATTTTAACAATTCAATTGGCTATATTGAAAAGCAAATTAAGTTCGAATGAAAAACCATCACAATTTCTTTAATGCATTAAAAGCACTTCAAATCCACATCAATCCATCATCAAATCTCTATGCAAGAAGAAAGACAAAGGAGACTACTCAGAATTCATGAAGAAGATACAATAAAATATGGATTTTATATATTAAAGAAAAGTCATACAAACCACAAAAGAAAATACAACTTATCTCTTTCTCTTCCCCAATGCAATTCCCTTAAAGTTCCTTTGAATTCTTTCTCTCTTCTTTGTAACACTTAATTCCCTCTTTAGAATGGAAAGGAAGAAGCAATCTCTCACTTTACTTCTTCGCCTTCACTCCTTAGAGAAGAATTCCTCTCAAATTCTAACTTCTACACACTTTTCTCCTAAGCCCTAACACTCTACACACTCTCTCCCTCTCTAGAACCACACTAAAACTCTAGAACACACACACACACCCTATTTTCGTCCAAAAATAGAACGAAATCCCAAGAGTTTCCATAGGCATCCCTTCAAAAAGTTGCCAAAACTCTTTAAATTTGAAGTCCACCGACATTGGGCACCGACGGTGCCCGATAGGGCGCTGGCGGCGCTCTATCATCAAAATATTGTCGAATTCTTTGGAAAATAGTGCTGGCGGTGCTCATTCTAGCACGAGCAGCGCCAGAAGCTGTTTTCATCCTATCTGCTCCGAATTCATTCCTTTTTGCTTCTTTTTGCTCAAATTACCTAAAATCACCATACTTGCAACAAATCAAGAAAAAAACCTTTTTTAAAGTGCAATATCACCAAAAAAGGGTACAATTATATAGCAAAAACAGTATATATTTTTGGTGCATCAAAATCCCCCAAACTTAACTATTACTTATCCTCAAGTAATCTTTTTACTACATAAAAATATAACTCTGGGCAATGCACTTTTCATCTGTAAGATACTAAAATTTAAACATCCAACAAAAAATCACAATACTAAACAAACTATTTCATCGCTCCGTAGTTCATTTAACAATTTTAAATTTTTTTCAATACAACATAACATTACACCAACATGGTTACATATCACATGAAAAGCAAATAACTACTACATCACAACAGTACAACACAACACAACAAGAAAAACAGAAATAGAAACAAACAATCTACCAATCTTCATCACCAGGATCATCAGCAGGATCATCAGCAGGGTCAGCAGGATCAGCTCTATACAGTGTATAGCTGGGGCAAGTAGGAAATATCACATCAGACTCCCCCCTCATAAATCTGACCTGAGCATCATAATAGGCAATATCGAACTCAACTCTCCTATTCAAATAATCTTCATTCACATCACTTTTGGCCTCAAACACATCCATCCTACCATGGAGTCTATCCACACTAGCACTCTGTAATCTCAGCTGCTCCATAATATCAAATAATGTAGGCGGCTCAGATGTAGATGGAACGTCATAACTCATAGTAGGAATATCAGTACTCCTACTCTCATCTCGGGCTCCCACATGAGACTCGTAAGTATGGATAATAGTCTTTGTAATTGGTCTCAACGGTATAGACACTTCTTTAGAACTGCTGAACTCCACTCCAGATTGAACACACAAAGCATGAACTAGGGCAGGATGTCCTAATCCACCAGTAGTCTCACCTCTAGCAATAGTCTGAATGTTCTTAAAGACAATAGTTCCAATATCAATCTTTTTCATCTTCCGAATAAAATTGTTCATAATTGCTCTATCCCTTGTAACTTCACTGTGGTGATAAGAAGGTAATAGTCTTACAGAGATGAAATAGTGCCAAACTTTTGATGCAACATTTAAATTGGAAGCGAGGAAGTTAATCATCTATTTTTGACTTACTTTCCATTCCCCTCTTCCATCCTTCAGAAAAGAAATCACTCTCTCATATTTGCCTCTCGAGTATCAAAGTTTTCATATTCACAAACAAATGGTTCCCTAGACTGATAAAAGGCATTAATATGCTAAGGAGTAAACTCAAACATTTTTCCTCTAACTAACACATACTCGGTGTCAGTCTAGTGCATATTTGAATAGAACTCTCTAACAACTCCCATAACAGCATTCATGGTAAAATAACAAAATCGTTCACAGTTCCGCTCTGCAATTAACTATTCTACAGATCCACCAGGATTATCAAAAGCTCGATCCTGGATACACTTCTTATTGTAAAGGTAAGAGTTAATGCGAAATTGTGCTTTAACATTAATGAATTTTTCTTCATCAAAATACAATTTTCTCTTCCCTTTACTCATCCTTGGAACCATGCGAATTTCTAAAATTTGCAAAAAAAATCTAATAAATTCCAAATTCACAATGTATCAAACTTCAAATACTATTCTAAACAAGTAAGAGCAAATTTTATCATGGAAATCTCAAAATTTCTTTAAAATTCCAAAAATTCCAACCTAAGTAATGTGAGAGATTTCGATAGTAAAAATAAAAAATTTTTAACTTAAAGTGAAGCTCTTACCAAGAGAAGTGTAGATCCGGTCTTGAAAAACTTTGAAATCACTTCAAATCCGTGATCTAGCAAGCCCTAGGTCTTCAAAATCACGAAAATGGAGGAGGAAGACGAAAACAATGGAAAAAACCGTGGGTCCCAGGGTCAAAATCATGAAATAAAGGGTTTTCGGCATTTTTCAGTGGCACTTGATAGGGTGCCGGCGGTGCTCTATTTATTAAAAATGCCAAACTCTCTGGATTTAGCGCCGGCGGTGCCTGTCCAAAAGTTTTTTCTTGGTCCGAAAATTTTTTCATAATTTCGATCATTTCGACCTCCACAATGATGTATAACACTCAGCATCTACTTCATCTCACAAGTAATAATTAACACAATTCTTTACATAAACAATACACAACATACTTTTATATATAATCCACGTTACATTATAAACACCAAATATGTTCATTCAAGACAAACCAACAACTCTTAGACGTTTAGTGTTGCAAGTACGCTACGATAAGCAAACACTAAAATCTAAGCACACAATGAAAATAAGCATATGAAATACAAATTCAAATTACAAAGCAAAGTAAAGTAAATACTACACACACCAAACAAAATTAAGCAAAGTAAACTAAACACACAACAAACATAAGTAGAATCCAATAATCACCCACATCGATTTCAGAACTATCTTCTCCTCTGATATCTCCAATTGATTGCTGATGCACAAATAAATTATAGAATGGAAGAAATGGGAATTCATTAGATAAATCCTCAGCAATCACCGCGTTCTTCTTCATCAAATTAATCAGGTCCATCTCAATTCGACCAGTGTGATCAAATTGTTCCTTCATCCTCCAATCTTTATGATCGAATAAATTAGAAATATTATTGATTACATTCATTCTCTGACTATTTGATCATCTTCAGTATCATTCTGGAACTTTCAGGAAAATAGGGTTGAATCGATTGTGAAGTCTATGTTGGTTGATCAGCAAGCAAATTCATATCATCTTCATCGCCCACTGTTTGTTAGTCATAAGGATTAGCTGGATCAATAGGCCTCCATGGAAGAAGAACCTTTTCCCAACTCTCATAAGGAACTTGTGATTTACTACATAATAGAAATATGGTGGATGGGTGTCCAAGTCCATATTTAGATCCATAAACAATTAATCTCAAAACTGATTTCACAATTATATTACCAATGTCAATCGGCCTCCCATTTTGAATATAGAAATTCAAAATGACACTTTTCTTGGTTACCTTGTTAATCTTCAATGTTGGAAATAACTTTGCCGAAATAAAGTAATGCCACTACTTTGACACTGGATTTAGAGATGCAGAAGGGAAACTAATATATCCATTTTCTCTAATTTTGCAATCCTCATTCTCATCCGTCAAATAATGATACACATCATTCATATTATCACTTGTGGCATTAAAATTAGAATAATGGCAAATAGGTACATTCTTAATTATAAAGTAATCATTAATTCTTGCAGGAGTGAATTGCATAAACCTACCTCGCACAAATACGAATCATTGGTTGATCCCGTGAAGATTTGCATAGAATTCTTTCACGACTAAAACATCTACGACAGTGGTAGTGTAACAAAGCACTTCCCAATGTCTCTCCTTAATTATCTCTTCAATCTAGTAGTATAATTATCCATACCTCGATTTATGAAGCCTCTTTCGATGATAATCCTCCTCTTCTCTTCAATTCTAGTAGTAGAATTATCCATACCTTGATTTATGAAGCCTCTTTCCTTGATAATCCTCCACTTCATCATCACTTTGTTGAACAATCACTGCGCCTCGAAACTTATAAACTTCGTTTGGTTAAAAATGCAAGATCGAGGGGTTTCTATAGAGTAAGAATCCATGGGATGCGAATTGGGAATGGTAGTTTTCATTTTTATGGAGTTAGGAAGTCTAAAATGGAGTTTAGGGAGTTATAATGATGAAGATCCCACTCAAAACCGCCAAAACTCGCATTTTGAAACTCCAAAAAATCGTCAACAGGTTTTGGGTGCCGGCGGTGCTCAAACCTATAAGTTCAACAACTTCTCTGTAATTGGGCGCTGGCAGCGCCAGCGTTAAAAAATTCTCACCGAACTTCGTTTGGCCCAAAATATTCCAATATCTCAATTCGATCCAATATTTATCAATTTTTAAAATATTTAGTAGTGATTAGGATTCAAAAATAACTTTCTAAAAAAGATAATTACAACAAACAAGCAAATACACCACAAAGATACATATGGGTTGCCTCCCATAAAGCGCTTAGTTTAACGTCGTCAGCCCGACAAACCATACAATTAATCGAGATGACTCAGTATTAAAACCTCTTTGAAGTCAGATTGAAACCCGTCAAAGTAAGGCTTTAATCGATACCCATTAAATTTGAAAATCTTTCCAGTATCAGGATCTTTAATATCAACAGCTCCAAAAGAATGAACTTTTACAACTGTGAAAGGTCCTAACCATCTAGACTTGAGCTTTCCAGGAAATAACTTCAATCTTGTGTTGTATAACAAAACTTTTTGTCCAAATTCCAATTTCTTTTTCAATATCTTCCAATCATGCCACAATTTGATTTTCTCTTTATAGATCCTGTCATTGTGATAAAATGCATTTCTAATCTCTTCCAATTCATTCAATTGCATAAATCTCTTTTCTCCAGCATTTTTCAAATTAAAATTCAACTCTTTTATCGTCCGACTAGCTTTATGCTCCAATTCAACCGATAAATGGCAAGTCTTACCAAACACTAGTCTATAAGGAGACATTCCAATAGAGGTTTTAAAAGCAGTCCTATAAGCCCATAAAGCAATATCTAATCGAGTAGACCAATCTAATTTATGATTATCCACAGTTTTCTCCAAAATTCTTTTAATTTCACGATTAGACACTTCTGCTAAACCACTAGTTTGGGGATGATAAGCAGAAGAGATTCTATGAATAATATTATATTCTCAATCAATCTCTTATTTTGATTATTCCTGAAATGGGTTCTACCACCAGTTATAATCACTCCGAGCATCACATCTAGGTAAAGCAATAGCTTCAATCCATTTTGAGACATAATCAACGACAACCACTATATATAAATTCCCAAATGAAGGAGTAAATGGTCCCATAAAATCTAATCTCCATACATCAAAAATTTCAACTTCCAAATTATAATTTAGAGGCATTTCATTTCTTCTAGAGATATTACCTACTCTCTGACATCGATCACATGATTTAATATATTTATAAACATCTCTAAAAAGAGTAGGCCAATAAAATTCAGTTTGTAAAATCTTAAAAGTAGTTTTATCAACACCAAAATGACCTCCAAATTCAGAATCATGACATCGTTGAATAATCAAATTCATTTCTTCTTGTGGCACACATCTCCTAATAATCTGATCCTTACACTGTTTATATAGATAGGGCTCATCCCAAAAATAAAATCTTGCATCATATTTAAACTTCTTTTGTTGTTTCCTTATTAGATCAGATGGTACAATATCACTTACAATATAATTCACAATATCAACATACCAAGGAAAATTGCTTCCCATAATAGTATAAAGTTGTTCATCAGGGAAAGTTTCTGTAACTTCCTTATCAAATTCAGATAATTTATCATAATCTAATCTTGACAAATGATCAACTATTTGGTTATCAACTCCATTCCTATAAACTATCAAAAAAATCAAATTCTTGCAGAAGAAGTATCCATCTAATTAGTCTAGGTTTTACATCCTTCATTTATATTAAATATTTGATAGTCGAATGGTCTGTATGCACAATACTTTTAACTCTAATTAAATAACGTCTAAACTTTTCAAAAGCAAATACTATAGCTAATAACTCTTTTTCAGTGGTGGTATAATTAATTTGAGCCTCATTAATAGTTTTACTAGCATAGTAAATGACTTTGAAAACTTTATCATGCCTTTTCCCCAATGCTACTCCGATCGCATAATCACTAGCATCACACATGAGTTCAAATGGTTTCTCCTAATCTGGTAAAACAATTATAGGTGTAGTGATTAATTTCTCTTTCAATAATTCGAAAGCACTCAAACATTCATCATTAAAATTAAATTTTCTATCATTTTCTAGAAGTCGACACAAAGGTTTGGTAATTTTAGAAAAATCTTTAATATATCGCCTGTAAAATCCAGCATGTCCTAAGAAACTCCTCACCTCTCTCACGGTAATGGGTGGTGACAATCTCTCAATCAATCTAATTTTAGCAGGATCGGCCTCCATACCATATTCAGAAATTTTATGCCCAAGCTCAATTCCTCCTGCAACCATAAACTGACATTTCTCCCAATTCAGAACTAAATTTGTTTTCTCGCAAAACTCCAAAACTTTTGCTATGTTTTCTAGGCAAATTTCAAATGAAGTCTCAAATATAGAGAAATCATCCATGAAAACTTCTATTCCATTATCTATCATACTACTGAAGATAGACATCATACATCTCTGAAATGTTGCAGGTGCATTACACAGTCCAAAAGGCATTCTTTGAAAAGCAAAGGTTCCATAAGGGCTAGTAAATGTTGTCTTTTCTTGATCCTTAGGAGCAATAAGTATTTGATGGTAACCAGTGTATCCATCCAGAAAGCAGTAGTACTTATGTCCAGCAAGTCTATCTAGCATTTGATCAAGAAAAGTAAGAGGAAAGTGATCTTTTCTGGTGGCGGCATTTAATTTCCTACGGTCAATACAAATTCACCATCCATTAATTTGTCTTGTGGATATAATTTCATTACATTCATTCACTTCAACAGTCACTTCTCCATTTTTCGATACACAATGTATTGGACTCACCCAAGCACTATCCAAAATAAGATAAATAATTCCATCATCCGGCCATTTTGAAATTTCCTTCTTAACTACTTTTTTCATTATTGGATTCAATCTCCTTTGCGAATCAACCCTCGGTTTATGTTCTTCATCTAATAAAATTATGTGCATATAAATTTAAGGATTAACTCCTTTAATATTTGCCAAAGTCCATCCAAAAGCTTTCTTGTATCTTTTTAAAATTTCCAACAACTTCTGTTCTTGATAATCGTTTAACTCCGAAGATACAATAACTGACAGGGTAGATGATTCTCCTAAAACTATATAATTCAAATGATTAGAGAGAATTTTCATCTCAAGTTCAAGAGAATTTATTATAGATGGAATTAAGCTTTTATTTCCACCTTCCATAGTGTCTAATACTTCGAATCTCTCCTGAACATACTCCAAATCTTCATTCTTCTTACTATCTGAATTTTCTTCATTTTCAATTTCTTCTTCAAACATATTTTTATACTTTACTTCCTTTTCAAATATATTTTCAAAATGATCGTTTCTCAAATATTCACAGACCTCTATCCTAAAACATTCATTATCTTTTTCCATTGAGGGATACTTCATAGATTTCAAAATATTGAATGTCAACTCTTGATCATTAACTCTCATAGTTAATTCTCCTTTTTGAACATCAATCACTGCTCTTCCAATAGCAAGGGATGGTCTTCCTAAAATGATTGAAATTTCTTTATCTTCCTCCATATCAAGTACAATAAAATCCATAGGAAAGAAAAATTTATCCACTTTCACTAACACATCTTCCACCACTCCTTTAGGGTAAGTAATGGAATGATCGGCCAACTGCAGAGTCACAGATGTAGGAGAAATTTCTCCTATTCCCAACCTTTTGAAGTTGATAAAGGCATAAGATTAATACTAGCTCCCAGATCACATAAGGCTCTTCCAAAAAATTTTTCACCTATAGCACACAAAATAGTGAAACTACCAAGATCTTTAAGTTTTTCTGGAAGCTTCTTCTGAATAATTTTACTACACTCTCCGCTAAGTGCAATAGTTTCATGATCTGTAAACTTTCTTTCCTTTTTCAGAATATCCTTCATAAACTTGGCATAGTCAGACATCTGTTCTAATGCTTCAACAAAAGGAATAGTTATCGTTAATTTCTAAAGGATTTCCAAAAATTTTCCAAATCTGTTATCCCTATTTTGTTTCTTCAATCTTTGAGGAAATGGAGGTGGTGGTTTTTCAACAATTATCTTCATTGGCTCAAGAGGATAATCTAAGTCTATATAAATCTTGTTTGAACCTTTTTCGATTTCCACCTTCTCCTTTTCTATTTCAACTTCTTTTTGCACTCTTGTTTTCAATTCTTTTCCACTCCTTAATTGAATAGCCTTAAGTTGTTCCTTGTTTTGATCTTTTGGATTGATCTCAATATTACTTGGAAGCGTTCCAGAAGGTCTATTATTAAGTGCAGTGAAAATACGCCCCAATTGATTTTCAATATTTTTCATAGCAACACCTTGAGCTTGTAATTGATTTCTCATATTCAAAATCATTTCTTCAGTAGACAACTTCTTATCCTTAAATTGCAGATTACTATTGAATCCAGGAGGATAAGATGGTCTAAAATTGATATTTCCTTGATTGTTCAAATTTCCAATTGGATTTATAGAACTGTTCCCCCAATGTGGGTTAACATTGACATTGCTATTATTCCAATTGAAATTTGGGTGATTCTTCCAACCAAGATTATAATAATTTGAATATGGATTGTTAGGTCTATTAATAGCATTTAAAGTCTCATAAGGTGTTTGAGATTATGTTATTTGTCCAAATGAATTTTCCTCTAACACTTGAGGTGGTTGAGAATAATTCATTCCATATTGATCTATTTTCTTAGAAAGGGCTGTAATTTGAGAAATTATCATAGTCATCATATCTAAATCATGAACACTAGCTACTCTCTTAGGATTTACCCGTTCAGAGAGCCATTGAAAATTATTAGTAGTTATTTCTTCAATTAATGTGTGTGCTTTATCAAAAGGTTTTGACATTAATGATCCACCAGCAGCAACATCTATAATTGATCTCAATGATCCCACTAATCCATTATAAAATGTTTGAATTATTAACCAATCTAGTAAAGCATGATGTGGGCACTTCCTAAGAAGATTTCTTAAATCTCTCTCAAGCTTCATATATTGATTCTCCTTCAAACTGACCAAAAGATGTAATATCATTTCTTAGCTTAGCAGTCTTTGATGGAGGGAAATATTTTGATAGAAACTTTTGAGATAATTCTCCCTAAGTTCTAATAGATCCAGGTGCTAACGAATTTAACCATGCCTTACCTTTATCCCTCAATGAAAAAGGAAAAAGTCTAAGTCTGACAGTGTCATTAGACACTCTTTCATATTTAAAAGTAGCACACAATTCTAGAAAACTAGTGAGATGTAAATTTGCATCCTCATTAGGTGTTCCTCCAAATTGATTATTTTGTACCATTTGGATAATAGCAGGTTTAAGTTCAAATGAATTAGCAGCAACATCAGGATTTTGAATAGTTATGTGAATTTCAACTGCTGTTGGGTTAGAATAATCTCTTAAAAGTCTTGGCAAATTTCCAATATCATTTCTCCGATTATCTTGGATTTTCAGTTTGTTTTTATTGTTTTCTAATTTTTCTGACAGTATGCTCTAACTCTTAATTGTAAGGCACTAAACCTATAGATCCACTATGACGCATATACAATCACACAAATATTTTTAAAAAGTAAACAAGCACACACAATTACACGCTATAAAATAAAGGTTTTCAGTTACTATATTATCAATAAAAGTTGTTTATACTTCCTTTCTTACTTACTTACTTAGTTACTTCGTTACCTTTCCCGACAACGACACCAAAAACTTGACTGCGATTTACGGACTTTTATTTTGCAAGAATTTATGAACTCAAATTTATATATGATTATAATGATTTTGTAAAGTCCAAGCATTCAACACAAGTATACGGATCGTATCAAGTAATATAGGACTCTAATGGAGTCCTGGTTATCAATCCCACAGGGAAGTTACAAAGTAAAAGAAAGTTTTTCACAATAGGTAATGTAGCACTGAAATTCGATACTCAAATTGCAATTAAAATTTAATGTTTACTTCTATTACCACTATGCAAAAAACAATAACAATTAATCAAACTTCAATTACTTATAATAACTTTAAAACAAAATTAACTAATAGACACACACTAAGCCATATATTTGAAATGTTTTTGATATATAAGAAAAGTATATTTCCTCTTGCAACGAGAATATGATGTGTGGATGATATGGAACGATTATCTATGGTATTGTGCCAAATAAGAGCATAAATGTTTCTTTACCCTTAAAAGAGTACCCCTCTTCCAAGCATGAAAAGAACATTGACATATCCTAAGTTTAGTCACTAAATCTAAGGCCAGGCTGGGAGGATACTGACTCTCACTACGGAGCTCCCACTCACCCTTCACCTGAAGGCTAACCTTCGAGTTTAGTTACTAATCTTAGGACCAAATTGAGGTGGATGACGTCGAGATCTCACCGTCACCCTGAAACCTCCAATTTGAAGTCCACCAAAACATATTTCCCTATTTTTTTGCACTCAATTCCCATGAACTACGAAATTCATCCATGGAAATTGAATGGATTTTTCATTATTATCGTAGGACACTAAATTCTTTTAGAATTAATGTTCAACAACAAATTTTAAAAATTTAATTGGCTAGATCGAAAAGTAAATTAAGTTCGAAAAGAAAAACCATCACAATTTCTTTAATACATTAAAAGCACTTCAAATCCAGACAATCCATCATCACATCTCTATGCAAGAAGAAAGACAAAGGAGACTACTCAGAATTCATGAATAAGATACAATAAAACATGGATTTTATATATAAAAGAAAAGTCATACAAACCACAAAAGAAAATACAACTTATCTCTTTCTCTTCCCCAATGCAATTCCCTTAAAGTTCCTTTGAATCTTTTTCTCTCTTATTTGCAACACTTAATTCTCTCTTTAGAATGGAAAGGAAGAAGCAATCTCTCACTTTAGTTCTTCTGCTTCACTCCTTAGAGAAGAATTCCTCTCAAATTCTAACTTCTACACACTTTTTTCTTAAGCCCTAACACTCTACTCACACTCTCCCTCTCTAGAACCATACTAAAACTTCAAAACACACACACATACACACACACACACACACACTATTTTCATCCAAAAACTATTACGTATAGGTTAGAAATGAAATCCCAAGAGTTTCCATAAGCATCCCTTTAAAAAGTCATCAAAACTCTTCAAATTTGAAGTCCACCGACATTGGGTGCCGGTGGCGCTCTATCGTCAAAATATTGTTGAATTCTCTAGAAAATGGCACCAGCGGCGCCATTCTGGCGCCGGTGGCACTAGAAGCTGTTTTCCTCTTTTTTGCTCATTTTTGCTTTGAATTCATTCCTTTTCGCTTCTTTTCACTCCAATCACCTAAAATCATCATACCTGCAACAAATCATGAAAAGTAACTTTATTTAAAGTGTAATATCACCAATAATGGGTAAAATTATATAGAAAAAATAGTATATATTTCTTTGATGGAGGGAAATATTTTGATAGAAACTTCTGAGAAAGTTCTCTCCAAGTTCTAATAAGTCTGACAACATCATTCGATACTCTTTCATGTTTAAAGCACACAGTTCTAGAAAGTAGCGAGATGTAAATTTGGATCCTCATTAGGTGTTCCTCTAAATTGATTATTTTGTACCATTTGGATAATAACAGGTTTAAGCGCAAATGAATTAGCAACAACATCAGAATTTTGAATAGTCACATGAATTTCATCTGCTGTTGGGTTAGCATAATCTCTTAAAGGTCTTGGAAAATTTTCAATATCATTTCTTTGATTATCTTGATTATTCACCATTTCTTAAGGATTTTCAGTTTGTTTTTGTTGTTTTATAATTTTTCTAACAGTACGCTCTAACTCCGAATCGTAAAGTACTAAACTTATATGTCCACTACTACGCATATAAAATCACACAAATACTCTAAAAAGTAAGCAAACACACAATTACACATTACAAAGTAAAGGTTTTCAGTTACTATATTATCAATTGGTATCGTTTATACCTTCCCCGACAACGACGCCAAAAACTTGATGCAAACTTTTTATATTGCAAGAACTTATGAAACTTAATTTATATATTTTATAATGATTTTGTAAAGTCTAAACATTCAACGCAATTATACATATCGTATCAAGTAATACAGGACTCTAATGGAGTCTTGGTTATCTATCCCACAGGGAAGGCACATTCCTTACAGTAGATAACGTAGTACTGAAATCCAATACTCAAATTGTAATTAAAGTTTAAGTTTACTTCTACTATCAAGATGCATAAAATATTAACACTTAAGCAAACTATAATTACTTCTAATATCTTTAAAATAGTATTAACTAACACACACACTAAGCATTGTATTTGAAAGGTATTGATATATATATATGAAAAGCATCTTTCCTCTTACAATGAGTATATGATGTGTGAATGATCTAGAATGATTATTTATTGTATTGTGTCAAATAGGAGCATAAATGTTTCTTTACCCTCAAAAGAGTACCCCGTCTTCCAAGCATGAAAAGAACATTAACATATCCTAAGTTTAGTCACTAAATTTAAAGCTAGGCTGAGAGGATACCGGCTGTCACTACAGAGCTCCCACTCACCCTTCACCTGAAGGCTAACCTTTGAGTTTAGTTACTAATCTTAGGATCTAATTGGGGATCTCAGCCTATTACCCTGAAACCTCCAATTTGAAGTTCATCAAAACACATTTCCCTTTTTATTTTCACTCAATTCTCATGAACTACGCAATTCATCCATGGACATTAAATGGATTTTTCATTATTGTTGAAGAACACTAAATCCTTTCAAAGTTAATGTACAACAACAGATTTTAACAATTCAATTAGCCAGATCGAAAAGTAAATTAAGTTCAAAATGAAAAATCATCATAATTTCTTTAATACTTTAAAAGCACTTCAAATCCACATCATCACATTATCACATCTCTATGCAAGAAGAAAGACAAGGAGACTACTCAGAATTCATAGAGAAGACACAATAAAACATTGATTTTATATATAAAAGAAAAGTCATTCAAACCACAAAAACAAATATAACTTATCTCTTTCTCTTCCCCAAGAAAATCCCTTGAAGTTCCTTTGAATCATTTTCTCTCTTCTTTGCAACATTCAGTTCCCTCTTTAGAATGGAATGGAAGAAGCAATCTCTCACTTTACTCCTTCTCCTTCACTCCTTAGAAAAGAATCCCTCTCATTTAGCATAAAAAAATCCTTGTTAAATATTTTCCACCATCAAAGACTGTGAAGCTTAGAAATGATATTAAATCCTTTGTCAGTTTGAAGGTGAATCTATATATGAAGCATGGGAACAATTTAAAGATCTCCTAAGAAAGTGTCCACATCATTTGTTACCAGATTTGTTAATAATTCAGACTTTTTATAATGAATTAGTTAGATCTCTTAGATCTATTATCGACGCCGCTGCTGGTGGTTCATTGATGTCTAAATAGTTTACCGATGCTTATGCTTTAATTGAAGAAATGGCTACTTAAAATTTTCAATGGCCTTCAGAAAGGTTAAATCCTTAAAAAGTAGCCAATATTCATGATAACGATGCTTCTGCGATACTAGAAAATCAATTTACTGCAATTTCAAGTAAGATAAATCAATTTAGAATGAATTTTGTCTCAGCAAATTTTTATGATTGAAGAAAATTCATTAAGTCAAATGGTTGATTCTCAAACTTCACCAGAAACTTTGAATGCCATAAGTAAGCCTAATAACCCATATTCTAATTATTATAACCCAGGTTGGAAAAACCATCCGAACTTTTACTGGAATAACAATAATCAGGGTGATAGTAATCAACAATAAGGGAACAACCAAATAAACCCATTGGGGAAATGGAACGACAAAGGGAATAATTAATGTAGACCAAACTATCCTCCAAGATTTAACAATATTTCACAATTTAAGACGAAGAAGTTGTCTATTAAAGAATTTTTAAAGTGGTTGGATGTTGGAATTATCTACCTTATTTCAGATAGTGCATGTGTTAGTCTTATTCATTGTGTCCCTGAGAAAGGAGGAGTTATTGTGACTGTTAATGAAAAGAATAAGACTATACCAACAAGACAAGTACAGTATGGAGAATATGTTTTGATTATAGAAAATTAAACCTTACTACAAGTAAACGACCATTTTCCACTTCCCATTCTAGATTAGATGTTGGATAGACTAGTTGGGCATAAATATTTTTGTTTGCTGGATGGATATACGGGTTACCACCAAATATAATATGCTCCTGAGGATCAAGAGAAAATAATGTTTACCAGTCCTTATGGTACATTTGCTTTTAGAAAAATTCCCTTCGGTTTATGTAATGCTCCTGCTACATTTCAGAGATGTATGATGATAAATTTTTGTGATTTAATTGAAAAAGGAATTGAAGTATTTATGGATGAGTTTTTAGTGTTTGGAATTTCATTTGAATCTTGTTTATAACATTTGTCTAAAGTTTTAAAATAATGTGAAGAAACTAATTTGGTCCTTAACTAGGAAAAAAAGACAATTTATGGCAGTAGGAGGAATAGTATTAGGACATCATATATCAGAAAATAGTATGGAGGTAGATCCTGCAAAAATTAAAGTTCTCTCTAATTTACCTTGCCCAAATTAAAGGGGAATTAGAAGTTTTTTAGGACATGCCGGATTCTACAGGCGATATATTAAAGACATTTTAAAAATTTCAAAACCTTTATGCCGTTTACAGGAAAAAGATGTAATTTTTGTTTTTGATGATGAATGCCTAAAAGCTTTTGAAACATTAAAAGAAAAATTAATCACTACACCTGTTATAGTTTCACCAAATTGGGAAAAATCTTTTGAATTAATGTGTGATGCTAGTGATTATGATATTGGAGCAGTTTTAGGTCATAAATATAATAAAATTTTCAAAGTAATTTACTATGCTTGTAGAACTCTTAATGAAGCTCAAATTAATTATACCACTACTGAGAAAGAGTTATTAGCTATAGTATTTTCTTTTGATAAATTCAGATCATTTTAATTAGAACTAAATGTGTTGTGCATAATGATCATTCTTCTATTAAATATTTAATGAAGAAGAAGGATGCAAAATCAGGATGATAAGATGGATTCTTCTATTGTAAGAATTTGATTTTAAGATAGTAGATAGGAAGGGTGCTGATAATCAAATTGTTGATCATCTATCCAGGCTTGAAACTGAAAAATCTCTCTGGGATGCTGAAGAAATTAATGAAAATTTTCCTGATGAAAAATTGTTCAATGTTAATGAGTGGTGTGTTCCGTCGTATGCTGGCATTGTAAACTTTATTATTAATGAATTATACCCAATGGTTTAACATACCAGAAGAGAAAGAAATTTGTATCTGAAGCCAAAAAATATTTTTAGGATGACCCATTTTTATATAAACAAGGAAGGGATCTAATCATTCGAAGATGTGTGTCGTTAGAAGAAACTTATGAAATTATTCAAAAATGTCATAATTCTGATTATGGGGGAGATTTTAGAGTTGATATAACTGCATATAAATTCTTACAATCCGGATTTTATTGGACTACAATTTTTAAGGATGTTAATACTTATATTAAAAATTGTGATCGATGTCAACGTGTGGGCAATATTTTTAGAAGAAATGAGATGCTCCTCAATTATATGTTAGAAGTCGAAATATTTGATATTTGGGGATAGATTTCATGGGACCAATTATTCCATCTTTCAGAAATATATACATTTTGATAGGAGTAGACTATGTATCCAAATGGATAGAAGCTGTTAATTTACCTCGATGTGATGCTCAAAGTGTTGCAAAGTTTTTAAGAAAGAATATATTTTGTAGATTTGGAATACCAAGAGTAATCATAACTGATGGGGGAAGTCATTTTAGAAATGCGATTATGGAAAAGTTAACAAATAAATATCATATTAACCATCGCTTTGTTACTGCTTATCTTCTGTAGACAAGTGGTTTGGTTGAATTATCCAATCGTGAAATTAAAAGAATATTGAAAAATATTGTTAATCCAAACAAAAAGGATTGGTCAATTAAACTGGATTTTTCTTTGTGGGCCTACAAGACTGCTTACATAACTCCTATAGGAATGTCACCATATAGGTTAATTTTTGGAAAAGCTTGTCATTTACCAGTTGAACTTGAGCATAAAGCATATTGGGCTATTAAAGAGTTCAATTATAATTTGAAAGATGCTGGAGAAAAGAGATTATTGCAATTGAATGAGCTTGAAGAGATAAGGAATGAATCTTATGAAAATGCTAAGATTTATAAAGAAAAGATGAAGTTGTGGTATGATCGGAAGATTCTTACTAAAAATCTTGAGCCAGGGCAAAATTTTTTGTTGTATAATGCTAAATTGAAAATATTTGCTGGAAAACTTAAGTCTAGGTGGACGAGCCAATTTATTATGATGAAAGTTTATTCCTATGGAGCTGTGGATATTCAAGATCCTAAGACTGGAAAAATATTTAAAGTTAAAGGTCATAGACTTAAACCTTATTTTTCAGTCGATCAATTTAAACCTGATGAGAATCAGTTGTTGGGTCACTCAAAATAAGCTCTAGATATGTTAGACTAAAGACGTTAAACCAAGCGCTTCGTGGGAGGCAACCCATAGTTATTGGTGTGAATTGCTTTAAATTTGATGTGTGTGATTTTTTTGGTTTATTTTTATGATTATGTGTAGTAATTTGAAGTTTATATGCTATAGAGGTGTTATTTGGACCTTATTTGATGACTTAGAGGAGTCAGGATGAAGATTTGGATGTTTAGCAGACTTGTGCTAAATTGAGCACTGCGGCTATGCGCCGTAGATTGGCGCTTAGGCGCCGGAGTTACAAAAAATGTGAAAACATGGTTTCTAGATGCCTAAGTCACGAATAAGTGGTTATTGGAGTTAATGAGGATTTTTAACATGTCTAGGGTCGGTTTTGTGCCTTCCCAAGTGTATAAAAAGGCCCTAAAATAAAGAAATACTTGCCCTAGTTCTTATTTTCATTCCCGAGTCTAAAGAAATGTATTATGAGTGCAAAAATGTCTTCTTGAGAGAGCGAAGTTAAGAAGAAGGAGGAAGCCAATAAGAAGAAGTTTATTAGTGAAAGTGCGCAAGAAATATTCAATGGATTCCTAACAGCTAGTATTTAAGGAATTGCATAAAGGATTGCAGAGATTGAAGCTGATGTGGACTCAATTGAAGCAAAAGGTAATTGAAACTAACGCTTGTTTAACGCATATTGGATGACAACTCAAAATGCAATTCAATCATACAAGTCATGTGGAAGAAGCAAATAGAGCAATGTATCTGAAGAACAAATGGTTAGAAGAAGAAGATGTAAGAATTTTTAATCATCGCCCGTTTTATCAGATTTACATTCCAGATGGTTCAAATGGAAATAATGGTGATTCAGGATATATTTCGCCTACTGGAGATTGGAATTAAATTAAGTGTAGTCTTGTGATTTTGTTTTCTGTGTTTAGTGTTTTGTGTGTGTGATTAATGTTTGTGTTTTGTTGCACTTTAATTTGATGTTTGTTACATCTTAATGATGTAAGTTTGTGTTTATGAAATGTGTTATGAACTTATGAATTGTGGAATTTCATCCAAAATGTTTGGATAAAAATTTTTAGTTTGTATTAAGTGTAGTTTGTTATAAATGAAATATAAATTTGTGTTTGTGTGAAATTTGTTTGGAATCGATGAAATTATATTGTAATTTTGGAGTATTAGAAGAGTTTATGGGGAGAAATAAGTATTAGAAGTGATTAAGGGAGATTAACTAAGTGATTTTGTGCCATTAAAATTAATAATCAAAATTTGAGCATTAGTGGCTAAGCTCCAAACCATTGGAGCTCAATCGCCAAATTTCACGGCTATGTGTCGTATGCTCCACACATAGGCGCCGGTTCGCGAAAATCAATTTTCTGCAGTTAAAAACCCAAAATTTTGCCATTTTAATCCCCCATTACCTTCAACTTCTCAGTTTCGCAAAATAGAAAAGACTAGGGCATCATTTAGTTGGATCATTTAAGAGTCGATTTTAGCAAAATTTGTTAGATTTGAGTTCCTTGAGGTATGAGCACTTCTCCTAAGTAAAATTTTTTTATTTTCACCATGTATTTTGAGTACATTATTAAAAATTTTGAAAATCACTATTCTTTGTGAAAATTTGAAGAAAAGCATGAGAAATTGCTTGGACTTAGTGGAAATTACCTTTGGAAGTT
Organism: Papilionanthe hookeriana x Papilionanthe teres; assembly: GCA_022702705.1. NCBI lineage: Eukaryota > Viridiplantae > Streptophyta > Magnoliopsida > Asparagales > Orchidaceae > Papilionanthe > Papilionanthe hookeriana x Papilionanthe teres. The sequence continues at coordinate 114,003,718 of CM040421.1, read as the reverse complement.
AAATTAGCAAGTTTAGTTTGATTTTGGAATTTATGGTTAATTTTTTGTGAATTTTTAGAAATGGTTCCAAAGTCGAAGCGATCGAGAGAGAAGGTGAAATTTGATTCCAACAAATTTGTCAGTTCTAGAGCGGAGGATAGATACTTTGACACACTTTCGTCGCATAAATTGATTCCAGAACGAGTTTAGTAAGCCAGGAGGAGAGATTGAAAAGTTGATTGCTAGAATAAATTAGGAAAATTATTGTTTCCTCTCTGATGTTGATATTGTTTCTGTTGTTAGAGAGCTTTATGCAAACTTTCCAGCAGCAGAAGAAAATATGGTGATGGTCAGATGCCGGCAAGTAGATTTTTTGCCAGCGGTAATTAATACTTTTTACCGATTGCATCCCAAGATGTTTTGTTTTTATGCTAACTATCTTTCTTCTGAGGGAGAGTTAGATGAGATAACATCTTTTCTTACTGATGGAAGAGGTTTATGGAAGATAACAAATGAAAGAAGAGTAAATTTTCAGGACTCTAGTTTGAATGCGACCTTAAAGGCATGACATTACAATATCTCATCAAAGTTGTTGCCTTCAAGTCATGTTAGTGAAGTTACGAGAGAAAGAGCTATTTTGAACCATTGTATTCAGCAGGAAAGCCTTTATACATTGGAGCTATTATTTTTTAATTATGTTTTGAACTGTGCCTGAGCTGCTACTACTGCAGGTATGGGATTTCCTTCTCTGATTCATTCACTTTGTGAGCGGTCTAGTGTTAAGTTTGAAACATGGGAAGAAGTCCTTCAGCCACTTAAAACCATTACCAGTGTAAATGTAAGCACGTACACTGTGTATTCAGTATTTGGCTGGAAAGGAGGATCTGTTAGAGCTTCCAGTGCTTTTGCTTCTGCTGCCTCTACTTCTCGAGCTTCTACTTCACATGCAACATCTTCAAGATATTCACAAACTGGTTTGTTACAAAAGATTTTAAAGAAAGTAAGTCTTACCCGAGAGCATGTTAGAGATATGGATGGTAAGATAGAGAATTTTGAAAGGTATATTGTGAAACATGATGAGTATGAGGATAATTATCAGCAGTACATGAACAGAGTGATTAGAGGTGATCACAGTGCTGAGATGCCACCTCATCCTTTTTATATACCTTATGTGCCATCCAGAGACTGGAATGAAGATGATGATGATGAGGATGATGAGTAGGATTTGTTTTTTATGTATTGTTGAATTTGTGATGTCTGTATTTGTGTTGTATAATGTTTGAATTTTTATTTGTTGTTGTATTTTGATGTGAACTCTGATATTGTGTGGACTGTAGTTGAACTATTTCTGTTATGCACATTCAACTGTTTTTGTAATGAATAGATGTTTTATGATGTATACTTGTTATATGTATGTGATAGTACATGTTTTAAATGTGTATCTAGTGTTTGACGTTTTAGTAGTGTATAATTCAATTCCAAAATTGTTAGGAAAATTTAGAACACTATTAGAAACCTTTATTTAAATTACATGTTTAAACTTTTCAAAATATGATACCATATATTATCTAATATTGTTGTGATTTTAGTCATGTTAAAGTTGGTGTGTATTTGCTTTTAATACCTCCGCTACTGTAGAAGTCCTTTAAAATTTTTATTTTATAAAAAACTGAACTGAAAAATTAAATTTGATTTTTTTTACTCCTTGTTTTTAAACTATTATACTTGCATATTTAGGATATGAAAATTTCTGCTAGCATGTTATTTTGGTTTTTAATTCTTACTCATGTATCATTTTTATGCATAATTGTTTAATCCTAACTAAAAATTTAAAGTTTTGGGGGAATTTAAAAAAAAATTAAAAACTAAAATTTTATTTGTTCTCAACAATACTTATAATGAGATTTAATTTTTGATTGAAAACATTTATGTAAATGAAGTTATATTAGGGGAGCAAAATTTTGAATATTGAAATGAGTAAGAGATTTAGTTAAAATTTATAGTGATGATGAAAAATTTAAAATTTAAAATTTTCTTAGTAAAGAAATGATAAATATAGTGAAAGTATGTTTAGTAAGAAATGTTGTATTTTTGGAAAGATAAAAGATTTTACTTTTATTTTTCAAAACTTAAATTTCTTTTATTGAAAAATAATTTTTAGCACTGTTATTATGACTTCTAAGTGAAAGATATATATCAAACCTTTATTTTAAATGGAATGGTGGAATTCAAAATCATTAAAAGCATATCCAGATATAGTAATCCTTGCCTTATAAAAAAAAGGGAGGAGAAGCTTGAGGATTTAAGGGCCTAATCAAAAATTAGTTCCATACCTAAAGTTTTAAAATATAAGTTTTGAGAAAATCTAAAGCTTAAGATTATAATATAGTGAGTAAAATTATTTTCAGATAAAAATTTTTAAGTGAGGAAAATAAAATGTTCAAATCCTATATTTTGAAAAATCTACAAGTATTTCTGAATTAGATAGGAACTTACATTTCTCATGAACCTTTACTTAAGAGCTTTCTAAACTTTAAGTTGGTCTCATTTACTAAAAGTTTTTCTAAGTTGGATTATTTCATTTCTAGAACAAAATTTTGAAACCTTCCTAAAGAAACTCATTTACATAATTTGCATGCTTAATTTTTATATGATTTTAGCGTCACTTGAGAACATGTAACATTTTAAGTTTGGGGGATTTTGATAGACCTAAAATATATAGTATTTTATGCACATTTTTAAACTTATTTTTGATGATATTGCACTTTAATGGAAGGTATTTTTGTGTTTTTCTTGCAAGTATGACTAAAATGGCTGATTGTGATGAAAGGAGCAAAAAACGATCAAATTTGGAGCAAAAATTGGAAGGTGTGCAAATTTGGCCTCTGGCGCCTATGCGCCGCGTAGGCGCCACAGTTAAAGTAACAAATTTTACTTAGTTTTGGCACAAATTTGGAGGGGTTTTTAAATCATACTTTGGTTTAAACTTCATTAACTTCCCATTAGCGCCAAAATTCATTTAAAATTTGAACGGATGGATGCATTCTTGGTGGATACATTAAATCTGAACATACTTTGAAGAGACACCAAAGTATCTTTCGAAGAATTATTAAAAATGAAGACTTGAAGATCAGAAAGGGGCACCACACCTAAGAGAAGAGTTTGGAAGAAAAATTTTGGTGGGAGAAGTTGGAGAAAAGCTTAAAGTTGTTTCCAGGGAAAGAAGAAGAAAGAAAGTCTTCTTCTCGCCAAATTTTCTTTACTCTTCTACTTTACTTTATCATAGTTTGTATTAGAATTTAGGAGAGTTAATCCCCTTAGTTGGGTGCTAACCTCCGTGGAATATTATATTGGAAAGCAAAATTTCAGAGGAACTTCCAGAGTCTTGTGGAGAGAATTTTTCAGATAAGTGTTTATCTTTATTTTTACATTTGGTTTTTAAGTAAAACTTGTTGTGTTTTCACTATGATTTCTACTTTTAAATCAAGTTGTGTTTGTGTTTTCTCCATGAGTTATGAGTAGTTTTCTTTATCTTATTCCTTTTAAATGATGAAGTAATTAAATTATGGAAGGAAGGTTGTGTGAAATATATAAGTTTAACGTTGGAAGAATTTGTGATGATTTATTTACTTGCACTTAATTTACTTCTTGATTTGGCCAATTAAGATGTTAAAATTTATTGTGAGATTATGTAAGATCCAATGCGGCGTTGTCTCAATCAACAATTGGAAAGAATCACATGCAATTGAATGGATGAGAATTGTAGTCCATATAATTGAATGCAAATAAATACGGAGATATGTTTTAATGAGGAGTAAAATTAGAGGACGTTAGAGTGATAGACTAAAGCCCCCTAATCTGGTTTGAGGTGAAAATTTTTGTTATGAGATTTAGCCCGTAGGTGGAGGGAATTGAGGGAACTCTAGAGTGAGAGCCGGTATCTTCTCTACCTAACCCATCTACAAAATTTCAAAGCTTCAAATTAACCAATTTTCTTTATAGAACCAAGTAAGGGTAAAGAATATAATTGCTCCTATTTGGCACAACACATTTAGAAACTTCCACAATGAAATTCCATAATCATTAGTGATTCATTAAAAGAGGAAAAAGATATTTTATTCTCATTGCTTCATATCATTCAGTAGTCTTGTTAATTTTATTTGCTTGCTTTACTTTTACTTCAATAGAAAATATCAAAAACAAATTTCAAATTATCTATTTTAAAACATACTTTACAAAATCAATTTAAAAATTAGAAAGTTGATTTTCTTATTTCTTTATATTTTTACACATTTCCCTGTGGGTTCGATATCTCGGGGCTTAATCAAAAAGTCCTACATTACTTGATAAACGATACGTATACTTGCATAAAATCCCATATTATAAAACAATTAAAATATATTTCTCATTTGCTTCGAGGATCAAGTTTTGGGCGCCGTTGTAAATAAAGAGATAATATTATTGGAAAGAAATATAAAGTGAAAAATGTAACGGTAAATATTCAGGGATCAATGTATCTTCTGCTTCTGGTATTAATTTGTCATTACAATCACATATTTTACTCTTGGCCCTAGACAAAATTTCATTGGTACCCGAGAACACTGACTGTCTAATGGGAATTACTGATCATTTTCTAAGTAAGTAGGATCTTTAATCAAAATAATTCTTCTTTTCATTATTGTAGAGACTGCATATCCCATTTTATCTAATAGTCAGAAAATTGAACACCTGTCTTTCCATGCTAATCTTTTAAACACACAATATACGACATGAATTTATGGAGAATTTCTAGGTTGGAAAGTATTTTCCTCATATTCAGCAGATATTGAAATATATCGGTTTTCTTTCGAGAAAGAAGAGTACTTGAAAGCACTTTGCTCAAATTCAGATGTCTTAAAATTATCATCTTCGTTCCACTTTTTCTTTCTTTTAAGAGAACGAGTTTTATTTCTTCCTCGAGTTTTTGAAACATTCTTGGAACAAGATCCAACTTCATATATGGACAGAGGTGGAATGTCACTTTCTTGTTCAACACAAAATTTCTTTCCTTTTTTGTCAACTTGTTCTTCCCTTTCCTCAAAAGTATATTGTTCTACAGGGATGTATTGAGGTAAGTCTTCTGTAAAGTTAAGAATATCTTCATATGGTTCTAGATTGAATTCCTCAAAGGATTTTATTTCAGTTTGATACGGATTTTCCAACGCGAATTTAGTTTCATCAAATAATCCAAAATCATTCTGATAAAGGTAAACATCTTCATCAATTGGCGTATTGAGACCTTGATAATAAGAAAAGACTGAATCCGGGAATTCCATTACAACTTTTCCGAAAATTCATGGAGAATAAAATGTCATGGACCAATTTATAAATTGGGAATTCATTTTATTTGTTTTTATATCATATTGTCATTATGGAATGTCAGGAATAAATCTTCACGTGTTAGATTTTGAAAGGATGAAACATCTTTTGAAAAAAAAATTTTAAAAAGGGATAAGAAGGAAGATAATCCCAAGCTAAGTCGCCACTCTCTTATCGGCGACGAAATGTTATGTCGTTCCATGTCGGTGTTTCCGTCGCCACCAATTCTCTGTTGATGTCGATAGGAGTTGACACTCTATTTATCTATCTTATTGCCCTAGTCTTCAAAATATCTTATTTATTAGGATCACGTAGAAGAACCTTGGATAATAAGTAATTTGAAAAATAAGGGCTAATAAAATGGAGAACAGTAGAATAAAAATGTCAGTGATAATCCTTATAAAAGGAAACTCTAGAATGCATATTCTAGAAATTTCGTATAAGGAAGATCATATGTAAGATTTTGATAACCAGAGATTTCTAGGTGTGATACCTATTTTTAGTTCTTAAATCTTCTATCGGAGCAAGCTCTTATAGTTAATTACATCTTAGACAATTAGGATTGTCTAAGAAAACTTTTGATTAATGTTAATCACTTGTTTTCTAAAGAGTTTCAAGAATAAGGAAAGAAACGTCAATGTTCAATCCTAGGGGTAATTTTATATATTACCTTAAAAGATTTATCAATATCATTTGTCATGTCAGTTTTATTTTATAGTCATTTCTATCTTGTAGTTCGTTATTTGTTTGGTGGCTATCCTAAAATTTTTTGTTTTGTATTGTTTTTGTCATTTTAATTTTGTCATTATTTTGTTTTTATCTCATTTTTGTTGTTTTGTCTGTGACTGTCAATTTTGATGTCATAACTTTGATTTTTTATGTCATTGTTTTAGTTAGGTTTCATTGTAGTCGTTCCGTCTTTATCGTCCTGCAAAATAAAATCTAAAACGAAACTTGTCTTCATCCTACAGGAGAAAAGAGTGTCAGATTTAAAAGAAATAATGCCAAATTTATTTCTTAAATCCCTTTTTTTATTTTTTTATTTTAGTTAGTTAGATTTTAGATAACACGACCAAGATGTCACTGGCTCCGTCGTCTCAGGGTTATCAGGGACCTTAATTTACTTAGTCTTAAAAGTGTTTAAACCAGGACTAGAAGACTCTTGTCAGCAACTAGGATTGCGTCGTCCAAGAAATATTCGGTGATCTTTGTTCATTAGGATTTCATTTAAGTCTTAATGACTTTTCAGATTTTAGGTTAAAAAATTTTTAGGTTATTTACGATTTATTAACCAATTAAAATTTTATGTTTATCATTTTGATATATTTTGGTTTTGGTTTGTTTATTTAAGTTTAATATAATTTAGACTTAAAGAAATGAGTCAAGTTTATTTAGATCTAATGTCTGTAAGATCTAATTAGACTTGAGAATTTTTTAGATTCCATGTTGTCTGAATCTAGGAAATAAAATCTAACATAAGTTAGACTTTAGAACTTTAGATTCAATGTCATTTGAATCTAAAAGTTGTTAACTTTAATGTAAATTAGACTTAAAATGTGTAAAATCTAACATAAGCTAGACTTTAGGATTTTAGATTTGATGTCATTTGAATCTAAAAGGTGTTAAGTCTAATGTAGATTAGACTTAAATTGAGTAAAATCAAACATAAGTTAGACTTTAGGATTTTAAATTTGATGCCATTTGAATCTAAACGGTGTTAAGTCTAATGTAGATTAGACTTAAATTGAGTAAAATCTAACATAAGTTAGACTTTGGGATTTTAGATTTGATGTCATTTGAATCTAAAAGGTGTTAAGTCTAATGTAGATTAGACTTAAATTGAGTAAAATCTAACATAAGTTAGAATTTAGAATTTTAGATTCAATGTCATTTGAATCTAAAAGGTGTTAAGACTAATGTAGATTAGACTTAAATTGGAGTTAGAAGTGTTGACTTAAGTTTAGTATGGGTTAAGCTTATATTTAGGTTAACTTAGGTATAATTTAGGTTGAACCTAAGCTAGAAATGTTGACTTAAGTTCAATGTGGGTTGAACTTAAGTTTGAGTTAACTTGGGTTCAATTTAGGTTGAACCTAAGTTACAAATGTTGACTTAAGTTCAATATGGGTTGAACTTAAATTTGAGTTAACTTGGGTGCAATTTAAGTTGAACTTTAGTTAGAAATGTTGACTTAAGTTCAATATGGGTTGAAATAAAGTTTGAGTTAACTTGAGTTTAATTTAGGTTGAACCTAAGCTAGAAATGTTGACTTAAGTTCAATATGGGTTGAACTTAAGTTTGAGTTAACTTGGGTTCAATTTAGGTTGATCCTAAGTTAGAAATGTTGGCTTAAGTTCAATATGGGTTAAACTTAAGCTTGAGTTAACTTGGGTTCAATTTAAGTTGAACATAAGTTAGAAATGTTAACTTAAGTTCAATATGAGTTCAACTTAAGTTTGAGTTAACCTGGGCTCAATTTAGGTTGAACCTAAGTTAGAAATGTTGACTTAAGTTCAATATGAGTTGACCTTAAGTTTGAGTTAACTTAGGTTCAACTTAAGTTGAACCGAAGTTAGAAATGTTTAACTAAGTTCAATTTGGGTTGAACTTAAGTTTGAGTTAACTTGAGTTTAAGTTAGGTTGAACTCATTTTAGTTGAGTTAGGTTCAATATGGGTTGAGCCTAATGTTTAGTTAACTTGGTAATTAAGTTAGGTTGAACTCAAGTTAGAATTTTTTTTAGTCAATATAGGTTGAACCTAATGTTTGCGTTAACTTGAGTTCAAGTTAGGTTGAGCTCTAGTTAGGTTTTTGTTGAGTTAGGTTCAATAGGGGTTAAACCTAATGTTTGGTTAACTTGGTGTTCAAGTTAGGTTGAACAGAAGTTAGATTCTTATCGAGTTAGATTCAATAAGGGTTGACCTAATATTTGGGTTAACTTGAGTTCAAGTTAGGTTGATCTCAAGTTAAGTTTTTTTCTGAGTTAGGTTATAACGATTGGGTTAACTTAAGTTCAAGTTAGGTTGAACACAAGTTAGGTTTTAGTTGAGTTAGGTTCAATATGGATTGAACCTAATGTTTGGGTCAACTTAAGTTCAAGTTAGGTTGAACTCAAGTTAAGTTTTAGTTGAGTTAGGTTCAATATGGGTTGAACATAATGTTTGCATAACTTAGTGTTCAAGTTAGGTTGAACTCAAGTTAGATTTTTGTTGAGTTAGGTTCAATATGGGTTAAACCTAATGTTTGGATTAACTTGGGTTCAAGTTAGGTTGAACTCAAGTTAAGTTTTAGTTGAGTTAGGTTTAATATGGGTTGAACCTAATGTTTGGGTTAACTTGAGTTCAAGTTAGGTTGAACTCAAGCTAGGTTTTAGTTGAGTTAGGTTTAGTATGGGTTGAACTTAATGTTTGGGTTAACTTGAGTTCAAATTAAGTTGAACCAAAGTTATTGGTTCAATTTGGACTTTAGGAATAAAGTCATTTTTAGACCTAATGAAATAAGACTTAAGGATTAATTAAGTTTAATAAGGATTAGACTTAAATTTAGTTTAAGGTTAATTAGGCCTAATATAAGTATGGCTTAAGGGTTAATTAAGTCTAGTTAAGGTTAGACTTAATTACAGTTTAAGGTTACTTAAGCCTAATGTAAGTAAAGCTTAAGAGTTAATTAAGTCTAATAATGGTTAGACTTAATTAGTGTTTAAGTTTACTTAAGCTTAATGTAACTAAGGCTTAAGAGTTAACTAAGTCTAATTAGGGTTAGACTTAATTAGAGTTAAAGGTTACTTAAGCCTAATGTTACTAAGGCTTAAGAGTTAACAAAGTCTAATTAGGGTTAGACTTAATTAGGGTTTAAGGTTACTTAAGCCTAATGTAACTAAGTCTTAAGAGTTAACTAAGTCTAATTAGGGTTAGAATTAAGTAGGGTTAAAGGTTACTTAAGCTAATGTAAGTAATGCTTAAGAGTTAACTAAGTCTAATTAGGGCTAGACTTAATTAGGGTTTAAGGTTACTTAAGCATAATGTAAGTAAGGGTTAAGAGTTAACTAAGTCTAATTAGGGTTAGACTTAATTCTTAAGAGTTAACTAAGTCTAATTAGGGCTAGACTTAATTAGGGTTTAAGGTTACTTAAGCATAATGTAAGTAAGGCTTAAGAGTTAACTAAGTCTAATTAGGGTTAGACTTAATTAAGGTTTATGGTTACTTAAGCCTAATGTAGGTAAGGCTTAAGAGTTAACTAAGTCTAATTAAGGCTAGACTTAATTAAGGTTTAAGGTTACTTAAGCCTAATGTAAGTAAGGCTTAAGAGTTAACTATGTCTAATTTGGGTTAGACTTAATTAGGGTTTAGGGTTGCTTAAGCATAATGTAGATAATGCTTAAGAGTTAATTAAGTCTAATTAAGTTTAGACTAAATTAGGGTATAAGATTATTTAAGCCTAATGTAAGTAAGTCTTAACAGTTAACTAAGTCTAGTTAGAGTTACTTAATTAGGTTTTAAAGTTGTTTAAGCCTAATGTAAGTAAGGCTTAAGAGTTAATTAAGTCTAATTAGGGTTAGAATTAATTAGGATTCAAGGTTGTTTAAGCCTAATTGAAGTAAGGTTTAAATGTTAATTAAGTCTAATTAGGGTTATACTTTATTGGAGTTTAAGGTTGTTTAAGCCTGATGTAAATGAGGCTTAAAGGTTAATTAAGTCTAATTAGGGTTAGACTTGCATAAACTTTAAGGTTGTTTAAGCCTAATGTAAGTAAGGCTTAAAGTTTAATTAAGTCTAATTTGCGTTAGACTTAATTAGGATTTAAGATTGTTTAAGCCTAATTTAAATAATGCTTAAAGGTTAATTAAGTCTTATTAGGGTTAGACTTAATTAGGATTTAAGATTATTTAAGCCTAATTTAAGTAAGGCTTAAAGGTTAATTAAGTCTAATTAGGGTTTGACTTGATTAGGATTTAAGATTGCTTAAGCTTAATTTAAGTAAGGCTTAAAGGTTAATTAAGTCTAATTAGGGTTAGACTTAATTAGAGTTTAAGGTTGTTTAAGCCTAATGTAAGTAAGGCTTAAAGGTCAATTAAGTATAATTAGGGTTAGGCTTAATTATGATTTAAGGTTGTTTAAGCCTATTGTAAATAAGGCCTAAAGGTTAATTAAGTATAATTAGGGTTACACTTAATTAGGTTTAAGATTGTTTAAGACTAATTTAAGAAAGGCTTAAAGGTTAATTAAGTCTAATTAGGGTTAGACTTAATTAGAATATAAGATTTTTTAAGCCTAATTTGAGTAAGGATTAAAGGTTAATTAAGTCTAATTAGGGTTATATTTAATTAGGATTTAAAATTGTTTAAACCTAATTTAAGTAAGGCTTAAGGGTTTAATTAGGCCTAATAATTAAGACCTAATTATTGTTTAAGATATTAAGCTTAATGTAGTTAAGGCTTAATGAATTAATTAGATATAATGGGTTAGACCTAACTAGGGTTTAGGATTGTTAATGTCTAATTTATGTAAGACTTAAAGGTTAATTATGACTAATAAGTAGGGCCTAATTAGGATTTAAGGTATTAAGCCTAATGTAGTTCAGGCGTAATGAATTAATTAGGTCTAATAGTTTAGACCTAATTAGGTTTTAAGGTATTAAACCTAATGTAGTTAAGACTTAATGAATTAATTAAGTTTAATAGGTTAGACTTAATTAGTGTTTAAAGTATTAAGCCTAATTTAGTTAAGGCTTAATGGATTAATTAAGCATAATGAGTTAGACCTAATTAAGGTTTAATTTATCTTAAACCTAATGTAATTAAGGTTTAAGGTTTCTAATCAGGTCTAATGAGGGATTAGACCTTATTAGGGTTTGATTTGTCTTAAACCTAATGTAATTAAGGTTTAAGATGTTTAATTAGGCCTAATGAGGGATTAGACCTAATTAAGGTTTGTTTTGTTTTAAACCTAATGTAATTAGGTTAGGGTGTCTAATCAGGCCTAATGAGGGATTAGACCTAATTAGGATTTGATTTGTCTTAAACATAATGTAATTAAGGTTTAAGGTGTTTAATCAGGCCTAATGAGGGATTAGAACTAATTAGGGTTTGATTTGTCTTAAACCTAATATAATTAAGGTTTAAGGTGTTTAATCAGGCCTAATGAGGGATTAGACCTAATTAGGGTTTGATTTATCTTAAACCTAATGTAATTAAGGTTTAAGGTGTTTAATCTGGCCTAATGAGGGATTAGACCTAATTAGGGTTTGATTTGTCTTAAACCTAATGTAAATAAGGTTTAAGGTGATTAAGTTTAATTAGGATTTTTAAGGGTTTGTATTGTCTTTAAACCTAACTTAATTGGAACTTAATGGTTCATCTTAAGTTTAAAATATTTTACTTAGATATTATGATTTTATTAATCATAGTTACATCTTTCATGAATTATACAAGTTTTTAGGATTTAATTTATTATTTTTAATTTTATAAATTTCATCCTAAAAGTCAAAATTGTCTTCCAAGTTTTCAAGAGTTGCAAAATGTCATTTTTAGGATCCAAACTCACCATCCTAAAGTTTCTGAGGATTTTCCAATTTATCTTTCAAATTCCTAATTAATGTAATTATTTTTTAAAATAATTACAACATAGGGTTGAAAATTGTTATCTTATCCTAGAGACTCTCCCTAGACTTGGAAAAATCATAGAATGTTCCTAAGAATGAAAGGATCATTTTGTAGAAATTTCAGAAATTTTTTATTTGTAATTAATTTTTATTAATTAAAATATTCAAGAGAGTATTTAATTAATTAAAAATTAAGTATAACTCCTTAATTCATGAGTTTATTTCCACGTTATTCCTCTCATTACCCAGAGTTCAAGGGTATTTTTATCATATTTTATGATTTTTGTGTGTCAAGATATGAAATATTAATTATTTTATGGTTATTCTGATTAAATTAAATCATTAATTAAACAAGAAAAGCCGCGGGGGCGACGCATGTCCTCGTACATGTAAAAACACATTTGATCTCGTGTGGAGATTGATGCAGACTTTTTATATTGCAAGAACTTATGAACTCAAATTTATATATATTTATAATGATTTTGTAACGTCCAAACTTCAACGCAAGTATACGCATCGTATCAAGTAATACAGGGCTCTAATGGAGTCCTGGTTATCGATCCCATAGGGAGGCACGAATCTTATAATAGATAACGCAATACTAAAATCCAATACTCAAATCGCAATTAAAGTTTAAGTTTACTTCTAATATCTTTAAAACAGAATTAACTAACAGACACACACTAAGCTTGTATTTGAAAGGTTTAGATATATTTGAAAAGTATCTTTCCTCTTGCAAAGAGTATATGATGTGTGAATGATTATTTATTGTATTGTACCAAATAGGAGCATAAATTTTTCTTTACCCTCAAAAGAGTACCCCCTCTTCCAAGCATGAGAAGAACTTTGACATATCCTAAGTTTAGTCACTAAATCTAAGGCTAGGCTGGGAGGATACCAGCTATCGCTACGGAGCTCCCACTCACCCTTCACCTGAAGGCTAACCTTCGAGTTTAGTTACTAATCTTAGGACCAAATTCGGGATCTCAGCCTATCACCTTGAAACCTCCAATTTGAAGTCCATCAAAACACATTTCCCCATTTATTTGCACTCAATTCTCATGAACTACATAATTCATTCATGGACATTGAATGGATTCTTCATTATTATTGTAGGACACTAAATCCTTTCAGAGTTAATGTTCAACAACAGATTTTAACAATTCAATTGGCCAGATCGAAAAGTAAATTAAGTTTGAAATGAAAAACCATCACAATTTCTTCAATATTTTAAAAGCACTTCAAATCCACATCATCACATAATCACATCTCTATGCAAGAAGAAAGACAAAGGAGACTACTCATAAGTCATAGAGAAGACACAATAAAACATGGATTTTATATATAAAAGAAAAGTCATACAAACCACAAAAGCAAATACGACTTATCTCTTTCTCTTCCCCAATGCAAATCCCTTGAAGTTCCTTTAAATCCTTTTCTCTCTTCTTTGCAACACTCAATTCCCTCTTTAGAATGGAAAGGAAGAAGCAATCTCTCACTTTAATCCTTCTCCTTCACTCCTTAGAGAAGAATCCCTCTCAAATCCTCCCTTCTACACTCTTCTCTACCAAATCTTAACAATCAATACACTCACACACACTAGAACTCTCACTAGCACCACTTTATCCCCTCTCTAATTTCATCCAAAAATAGTTACATATATGTTATAAATGAAATCCCAAGAGTTTCCTTAAGCATCCCTTCAAAAAGTCGCCAAAACTCTTTAAATTTGAATTGCACCGACATTGGGCGCTGGCGGCGCTCGATAGAGCATCGGTGGCACTCTATCGTCAATTAATTCTGGGGGCTCTCGGGAAAATGGTGCTGGCAGCACCCATTCTGGGGCCGACGTCACCAGAAGCTATTTTTCTCCATTTTGCTCCTTTTCGCTCCAAATTCATTCCTTTTCGCTTCTTTTCGGTCCAATCACCTAAAATCATCATACTTACAATGAATCATGAAAAATACATTTCTTTAAAGTGCAATATGACCAAAAATGGGTAAAATTATATAGCAAAAACATTATATATTTTTGGTGCATCAGAGATCAGAACAGCAGAGCTCGAGAGATTTAATCATAGCTGTCCGTTTCCAAACATGAAAATGGATGACATCAGTGCGTCTCCCTCATCTCCTCTGAACCCGCAAGCCATCCACATTCTAGGAACAATTCTCACTCGATTCGTGATGAAATTCAATGAAATTTGTTCCCAAAGCTTCATCTGGAGGTAGAGCCATCTATACGGTGATGATAGGGTTGTGAAAAGGTTCGTTTCATTATGTGTCAAACCCAAACGCCATTAAAGCTAGAATAACCATACCTTGGCCTCAGTCGATGTAAGCTTAAATTGAATGATTCTAAAGCTTCTTCTTGACCTCAGAAAGCTTAACCCCAGCTCAATTTGAGGTTAAATCGAGCCTAGGTATGAGTTGGATCTCAAGGTGTGTCGACTTAAGAGGAAGATGTTGAACAGTGGGTTAGATCCTATGAGGAAGGCCAATTTCAATTGGACTCATCTTCGTAGGATTCTAGAGAGCTTCTGGAATGATCAATTCAAGGTTTTGAAGAGTTTCCTTTTAGGCTTGGATTTTTTCCTTATTTTGGGTAGGGAAATTAGGGCAAATCAGTGAACTTTATGGGCTGATTCAATGGGGGATCAACTACTTAGGGTATGGGAAGAAACTTTGATGTTCAAAGTTTTATGATTTAAGCAATGTATGGGTGTCTCCAATTTTTGGTCTCTCCTCTTAGATGCTCTCATGTTTGGCTTATTTATATCCATGGGAGGCTATGGATAGGCTTGGGCTTGCCTAGGGGAGGTTATATCAGTATTATGATGGTTGGGGATAAGTTTTTGGTTGAAGGATAAGTGCAAATCACTTCCCTAAGAGTAACCCATGTTGGGTTCAACCATGGTGAAGGACGAGTTTAAGTCTTGGCTTCCCTCCATTGGAAGGTTTAGGAGGTGCATAAGGCTTGAAAAAACTTTGCTAGAATTACCTCTGTCGGCATATTTTTAGGTTGTGTTGTATTTTAAAAGGGGTCGCCTAACAGAAGTTGTCGGCGAATTTAAATTTTAAATTTAATATATATATAATTTAGAAAGTAGTATTTGATTTTGAAAATAATTTTAAATTTGAGATTGAACCGATCTCACATCCCAAATAGTTTATATAAACGAGCACCGCACCATAAACCGTGTATCTATCCCTAAGGATAGACACACTCGCTTGACGGTGGGGCTCGATCAAATAAACTAGAAGTTTTGTGACATCCGTTTGGTCTGCGAACCAATTTTATAAGCCGACAAATTCCCACGCTTAATATGAAAGTATTAAACGGGGTTTATATTACTCGGGTTCTTTAAAATTCCCTATAAGGGCAAGCCCCTATAGTTAATTACATCTTAAGTGACGGGAATCACTTAAGAAAACTCTCGATAATAACCAATAATTCGCTCTCAAGAATTTTCAAAGTTTAGGGTTTTCAAAGATTGAATTTTGGAATTTCAATAGGGAATGGATCAAATTTTGGAATATTTTGTTTTGTGAATCCAAAGGAAGAAAGGTAGGAGAAATCACCGATTCGAAGTGAACTTCGGTAATTTCCGACTATCCTATCGTTTGGCTTGAGTTTAGGAAAGTCCTAATACTTATTTAAATGTTTTGATCTTGCCAATTTTAATTAATTAGGGCTTATATTTGTATGATAAAATCAAACAAATAGCATCAGAAGATGTGAGGGTTTATTGTCGTATCGAACGACTACCTCGGAATCCTAAGACCGGTTAGGGCTTAATTTGCAATGCAAATGCCTAACGAAGAGTTGAGGATTTATGTTGCACTAGGCAAGCTACCTCGAAGTCCTATGGCTTGGTTATTTAATTCTAGGAAAGTTTCTGCTGAAGTAGGTTCAAGTTTTGTCGACGACGATGGCCGTGCTTGCCCACCATGCTCCAAGTTCCTTGTTGTTGCAGAGGTTTAGTTTTAGAAACCATAAATCAGGAGATGAGAAAAGTGTTTTGGTTTAGAGAAGTCTTAATTTCCAAGTGTTTTTTATGTTTTAATTAAAACAAATCTTAAAGTTGATTATAACGACACCGGTTAAGATCCCACGGTTCCATCCTTCCGGCATCATTATTTTTATCGGATTCACTTAGTCCAGATGAATTTGCTAAACTCAGCTGAATGAGTTCCACACTTTCATTTAGACCGTGGGAAATCCCGTTAGCAACACGTAGGTTTCATCATCCGAGGTATTCCCGATCATCCAACAGGGCGTTTTAATTTAGTTGCAATTGTAGTTTTGTGTTCTGTTTGTGATTAAATTTTGAGTTGTTTTATATTTTGAAATGTTGTGGCGGTGAATTTTATCTTGCAATGACTTTTAACTTAGTTTTGGTTTCAGTTTTAGGGACTATCCTAAAGGTGTGAGTTTTCATGCAACTGTTGTTTATCATGCAAGAAAAGTAAGTGCAATGCAGTTAAATAAATTGCAATAATGTAAATTGCAAGAAAGTAAATTACAATAAAATAAAAGCGTACTGGAGGGTCTTCCCGTCATCTCGAAGCTACACTTAAAACACAATTAGAATATTTAAGCAAGTTCCTAGGTAAAGCTAAGGGAAGGGTTATGGTTTTCTACCAAATTCCTAATCCTATAGCTAGTCAACTCCTATGACGTCTAGGTTCTTTGTGTTTTTTGTTTTGAGGACGATTTTCTTCATCAAAGGACAATTAAGTCCAATTGTTCTTATAAATATCCTATCATATTGAGGAAGTGCTTAATTTATTTATATAATTATTTTTGGTGGAAAATAGAGATTTTCAAGGAAAATTTGATAACATGACCAAAGGAAAGTTTCTGTCCTTAAGAAAATTAGGTGACATTCCTAATGACCAGAGAAGCACTTGGACCAATTTTGGTGATTTTTTGAATTATATTATTTTTATCATAATTATTTTAAGTTTTGGAGTGTTAATTAATTTAAAAATAAAATAAATGTTGAAAAATGGGTTTTATATTTTTCAGAAATCTCTCCGATATCAAGGAAACCAGAGAAACAAATTTTGCAATTTTCTGATTTTTTTATGATTTATTATAATTATTTTAGTGAAAATGCTAGAAAATACATTTTTTTTAATTTTAAAATTACCTTAAAACTTTAAAATTCAATATCTCACTAAATAGACCTAGGAAAAATGTGGGATTTATTCCTAAGTGATTAAAATTCAAAATGTGACCTTTTGGTGAATTTTATTATTTTTGTGATTTTTATTATTTTTTAATTATTAAAAATATTAAAATATTATTAAAAATCAACTTTTTTAGAAAATTGAAATTTTAATTTTCTTAGGTTCCCCTGATATCAGAGAGGCTCCAAAACCAATTTGGTGAATTTTTGAAAAGTATTTTAAAAGTTATGAATTTTTAAAGTTTAAAATGGCTAAGTGACTTAATCAACCCAATTAGTGGGGCTAACCAAGTCCAATTGACTTCAAATTTTTATGGTGGGTTCCTCCGATCCTAAAGGTCAGTGGAGAATTGATTTCAAGTCAATTTGATGCCTGGTTAACTCTAATTAATTAAAGACCTATTTTGGGTGTTTAAGCCAATTAGGGTTGTTTTAAATGAACTAAGTCAAAACCTATTTTTCCTAGGGTTCTCTGGTCATAAGGAACATCACCAAATTTTCCTAGAATTTATTTCACAACATGCTATTTACTGGAATTAAAATACTCAAAACGAGCAACATGCATTTGAAAAATAAATAACTTTTCACAGAGATGGCCTCTGACCTTGGAAAATTCAGGGAATGTTCCCAAGTTCAGAGGCTTCAAAAGCCCTATGGTCTCATGCCATGGTGAATTGTATGCATGCATGGAGAATTAAAACAATGCAGAGAGTAAATAAATCATAAAAAATAAAATATTTAATGAAATTAAGTGATTTCTTTTCCACATTATTCTCCTCTCTTCACTGAGCAAGAGGGTATTTTTATTTTATTTTTTTGATTTTTCTACACAAAGATATGAATTTTTGAAGTTTCGATATTTAATAAATACATTAAATACCCTATTTATCTACTTATCCACGCGGCGCCGCGCGAAACATCGGCGACTCCGAAGGGGTACGTGTCGCGCTGTGATTGGGCGTCGCCATCTGAGTCAGCAGCCCGGGCTCCGTGGTTCTCGCACTGTTTCCTGGTCCGACGCCATCTGAGCCGTTCGTCCGCGCGTGTATTGAATGGACGGCATCCGTTCATCGTCCCCAAGTGTCCTCACCCGATAGCCGTCCACACAAACTCCCTAATATCTCACTCGATACTCAATGGATTTTCATGTTCTTATGCTCTATGGATTCGTCTTGAAGAGACGAACACATCTATACGGCTAACATGCATTGAAACTAAGGCATTTGAAATGGAGAATTTTCAGAAGCTCGGGATGGAGAGTTAGCTCATACCTTGGCTCGGAGAAGTGTGGCTTCAATCCGAGAGTTGTTGCACCTTCGATTGTGTCCCGACAAGCTCCGGATGAAGTCTCCCGGTCCGGTGAATTGTCCGGATATGATTTCGACCAAGCCCGATCACAAAGCTTGGAGAGCTGGAGCAGGCTGGGTGGTCCGGAGATGGGGCTTTTGATGGTGGACACCTTCTCTTGGTCCGGTGAAGGTGTAGAGCCAATCAATTTGGGAATTGGCTCACTGTGGAGAAGTGTCCTGGTTTTGGGTGGAATTTCGACTACGAAATCGAGCTTTCGGAGGAGAAATGGCGGGGAATTCCACTCGGGGATCAAGTGCTCTAAGGGTGGAAGAGGGTCCGGAACAATTTTGGCGAGTTTTGGCAAGGTTTATGCTTCTCTCCTCTCATGGCCGAGAGGGGTGGAGTTTAAATAGAGCTAGGCTGGGAGGCCTCCCGGGGGAGTTAGGGCTTGGGATCGAGCTGCTCCGGTGAGGAGAAGATCGGCCATGGTGACCACTAGGCATGGGGCGGCTCGGCAAGTGAGAATTTCAATGTTGGCTCACATGTGAGCTCTCGGCCATGGTGTTTTCCGGCGGCCTGGTGGCCGGCCGGCCGAGGTCGGGTCACCCTCAAGCTCGGGTGGGTCAGGGCTGGAGGCTTGTGCAATCAATTGGCAATTGCCATGTGTAAAGGAGTTGGATTGAAATGGAATGGGGGATGAGCCTATTTTGGGTCCAAATGGGTCAACTCACCTTTTGGGCTTGGTTCACCTCCCCATGGCCTGATTTTGGGCTGAGAGGATCAGTTGGGTCAGCCAGAGAGAGTGGTGTGGTCTCTATCCATGATGAGGTGGCTAAACATGGTTTAGTGTGTGACATGCTTAAGGTAAAAAAGGCTTAATGAAAGATTAGGAAAGGAGCCCCTCCTTTTACCATTAATGGCATGGTCACATGTCAAGCCTCCCATGGCTTCATGTGGCTTGTCAATGACTTGCATGGCTTGTCTTTGGCTTGGGGAAAGTTGAGTCAATTTCATAAAAATGGGTTTTAAGAAATTTTTGGTAATTTGATGGGAATTTGGATGAAGCTTCATTTGGAATAATTCAATGATGATTTTAGGACTTAGGTAATGGATTTAATTAAATGGATGACAAATGGAGATGTCATGTGGGCTTTAGGGTAGATTTGGGCTTTTGAATTTTGAAGGAAATGGGCTTTGATTTGGGTTTGGATTTTGGGGTTTGGATTCATTTGGGTTAGGTTTGGGTTTAGGTCAAAAATGGGCCTTTTAGCTTTGGGTTGAGTTTGAATGGGGTTTGGGTTCAAATTTTGGGCAAATCATGTTAGGGTTTTGTTTGTGGGAATGTTAAGGAAGATTTAGAAAAGATTTGAGGTTAATTGGAGTTGAATTGGGTGAGTTTGGGTTAAGCTTGGGTCATGGGTCCAAATTGGGCTTTAAGGCCAAAAGTGAGATTGGATCCAAATGTCAATCAAATTGGACTTGTATTTGGTCTAAATTGGTATTGGGAATGTTGAATTGAAGTTTAGAATTGAATTGGACCAAAATTGGGGTCAATTGGGTAGGTTTGGTTTGACATTGGGTCCACTTTGGGTTAAAATGGGTCAATTTGGGGGTTTTGACAAAAGTAGGGTAAATTGACAAAATTAGCCCATGGTGTAGTTGAACAAAATGAAATTGGGAATATTTGGGATTTTCTGGAATTTTCTGGGAATTTTCTGAATTTTTGGATTTTTAGGCCAAGAAGGGTATTTTGGGTATTTGGAGGGTATTGGGGGTATTTTTGGAATCTTTGGTATTTTTGGGTATGGATGATCAATTTGAGTGATTTGGAGATGTTTGGGATTGATTTTGGAAAATTTTGGGTAATTTGAAAATTTTGCAAAAATTTGGGTAATTTCGAGGTTTTGGGTAGGTTTAATAGGTGTATGGTCTCGGGGGTCAAAAATTGAAAATTTGGGAAATTGGAGATTGGGTGAATTTAGGTGGAAAGAAATCATTTTGGTTGAGCCATGAAGCCATTTCAAGCCCATATGAGCCATGAGAGGACTCATTTGAGGCATTCACTATGTTGTTCCTAACCCTCTTAGCGAGGGCTTAGGGGTTAAGGACCATCCATGTGAATCACCCACATGAGTCAGGAGGTTAAGTTGAGTATGGGTGTGGTTTTAGGAAGTGTGTGGAAATGTAGTGTGTAAGTGTAGTGTAAGTCAGCCCCTTCACCAGACCAGGCCACCCAGGGCAGTCCTAAGGCCAAAGAGTCCTATAGGAACTCATCCTTTAAACTTCCACATTTGATTTCAACCCTCTAGGTGATTAGGGGTCTATAGTCAAGTTTGTGGAGTTTGCAGGGAGTTTAGAAGTGGTTTGAATTTCTAAAAGGCGGGTCCCAATTCTAGTCCTCTAAGATAGTCGAAGGAAAAGCCTAAGGCTAGATCCTAAGCACTAAAAAGAAGAAGGGAAGACCTCATCAAAAATGAGGTCAACAAATGGACCCCAATAGGTGTGGTGAGTCGACGGAGCACACCGCGCGTATGGTGTTGACCGAAGCGATCAACAAAACCAACACGGATGTCCAAGTGACGAACTTAGGACGAAGTAGAAGAGTTCTCGCTGGGGAGTGTCAAGTATATCTGCGGAACCGGAGATTCTTGAACTCTCGGCTGGGAAAGGAAAAGGAGGTAAATCCCAAATCACATGATCGGGGGAATTTCGATTTAGATTTTATTTTGTTTCAATTTATGTTTTGATGTGTGAGTTTAAATTTTAGTTTGGAGTTTCAATTTAGATTGAAGTTTTGTCAAAATTAATTTGAGGGATTTGATTTGAAATGAAAATTGGAATTCTGAGGTTTTAGATGTAACATCTTCAACCTCGAAAGAAAATTGAATTGATTAGATTGAATCGTTGCAATGAGAAAAGATCTCAGAGCAAAGTGGTGTTGGGTGTAAAATCCTTAACCTCAAGAGTTTGATTTTTGATGTATTTCATTGCGATAGGGAAATGATCCTAAAGCAATGCAGTCTTGGATGTAAAATCCTCGACCCAAAAGGTTTGAATTTGATGTATTTCAGTACAATAGGAAAAGAATCCTAAAGCAGTGCAGTCTTGGATGTAAAATCCTTGACCCAAAAGTTTGAATTTGATGTACTTCAGTGCAATAGGAAAAGAATCCTAAAGCAGTGCGGTCTTGGATGTAAAATCCTCGACCCAAAAGAGTTTGATTTGATGTACTTCGAGTGCAATAGGAAAAGAATCCTAAAGCGATGCAGTCTTGGACGTAAAATCCTCGACCCAAAAGGTTTGAATTTGATGTATTTCGGTGCGATAGGAAAAGAATCCTAAAGCGAGTGCGATCTTGGATGTGAAATCCTCGACCCAAAAGAGTTTGATTTGATGTATTTCGGTGCGATAGGAAAAGAATCCTAAAGCGGTGCGGTCTTGGATATAAAATCCTCGACCCAAAAGAGTTTGATTTGATGTATTTCGAGTGCGATAGGAAAAGAATCCTAAAGCGATGCAGTCTTGGATGTGAAATCCTCGACCCAAAAGAGTTTGATTTGATGTATTTCAGTGCAATAGGAAAAGAATCCTAAAGCAGTGCAGTCTTGGATATAAAATCCTCGACCCAAAAGGTTTGATTTAATGTACTTCAATGCAATAGGAAAAGAATCCTAAAGCAGTGCAGTCTTGGATGTAAAATTCTCGACCCAAAAGGTTTGAATTGATGTACTTCAGTGCAATAGGAAAAGAATCCTAAAGCAGTGCAGTCTTGGATGTAAAATCCTCGACCCAAAAGAGTTTGAATTTGATGTATTTCGAGTGCAATAGGAAAAGAATCCTAAAGCAGTGCGATCTTGGATGTAAAATCCTCGACCCAAAAGGTTTGAATTTGATGTATTTCGGTGCGATAGGAAAAGAATCCTAAAGCGAGTGCGGTCTTGGATGTAAAATCCTCGACCCAAAAGTTTGAATTTGATGTATTTCAGTGCAATAGGAAAAGGATCCTAAAGCAGTGCAGTCTTGGATGTAAAATCCTCGACCCAAAAGTTTGAATTTGAATTTTCGATTGAGATTTGATTTGAGATCTAGAAGATCGGATTTGAGATTTGATAGAGATTTAGAATCTGGAAAGATTGAATTTGAATTTGGAAGGATGAGTTTGAACTCGGTTGAAATTTGATTTATGATTTGATTTGAAATTTGGAAGATCAAGTTTGAAACTTGATCGAGATTGGATTTGGAATTTGATTGAGAATTTGATTTGAGATTTGGGAAGATCAAATTTGAAATTTGATCGAGAGTGGATTTGGAATTTGATTGAGAATTTGATTTGAGATTTGGGAAGATCAAATTTGAAATTTGATCGAGAGTGGATTTGAAATTTGATTGAGAATTTGATTTGTGATTTGGAAAGATCAAATTTGAAATTTGATCGAGAGTGGATTTGAAATTTGATTTGGAATTTGGAAGGATGGAATTTGATTTTGAAGTTTGGAAGGATGGAATTTGATATTTGTGTTGATTTCGTTTATCTTTTAATGATTCAAATTTTATTTTATTGTTTATTTAATGTTCATGTGAACTTAGTGTTTGTCATTTTTAGATTTTTTTTTAGAAAGTTTTCTTTTATTCTCTTTTTTTATTTCTTTTCTGTTCTTTGTTCGAAGTTTATTTAACTTTAATGGCGTTTCCCAATCAATTTGCACAAAAGAGGTGAAGGCCAAAAACGTGACATGGTCACTTTCATTCCAATCATGTTGAAAATACATCATACAACTCGATCTGGAATATATTTCATACAATCCATGTAGACTCAAAACGGACTATGTATGATCTTTGTTGATCCATCAAAAGAATCATCTGTCAAAAATCCATGTCTGAATAGTGAGGTACATGGTCAATAACATCACCTTCCAAGCCATCCTTGGCAAGGATGCCGGCTGGATGTACATTGGAGGTGTGATATTTCCCATGTAACTCACGGCTCGTAAGGCCGGAGGTTCTCTAGCTCCGGATCCGGTTGGAAATGGTAAGGTATTTTGTTGTCGTCCATCCTCCTGAAAGTAGCGAGATTCGCTCCACTGGCACCCACGGTATGCAATGCTTTGCGATATCCGCTCCGTTACCTTGCGGTATCATGACGGAACCCACCGGTAAAGGTATCTTTGCGGCCCTCGGAACTCACCGGGCCTGCTATCCGGAGGTCGGATCCGAACATGATGTTGCACTCATTCAAGAAAGAGACCGTGCGAAAGGTCGACGAAGTCGTGGTGATCAATATGTGGGGGTATGCGGTCACCCTGTTTGTAGATGTTGATAATGCGGCTATTGGGTATGCAATCTGCGGCGGTACCCTCCATGTTATCAATCTTTTTACCATTCTCTTGATAACCGATGGCATCGGATCTACTTGCCCATGACGGAGTATTCCCGGTGGGTTTCCCTTCTCGTCTTCGGCAAAGTTGTAGCGAGCATCCGCATTGTATTGTGATTCTTCCTTTCCCGGCATCCATCTCCGGGGTTCGAGTATGTGTTTTCCCTCGGGCGGCCTGCTCGGCCCATTCTTTTCGGATCCCGGATACAATCCACGATTTGCTTGTTGTTCATACTGCGAGAATACGTCGGTGTGTAGCTCGAGGCCTTCTAGTATGTTGATCCTTCTTCCTTTAATTCTCTCGAAGTATTCAAAAGTTTTCTTTTCAACATTCTGCATTCTCTCCAGCTCGTATTCCGGAATGATCTGCAGATGGCGAGGCCTTGTGACATATTGTGGGATATATGGTTCGATCCCTTCACGTTCCCCTGCATACCTCGGCTCCTCGGGGATGATGCACGTCGGGACATCCCCGGGGTTGCTTCGCAACAAGGTCATGCACTGCTTGGTGGTTCTATCCGGTGGCGTGGTAGCCTTCTTCCTTCGATCTTCCGGAGATTTCCACAGTTCTTTCGTTATTATAGGAGCTGGCCTCCTTTCTTCGAGTTCTCGGTGAACCGGTGTCCTTGAAGTGTACGTGCGCGGTAGTAGCTGTCTCGTCGCGCTGGTCCGCGGCTAGTTTTGTTAACATCTTACGGATACGGCGATTCTTATTTCTTCGTTGCGTGGGCGTGAGAGTAGCTCTCCGCACTTCTTGAATCTCCGTGGGCGCGGCGGCGACAAGCTCGCCCTCCGCCGTAGTGACTACGGACTTCATTTTCTTATCTTCTTCGGTGTTTGCTTTTCTTTTCTTGTTGTTGGATTGGTAGCTTGGGCCACCCACTTTCATCACTTGTCCGTCCAGGCAGTTCTTCTCGGTACTCGGGACCCGGTCACTTTCCTCGTATCGTAGGCCTGCCGGTGCGAAATCCGAGTCAATCTCGATTATCGCTCCATCTTTCACCCTCTTTTCATCGAGTGCAAGGCTTACGCCATTCTTAAAGTTCAAGACCAACCGCCCGTTCGACATTTCCCTGCGAAAAGACAAGGAAAAGGATCAGGGTCTGTACTAAGAACAAGAACATTAAGAAAATGTTTATTAAAGATACATTTTTTATTATTCTTATATTTTGAAATTTAACAGGAATGAAGTAGGATAAGATGAGGGAAGAGATTTTGATTTGGAGAAGAAAACAAGGAAAACTTAATTATCATGATTTTATTTATTTTAGCACATTTTATTATTTTTGAGTTCGGACCCAATCATAAGTAATTACTTCACCCGTGTTTCTTAGGGATGAAGAATTCATTCCTTCGAAACATCAAGTAGCGTAATATTTTTTCAAGTATCGTCCGTTGATCGGAAGCATATGTCGTTCTCCCTCGCAATTCACTAGCGGTAGGAACCTCCCGAGTATCTTGCTTCAACCACAAACGGTCCTTCCCAAGTGGGTTCAAATTTTCCTCCTATCTTGCGGTGTGCAAGAATAGGTCTCTTGAGAACGAGAACTAAATCACCAACTTTGAAGGTTCTTGGGCGGACCCGGTTTGTCATGGGCTTGAACCATTTTAGCTTGGTATAGTTCTAAATTCTATTGCGGCGCAAGTCTTTTCCCTTCCAAGCTTTCTAATTCTTCGAGTCGTAGTCCGGCGTTTTCTTCGTCGTGATCTTGTTTGCAACTGCAATTCGAGTGAAGGAAGCTGAACCTCTAAAGGTAACACTCGCCTCGGACCCATACACCGGAGCGTAAGGTGTAGCTTGAGTAGGAGTTCGAAGGTTGTCCGGTAGGCCCATAAGGCTTCTAACAATTTCTCGTGCCAATTTCTCTTATTATCGTCCGAGGTTTTCTTTAAGATTTGAACGAGAGTTTTATTAAAAGCCTCGGCGAGACCGTTTGCTCTTGGGTAGTAAATTGTCGAGTATCGCCGGTCGATTCCGTGTCTCACGACAAAATTGTTGATTTGTGTGCTTCGAATGCGACCCATTATCCGAGATGATCCTGCGCGGCACTCCGAAACGGTAGACAACTTGGTTCTTGAAAAGCTGCAGCACGTGGTGTGCTTTCACTTCTCAAGTGGAGCCGCTTCGCCCACTTGGAAAAGTAATGCGTAGCCGCAAGAATGAAACGATGTCCTTTTGAAGATGGTGGTTCTATTGGACCCACTATATCTGTGCCCCAACATTCAAACGGCCACGACGCAATCGTCGGGTGTAGCACATTTGGAGGTTGGTGTAGAACCACTCCGTGCACTTGGCATTGATGACAGCTCTTGGCGATTTTCATGCAGTCGGTCATCATCGAGGGCCAGTAGTACCCTAGTCTTTTAATTTTCATCTTCATTTTTGGACCCGGTCGGTGAGCGCCACGGAGTCCCGAATGCACCTCTTTAACGATTTCACGGGCCTCGGACCCGCTTAAGCACCTTAGCCACATTTGATCAAAAGACCTTCTGTACAATGTGTTGTTTATTAATGCGTAGGACAGAGTTCTTTTCTTGATCTGATGGGCCAGCGACCTATCGTCTGGTAGCTTTCCTGTTTGCGAGTAGTCTATCAATGGTCGTCGCCAATCTTCCGTGTTTTCCGTCACTCGCTTGCAATCGATTCTTTTCCTTCTTTGATTTGTGTATCATGTCTATGTCAAGCTGTGATAGGACCTGACGTCCGTGAACTGACACTTCCACTGATTCATCTTGCAAACAGGCAAATTCTTTTGCGAGACGGGCTAAAGCATCTGCTAGAGCATTTTCTTTTCTGGGAATTTTGTAGATTGTCACATTTGGAATCTGTTCCAACAGCTGTATGGCATACTGGAAGTATTGTTCGAGTCTTGGCTTTAGAATTCCATCTTGTCCGGCGATCCGTTGAATAATTAACTGCGAATCCCCGTAGATGTTGATGTCACGTTATCCCCATTTGAATAGTTAATTCCAATCCCGTTATGAGGGCTTCGTATTACGCCGTTGTTTGTACACGGTTCTGTCAAGTGGTAGGAGTATCTTAACATCCCCCGCTCCGGTGTTATAAAGATTAGCCCGATTCTTGCCTTACCGGGCACTATCACTTGCGATTCTTCGTTGAAGATGCTCCGTCGAAATATAATTCCCAACGTCGATCATCAGGGTCTTCTAGGCTCATTATTTGTTCATCTGGCAAATCGTCATTGAGAGGAGATTCGGCCGGCAAAGGATGTGCTTTGCGAGGAAGTCTGCTAAGACTTGTCCCTTTACGGCACGCGAGAGGCACGAAAGTTATATCGAATTGCAATAATATCATTGACCATCCGGCAAGTCCGCCGGA
Source organism: Papilionanthe hookeriana x Papilionanthe teres (assembly GCA_022702705.1). NCBI lineage: Eukaryota > Viridiplantae > Streptophyta > Magnoliopsida > Asparagales > Orchidaceae > Papilionanthe > Papilionanthe hookeriana x Papilionanthe teres. The sequence continues at coordinate 113,976,582 of CM040421.1, read as the reverse complement.
AAGTGTTGGACGAGTCATCGAGTATTGCAATGGATTAAACTTCGAGATTAGGTTGATCTTATGAGAAAGCATGTAGTGCACGAGCTTTTGAGCGGCGAAGATCGGGGCCAAACAATGCTTTTCAATTGCGGGATACCTTACTTCCGTCGAAGTAAACGATGGCTTAAGTAGTAAAGAGCATTTTCTTTACCCTCATCATTGACACAGGCTAACGAGGCTCGAGGAGTCGTCTAGAGCCGCGGTGTAAAGTATCGACGGTCTACACGAGGTCGGGGCTGCTAAGACGGGAGGTGTCATTAAATATTGTTTAATGTCTTCGAAGGCCTTCGGCATTTCTCTTCCCAAATAAATTTGGCGTCCTTTTTAACTAGTGCCGAGAAAGGCTGACACCTACCGACGGGTTTGAGATAAAGCGTCGAAGATATGCCAACTTCCCTTGAAAAGATCGTAGTTGTTTTAAGGTTTTGGGAGGCGGCATTTCTAAGATGGCTTTAGTCTTCTCCGGGTCGATTTCAATTCCACGATATCGGACAACGAATCCTAAGAATTTCCCGGAGGTGACGCCGAAGGCGCATTTTAAGGGATTCATCTTAAGGTTAAATTGTCTTAATCGTTCGAAAACAATTCTCAAATCATACGGTGGTTTTCCTTTACTTTGCTTTTGATGACGACATCGTCCACGTAGCATTCGACTTGATTGTGGATGAGATCATCAAAAATTCTTGTCATTGCTCTTTGGTAAGTTGCTCCTGCGTTCTTCGATCCGAATGGCATCACCGTGTAGCAAAATACTCCGATCGGCGTTACGAATGCTGTAAGCTTTTCATCTTACGGAGCCATTTTTATCCGGTTGTATCACTGAAGATCCATCCATGAATGAGAATATTTCATGTGTCGAAGCAATATCGATCATCGGTTCCGGAATTGGTAGAGGGAATTCATCTTTTGGACATGCCTTGTTTAAATCTGCTGAAGTCCACACAAATTCGATCCGACCATTCTTCTTTCGGCCGGCACCACATTGGCTAACCGGGCCGGGTATTGTTCTTCACGGACAAATTTAGCGTCTATTAGCTTTTTAACCTCGGCTATGACTTGTTGTTCGATTTCCGGACGCATTCTTCGGGACCTTGTTTGATCTGGAACGCAGTAGGATCCACTCCTAGCTTATGAATCTGCAACCTACGGGGCTAATCTCGGCATTTCATCGTAGCTCCAAGCAAAACGAGTCTTTAAATTCCATTAATAACTTGATTATTTCTTCGGAGTCTTCTTTATTGAGTAAGGAGCTAACAAAGGTAGGTCTAGGCTCTTTGTTAGTACCTAAGTTAACTTCCGTTAACTCATCTATTGTGGATTTAATTTCTTCTTCGAATTCGGTGGAGCGTCTCCAATTTGTAAATCTTCGAGTTCGTCCGTAGTTTCCATGCAGTTTTCATTGGACTTGCAAGTGACAACCAAGCAAAATTCGGTATCGTCAGTCGACCCTACCTGTGCCGAATCCGAGTCCATACTTTGAATTGGGAGGACGGCGGAGTTATTCCATAACTTTTCAAAATGTTGTGATTGGCCTTTTGTCCATTGTCGAGGTAAGAAACCACGTTGAATTAAATTTTGAACACGGGGAGAGTACCACTCAAAGGTAATTCCATTAATTCGATGAAGTGACATCTTCGAATTGTACATTATTTTCGGTTTTGGAGGAAGAAGCACCACGGTAGAATTTGATCGGCTTTGCACCGTCACTACGTACCTCTTTGACCTCCATACCCTCGATCTTATTAGAATGGATCGGAGTTAGGGTCATAGTATGTACGTAGTGGTTAATCTTCTCGTACATTGATTTGTATTCTTCGTTCTTTTCTTCTTCGAGGGAGATCTTGTATTGCGGCTTCTTTCGACTTATTGTTGCTGCTTCTTGCTTGATTTCTTTTTCTTCTTCGGAACTATCTTCCCAATCAACATTGATGGCTGGTTTCTTCGTCCGATTGTCCTAGTGTCTCTACCACGGCCTCGTCCCCGGCCTCGACCTCGGATGCGAGTTGTGGAGAAACCTTCACCATCTCGCCGGAAGGGAGTGGTGAGTGATCGTTGGACTAGAACTTCGGGTTCTTCGTTGTCTCGAACTTTCTTTGCTTCATTTGTTATGGTATCTCTGGAGAAGATTGTTTTCTTTGGCGGTGCATAATAAGCCGCATCTTCATGGATTCCAATTTCATGTACGGAGAATGGTTGCAAGTCACCTTTGATGCACTGTTCCCCTCCATCGTAGTACTTGATGCACTGGTGTAGAGATGATGGTACCATCCTCGTTTTCATGTATCCATGGTCGGCCCAGTAGAGCGTTGAACGACGTTTCGAATCGATTATATGAAATTTTGCGGTTGTCTTTGCTAAATCACCGGTCTTCATCGATAGCGTTATTGACCCGAGGGCTCTTTCTCCTTTACGGTTGAATCCTCTTAATAACATTTTGTCGGCCTCGAGCTCACGAGCATCAATTTCCAAGTATGCTAGTGTTCGAAGACTCATTATATTGATTGATGCTCCTGGATCCACCAAAACTGCGGAGAGCGTAAACTTCCCGATTGTAACCGAAATGTACAACGGTCGGTTGTGATCCGTCGTCCCCAGTAGTAGGTCATTGTACGTGAAGGTAACACCTCGTTGTTCCTTTAACGAGCAAACCTCATCTAAGGAATCTCCGGCCATTTGAGCTAAGCAAATTTCCGGATCAAGTAAGGCCTTGATCAGAGCTTCTCTCATCTCCTTTGATAAGATGAGAGCATCGTAGATGCTCAGTTTGGCCGGTAGTTTCCTAAGATGGGCTAGCACGTTGTAGTCCACTTTGTTTCCATGCGTCTCGGCTTCTTCTCGAATGGGTATTTCTTCTGCTGGGGTTGGTTCTTCTTGAACAACCACCTGCTTTCCTTTGTCTTTTGGACCCATTCTCGGAGGTAGAACTCTTCCACTTCTCGAGTTGACTTCGTAATTTCTTCCGAATCTAGTGTTGAGTTTGCTCGGTGTCTCCTCTCGAATCGGAATGACGGAGCTCTTCCGGATTATCTTCAAAATGCGAAGGCTCTAACTCTATCGTAACTGGAGCTCCTCGAAACTCACAGATTGATCCGTTGCTTGTTGAACTCTCGTAGCCTCCTTGATGGATGCCTTCTTCGTCATTGTGATCGTCGAGATCATGTATGATTTGAGAATTGTTGTTGGTATCGAAATCGACGCCCGGATTGTCGCTAGTTACGTAATCGTTAGAAACGATCAAAACGTAGCCAACGCCATCACCCTTATCATTATATGATCCCACCAAAGTGAGCGGATAATCATACAAAATCGGAGGTTCGAGGGATTTCTCCCCCGAATCGGAAACAACTATCCTAGGATAAGCGGCCCCTAGTCTAGCCTTAGGAGTCTCGGTCCCCTCTTCTTCGTCAATTTTCTTCTTCTCTTCGATAGTCTCCTGTCGAGGTGGTTCTTCTATCGCAAGTGATAGTACCGGCTTAACAGGTCTCGAACTACGAATTGAAGCTCGCACCGAAGCGGTTCGAATGTTGTCTAAAATCTTCTTCGAAGATCTCGTCCGAGCGGTAGTCCATCCATCGTTGGTCGCATAGGGATCTATCGGAATGACGGGATCGGTTGAGATAACATTGACGGAACCTCCTTTACGGGGTTCCTTCATGTACTCCTTCGGGATTGTTATATTTCCTTTCCGAAGGTTATCGTTGAGCCAACTTTTGAAGGTAATGCGGTCTTCTATCTTGTGCCCGAAGCATCCGATGGTAGGGGCAAAAGTTGGGATCACCTTTCTTGTTGACTTCCTCCGGTCTTTTGGGCTCAGGCAGTTGGAAATCCGGAGTTTTCATTAAGCTACGGAACATCTTCGGTACTTGCTTCATTTTTGAACGGATATTCTCTCGCTCGAAGCTCCCTCAATGTACGTTGCGGACGAGACGGTTGTTCATCTTGCGGAGACGATCGATAGTTGGACCGGGGTTCACGGTAATCTTGTTGTGGTTCTTGCGGCCGTTCGAGTGGTATTTGCATCGGTTGTTTGCCTTTGTCAACTGCTGCAACGACCACGGATTTCTTTTCGAAAGTCTTCATCGGCTTCACGCTTGTCCGTCTTGTCGTGCAAAACTTAATTGCTTCGCCTCTTCTTGCAAGCTTCCGGCCTTGCTTAACAACTTCTCAAAAGTCTTAATAGTGAATCCCTTGAAGAGAAGTCGTTATCGGGCCGTGAATGCTTTTAAGCAAGATGTCGATCGCATGTTGTTCTTGCGAGTTGTGGTTCACACTTCATGCTTAAGTTTCTCCATCGAAGTATGTAATCCACCAAAGTTTCATTCGGCCTTTGTTTCTCTACCACTAAATCACCTATAGTGATGTGGTGCCGAGCTCCGGCGAATCGCTTGATGAAGAGGCTCTCTAACTCCGAGAATGTCTTCACCGAACCGTTGGGTAATTCCGCATACCGGTCGAAGGCGATTCTCGACGGATCGCTAACGAACCGTCGGAAGAGTAGCGCATCGCTCCCGCCGGCATTGCAACAAGCGGCACGAAAGTGTGCAACATGCCGTCGGGGTTCCCGGTTCCGTCGAAGGTCTTAAACGAGAGGTGGTACGAAGCCTTTCGGGTATTGGACGGCGTCGAATTCTTCAGGTAAGGTCTACCCGTCCGAATGGATGTCCCGTTCTTCGATTGTGCTAGGGCTTCTCGCACTTGCTGCTCTACTGAGTTCTTGATATCCTTTTCGGGGATCATACTTTGTCTTGTATCCTTTTTCAACTGGTCATCCCCATTGACGGATGTAATCTCCTTTCCTCCGTCTACGATGTGAATGACCTCTGGGGGTGTCTCTCTATGTGGTTGTACTTGACTCTGGAGAGTGGCCAGAGCTATGGCCATCTCTTCCATCCTCTTCGCCATTTGAGCGATCGTGTCGTCTTTTTCCTGAAGCTGTCTCTTCATCAGTTCTGGCTCCTCTCTTTCTGCGGTCTGCAGGAGCACCTTGAGAAGATGATGAAGCTCGTGTCTCAACCATGTTGATTTCCGCATATTCGTTGTCCATGAATTCCGATGAGTCGATCTCATCTCCGAACTTTTCTTCTCTTTCTTTTGCCAACCGTCGGATGTCGGTTCTCGACTTTTCCATGGCATCTTCTAGCGGAGCTTTACGTGTATCTTTGTGGTTGTCATGCGATGGTTGCCGGGTCCTTTTTCACGAGTCCCCTTCATCGCGGTAGCACTTTCTTCGGATTCCAGCCTCTGGCGAGACTTTCTTTCTCGAGCTGCTGTTTCGATCTCAGCTCGCCCCGTAGTGGGACGCCATACCATCCTTCTAGCGGCAGAAGGTCTAGGACCGGATGGTCTATCGGCCGAATGTCTGGAAGGTGGTATCCTCCCTAATCTGTAATCCCGATACTACGACGGGCGGGCTAGCTTTCATTCTCTTGCTTGGCTTTTACGTCATGATGGCGGGTTCTACTCGGGGCCCAAGACGGGATTTGACCGGCACCCGTCCTATCCTTCGTAGAATTTCCGACACGGGGCGGTTTTCCTTCCTTGCTAGCTTTTCTACCAAAGTTTGCGGTCGAGCAAACGACGTAGTTCGGTTCTTTTCTTGCGGCTATCGTTGTAGTATGCGGGGCTGTGGTAATGTGGCGGCAATCTTTCGAACATTCTCCTCATCCTCTGCGGCGGAGAGGGGATGGAACCCGCTTCCTCCCAAAGTGGTATGTAGTCGAGCGGTGGTGTATATTCGGTAACGGTGTATATTCGCGCAACTCGGAATTTCCTCCGGAAGGCAATCTCGGCGGCTACGGCTTCCCGGCGATCCTTCTATTTCTATTTCTTCTTTGGGTCTTTGTCGGCGAAGGAATCTTCGAATCTGGACCCGATTTCGAAGACGAAGGTCTTACGAGAAGATCCGTACCCTCCACGGTAACGGGTTTATCATAGTTACGGATTCCTTTCCCTTTGATTTGGCGAAGTCGGGGTAGGTGCGAAACAACTAGACCGATGGGGGTAGTGAGAACGGTCCTCCTGCGGACGGCGATGACTCTCTCTAGTCGGGACCCTTTGCGGGGGAGGAAACTCTTGGGTCGACCTGAGGTTGAACTCGAGTAGTGGTTCCTCGGCTCGGATACCTTGTTCGTCGGTGCAAAGAGGGAGACGTCGGTGACCTTGACGTTCGTGTTTTCGAATCCTCGTCCAAATCGGATGACCCCATTGTCGGGCGGCTCATCCTTATAGACGGCGAAGTCCAGTCCGTTGGTGAAGGAGAAAATCGGTTTCGGGGCTTCCATTTGCGGGGTAGAATACGGTTGTCGGTCCCAAGTTATGCTTCTTTTCTTCGGGACGAAAAGAAAGGAATTAAAAAGAGTCCGAACTCATTCTTTGTCCATGTATTTATAAAAAAGAATCATTTGTTAAAAGAATCACTTATTAGAGGGTTTGTTTATTTAGAACGGAACGTTCGAAGGTGTAGAGAAGGTAAGGAATCCGATTCGAGTTGGAAAGGGAAAGAAAGTCTTAAGCAAGACTTCTCGACTCGAAGGATCATTCCTAAACTAACACCTATCGAGGTCCACCCCACCTCGGAAATGAGGTAAAAGGATCTCGGAACCTCTCCGTTTAGGGGTGTCTAAACAGTGGCTCCTAAATCCGAGAGAATGTTGGCTATACTTGTTCAAGATAGAAATGAACATAGTATTCCAACGGAAAGAAAGGGTAGTTTGATCCATTAGGGACATGGATACACTACCGATTTTTTTTTAAAGCAGAATTATTTGATTATAATGGAGAGAGGAATAGTCCCCAGCGGAGTCGCCAGACGTTGTCGGCATATTTTTAGGTTGTGTTGTATTTTAAAAGGGGTCGCCTAACAGAAGTTGTCGGCGAATTTAAATTTTAAATTTAATATATATATAATTTAGAAAGTAGTATTTGATTTTGAAAATAATTTTAAATTTGAGATTGAACCGATCTCACATCCCGAATAGTTTATATAAACGAGCACCGCACCATAAACCGTGTATCTATCCCTAAGGATAGACACGCTGCTGACGGTGGGGCTCGATCAAATAAACTAGAAGTTTTGTGACATCCGTTTGGTCCGCGAACCAATTTTATAAGCCGACAAATTCCCTGCTTAATATGAAAGTATTAAACGGGGTTTATATTACTCAGGTTCTTTAAAATTCCCTATAAGGGCAAGCCACTATAGTTAATTACATCTTAAGTGACGGGAATCACTTAAGAAAACTCTCGATAATAACCAATAATTCTGCTCTCAAGAATTTTCAAAGTTTAGGGTTTTCAAAGATTGAATTTTGGAATTTCAATAGGGAATGGATCAAATTTTGGAACATTTTGTTTTGTGAATCCAAAGGAAGAAAGGTAGGAGAAATCACTGATTCGAAGTGAACTTCGGTAATTTCCCGACTATCCTATCGTTTGGCTTGAGTTTAGGAAAGTCCTAATACTTATTTAAATGTTTTGATCTTGCCAATTTTAATTAATTAGGGCTTATATTTGTATGATAAAATCAAACAAATAGCTTCAGAAGATGTGAGGGTTTATTGTCGTATCGAACGACTACCTCGGAATCCTAAGACCGGTTAGGGCTTAATTTGCAATGCAAATGCCTAACGAAGAGTTGAGGATTTATGTTGCACTAGGCAAGCTACCTCGAAGTCCTATGGCTTGGTTATTTAATTCTAGGAAAGTTTTTTGAAGTAGGTTCAAGTTTTGCTTGACGACGATGGCCGTCTTGCCCACCATGCTCCAAGTTCCTTGTTGTTGCAGAGGTTTAGTTTTAGAAACCATAAATCGGGAGATGAGAAAAGTGTTTTGGTTTAGAGAAGTCTTAATTTCCAAGTGTTTTTTACGTTTTAATTAAAACAAATCTTAAAGTTGATTATAACGACACGGTTAAGATCCCACGGTTCCATCCTTCGGCATCATTATTTTTATCGGATTCACTTAGTCCGGATGAATTTGCTAAACTCAACTGAATGAGTTCCACACTTTCATTTAGACCAGTGGGAAATCCCGTTAGCAACACGTAGGTTACATCATCCGAGGTATTCCCGATCATCCAACAGGGCGTTTTAATTTAGTTGCAATTGTAGTTTTGTGTTACTGTTTGTGATTAAATTTTGAGTTGTTTTATATTTTGAAATGTTGTGGCGGTGAATTTTATCTTGCAATGACTTTTAACTTAGTTTTGGTTTCAGTTTTAGGGACTATCCTAAAGGTGTGAGTTTTCATGCAACGGTTGTTTATCATGCAAGAAAAGTAAGTGCAATGCGATTAAATAAATTGCAATAATGTAAATTGCAAGAAAGTAAATTGCAATAAAATAAAAGCGTACTCGGAGGGTCTTCCCGTCATCCCAAGCTACACTTAAAACACAATTAGAATATTTAAGCAAGTTCCTAGGTAAAGCTAAGGGAAGGGTTATGGTTTTCTACCAAATTCCTAATCCTATAGCTAGTCAACTCCTATGACGTCTGAGGTTCTTTGTGTTTTTTGTTTGAGGACGATTTTCTTCATCAAAGGACAATTAAGTCCAATTGTTCTTATAAATATCCTATCATATTGAGGAAGTGCTTAAGAAGAATCTTAAACATCTTTTCAATATTTTCGGGATTGTTTTAAGTCCAAATGAATTTAATTATATAAATGAATCGATCGTCCGAGATTTTCAAGTCTTGTTAACTTGCTCAGTGAACTAGGACATTTGAATATCCTATGAGTGAGGTAACACTTCATTTGATGTTCCATTTAGGAGTTATAATAATCAAAGCTTTCAAGGGTAAATTAGTATTCAAATGATTTGATTTAAGTTAAAAAGTTTAAATTTGGAATAGTGTTCATTTATTTTGAATTCTTTATGTCTTAGGTGATGTTATATTTAATTCAACTTAATTTAATTGAGTTTTAATTTAGTTTAACATAGTTCAATTTAATTTGATTTGGTGTTTAATTAATTTGATTTGATTTAATTTAATTTAATTATTTAATTTAATTTAATTTAATTTAATTGTTTAATTTAATTTAATTATTTAATTTAATTTAATTTAATTATTTAATTTAATTTAATTTAATTGTTTAATTTAATTTAATTTAATTATTAAATTTAATTTAATTTAATTTAATTTTAATTTAGTTTAATTTAATTTAATTTGTTTTAATTTAATTTAATTTAATTTAATTTATCTTTAATTTACTTTATTTTTAATTTTAATTGAAATTTCAAAAGAGTTTAATAATTTAATTAAGTCTTTTAATATTTTAAATTTGAGTTATCATTTTAATTAAAAATTGAGTATTAATGATATAATTAATTTATGGATTTTTAAATTAAAGAATAAATCTCTTCCTAATAAATATCCCTATTTTAATAATTCCAATTTATTATTCTTCCAAATTTAATCTATTATTTAATTAAAGTTTAATCATTTTAAAATTATTTAATGGGTTTCTACCCTTTAATTATTTAAATTTCAATCATCCAAACCAGATTAAGATCAAATATTTTACTTGTTGATTTTTTTATTAAACCTAAAGTTTTAATTAAGGGTTGAAAGTTTAATTACCATTTTAGCCCTTAAGCTTAATAATTTCATAACTCACTAAATTGAACTTAAATGAATTTGAAATTTTTATGTGACTTCACTCATATGTCAATAAAGACATGAGAGGAGAAAATGTGATTTTTCTGTATTTAATTTATTTATATAATTATTTTTGGTGGAAAATAGAGATTTTCAAGGAAAATTTGATAACATGACCAAAGGAAAGTTTCTGTCCTTAAGAAAATTAGGTGACATTCCTAATGACCAGAGAAGCACTTGGACCAATTTTGGTGATTTTTTGAATTATATTATTTTTATCATAATTATTTTAAGTTTTGGAGTGTTAATTAATTTAAAAATAAAATAAATGTTGAAAAATGGGTTTTATATTTTTCAGAAATCTCTCTGATATCAAGGAAACCAGAGAAACAAATTTTGCAATTTTCTGATTTTTTTATGATTTATTATAATTATTTTAGTGAAAATGCTAGAAAATACATTTTTTTTAATTTTAAAATTACCTTAAAACTTTAAAATTCAATATCTCACTAAATAGACCTAGGAAAAATGTGGGATTTATTCCTAAGTGATTAAAATTCAAAATGTGACCTTTTGGTGAATTTTATTATTTTTGTGATTTTTATTATTTTTTAATTATTAAAAATATTAAAATATTATTAAAAATCAACTTTTTTAGAAAATTGAAATTTTAATTTTCTTAGGTTCCCCTGATATCAGAGAGGCTCCAAAACCAATTTGGTGAATTTTTGAAAAGTATTTTAAAAGTTATGAATTTTTAAAGTTTAAAATGGCTAAGTGACTTAATCAACCCGATTAGTGGGGCTAACCAAGTCCAATTGACTTCAAATTTTTATGGAGGGTTCCTCTGATCCTAAAGGTCAGTGGAGAATTGATTTCAAGTCAATTTGATGCCTGTTTAACTCTAATTAATTAAAGACCTATTTTGGGTGTTTAAGCCAATTAGGGTTGTTTTAAATGAACTAAGTCAAAACCTATTTTTCCTAGGGTTCTCTGGTCATAAGGAACATCACCAAATTTTCCTAGAATTTATTTCACAACATGCTATTTACTGGAATTAAAATACTCAAAACGAGCAACATGCATTTGAAAAATAAATAACTTTTCACAGAGATGGCCTCTGACCTTGGAAAATTCAGGGAATGTTCCCAAGTTCAGAGGCTTCAAAAGCCCTATGGTCTCATGCCATGGTGAATTGTATGCATGCATGGAGAATTAAAACAATGCAGAGAGTAAATAAATCATAAAAAATAAAATATTTGATGAAATTAAGTGATTTCTTTTCCACATTATTCTCCTCTCTTCACTGAGCAAGAGGGTATTTTTATTTTATTTTTCTGATTTTTCTACACAAAGATATGAATTTTTGAAGTTTCTGATATTTAATAAATACATTAAATACCCTATTTATCTACTTATCCACGCGGCGCCAGCGAAACATCGGCAGCTCCGAAGGGGTACGTGTCGCGCGCGTGATTGGGCGCCGCCATCTGAGTCAGCAGCCCGGGCTCCGTGGTTCTCGCACCGTTTCCTGGTCCGACGCCATCTGAGCCGTTCCTCCGCGCGTGTATTGAATGGACGGCATCCGTTCATCGTCCCCAAGTGTCCTCACCCGATAGCCGTCCACACTAACTCCCTAATATCTCACTCGATACTCAATGGATTTTCATGTTCTTATGCTCTATGGATTCGTCTTGAAGAGACGAACACATCTATACGGCTAACATGCATTGAAACTAAGGCATTTGAAATGGAGAATCTTCAGAAGCTCGGGATGGAGAGTTAGCTCATACCTTGGCTCAGAGAAGTGTGGCTTCAATCTGAGAGTTGTTGCACCTTCGATTGGGTCCCAGCAAGCTCCGGATGAAGTCTCCCGGTCGCAGTGAATTGTCCGGATATGATTTCGACCAAGCCCGATCACAAAGCTTGGAGGTCGGAGCAGTCTGGGTGGTCCGGAGATGGGGCTTTTGATGGTGGACACCTTCTCTTGGTCCGGTGAAGGTGTAGAGCCAATCGATTTGGGAATTGGCTCACTGTGGAGAAGTGTCCTGGTTTTGGGTGGAATTTCAACTCGAAATCGAGCTTTCGGAGGAGAAATGGCGGGGAATTCCACTGGGGATCAAGTGCTCTAAGGGTGGAAGAGGGTCCGGAACAATTTTGGCGAGTTTTGGCAAGGTTTATGCTTCTCTCCTCTCATGGCCGAGAGGGGTGGAGTTTAAATGGAGCTGGTGCGGGAGGCCTCCCGGGGGAGTTAGGGCTTGGGATCGAGTGCTCGCGGTGAGGAGAAGATCAGCCATGGTGACCACTAGGCATGGGGCGACTCGGCAAGTGAGAATTTCAATGTTGGCTCACATGTGAGCTCTCGGCCATGGTGTTTTCCGGCGGCCCGGGTGGCCGTCGCCGTGGTCAGTCACCCTCGAGTTCAGGTGGGTCGGGGCTGGAGGCTTGTGCAATCGATTGGCAATTGCCATGTGTAAAGGAGTTGGATTGAAATGGAATGGGGGATGAGCCTATTTTGGGTCCAAATGGGTCAACTCACCTTTTGGGCTTAGTTCACCTCCCCATGGCTCTGATTTTGGGCTGAGAGGATCGGTTGGGTCGACCAAGAGAGAGTGGTGTGGTCTCTATCCATGATGAGGTGGCTAAACATGGTTTAGTGTGTGACATGCTTAAGGTAAAAAAGGCTTAATGAAAGATTAGGAAAGGAGCCCCACCTTTTACCATTAATGGCATGGTCACATGTCAAGCCTCCCATGGCTTCATGTGGCTTGTCAATGACTTGCATGGCTTGTCTTTGGCTTGGGGAAAGTTGAGTCGATTTCATAAAAATGGGTTTTAAGAAATTTTTGGTAATTTGATGGGAATTTGGATGAAGCTTCATTTGGAATAATTCAATGATGATTTTAGGACTTAGGTAATGGATTTAATTAAATGGATGACAAATGGAGATGTCATGTGGGCTTTAGGGTAGATTTGGGCTTTTGAATTTTGAAGGAAATGGGCTTTTAGAAGGGTTTAAGGGAAGTGGGCTTTTAAGTTTATGAATGTGTTCATGGATGAAAATTTTTGTAAAAGGTTGGGCCAAATAATTGTTGGGTTTAGCTCATGGATGTGTCATGAGTGACTTGAAGCAAATTTGGGGTAGTTTGGGCTTGAATTGGGTTGGATTTGAATTCTTTTGGTGAATGGGCCAATATAGGTCCAAGTGGGCCAAGTTGGGCCAATGTTGAGCTAGGGTTGAAATTTATGTAAAATTAATGTTGAGAAATGTTTATGGGAGTGTTTAAAAGGAGTTTTGACTTTGGTTGGGTTTTGATTTTGGGGTTTGGATTCATTTGGGTTAGGTTTGGGTTTAGGTCAAAAATGGGCCTTTTAGCTTTGGGTTGAGTTTGAATGGGGTTTGGGTTCAAATTTTGGGCAAATCATGTTAGGGTTTTGTTTTTGGGAATGTTAAGGAAGATTTAGAAAAGATTTGAGGTTAATTGGAGTTGAATTGGGTGAGTTTGGGTTAAGCTTGGGTCATGGGTCCAAATTGGGCTTTAAGGCCAAAAGTGAGATTGGATCCAAATGTCAATCAAATTGGACTTGTATTTGGTCTAAATTGGTATTGGGAATGTTGAATTGAAGTTTAGAATTGAATTGGACCAAAATTGGGGTCAATTGGGTAGGTTTGGTTTGACATTGGGTCCACTTTGGGTTAAAATGGGTCAATTTGGGGGTTTTGACAAAAGTAGGGTAAATTGACAAAATTGGCCCATGGTGTAGTTGGACAAAATGAAATTGGGAATATTTGGGATTTTCTGGAATTTTCTGGGAATTTTCTGAATTTTTGGATTTTAGGCCAAGAAGGGTATTTTGGGTATTTGGAGGGTATTGGGGGTATTTTTGGAATCTTTGGTATTTTTGGGTATGGATGATCAATTTGAGTGATTTGGAGATGTTTGGGATTGATTTTGGAAAATTTTGGGTAATTTGAAAATTTTGCAAAAATTTGGGTAATTTCAAGGGTTTTGGGTAGGTTTAATAGGTGTAGGGTCTCGGGGGTCAAAAATTGAAAATTTGGGAAATTGGAGATTGGGTGAATTTAGGTGGAAAGAAATCATTTTGGTTGAGCCATGAAGCCATTTCAAGCCCATATGAGCCATGAGAGGACTCATTTGAGGCATTCATCTATGTTGTTCCTAACCCTCTTAGCGAGGGCTTAGGGGTTAAGGACCATCCATGTGAATCACCCACATGAGTCGGGAGGTTAAGTTGAGTATGGGTGTGGTTTTAGGAAGTGTGTGGAAATGTAGTGTGTAAGTGTAGTGTAAGTCGGCCCCTTCACTGAGACCGAGTTACCCGGGGCGGCCTCAAGGCCGAAGAGTCCTATAGGAACTCATCCTTTAAACTTCCACATTTGATTTCAACCCTCTAGGTGATTAGGGGTCTATAGTCAAGTTTGTGGAGTTTGCGGGGAGTTTAGAAGTGGTTTGAATTTCTAAAAGGCGGGTCCCAATTCTAGTCCTCTAAGATAGTCAAAGGAAAAGCCTAAGGCTAGATCCTAAGCACTAAAAAGAAGAAGGGAAGACCTCATCAAAAATGAGGTCAACAACCTCCCCTACATGAGATCTATATATCATTTAATGAATTTGAAGAGGGCATGACACATAAACCACTTATTCATCCTTTACATGGCTTGGTCATGATTATATTTAGCCATGGTGGAAGGTTGGTTTAAGCCATGTTCCTCTCCCATTGGATAGTCTATAGTATGGTTGTGGTGATACATATGTTGGCCGGCCACCTCACTTCATGAGAAGAGGCGAATCATGTCTCAGGTTTAAGAGAAAATGACACATAATTTCCTTTTTTTATCGATTTCAAAATTTGGTAAATATGAGGTCACCTCATGATGTGGAGATGGTTTAAGCCAAGATTTTCTCCATTGGATGGCTTGTGAAGTGAGTGATGACTCACCCATGTCATTCTCTTAAGCCTATCACGAAGGAATGACACCTCCATGATTCTTCATGATGGTGTCATGATGGTGTCTTTAAGCATGGTTAAATGATGTGTCATGGGTCATTTAATGTGTTTACTCATATGTAATGGGTCTCTTGAGTCATGTGTAACCCATATGATGTCAATTATGAGATCATTATTGAGTTTTAAAATTTAAATCCATTTATTGGGTCATGTGTAATGTCACATGTCCAAATTTATTTCATGTCTATTTAATTATAATTTCTTTTTTAATTAATTATTTAATTAATTAAAAATATTGGGAATTATAATATTAACCAAAAATTGATTAAAATAATTTTTGAAATTAATTATTTAATCAATTTTATCAATTTTGGTTCAAAATAAGGTATTTTGACCAAATTTGGTTAACGTTCACTAGGGTTGACCAATGTTGACCTAGGTTGACCCAAATTGACCAATCCTAGTATAAGGGTGCTAATGTAACTTTTCCAACTTTTTCATGGTTGGGTTAGTCATAGGATTTATGGGTTTTGTCATTAACAATTTGATTTGGTCATGTTGATTAATTTTAGGGTTTAGGTTGACCCAATAGTCAATATGGTGACCTTTGGGTTCTACATTGGTTATCTTGACTAATGTTGTCTTGATTAGGTCAATGTTTGATCATAAGTCGAATATGGTGGTTGGTGGTTATGGGATCAAAGGTTGACTAGTTTGGTCAATTTGGTTGACATTGGGTCAAGGGTTAACCAATTTGACCAAAGTTGACTAATTGGGTTAAGGGTTGACCAGTTTGGTCAATGTGGTGGTCATTAGGTCAGGAATTGACTAGTTTGACCAAAGTGACCATATGGGTCAAAGGCTAACCAGTTTGGTCAATGTGGTGGTCATTGGGTCGGGATTGACCAATTTTACCAAAGTTGATCACTTGGGTCAAAGGGTGACCAGTTTGGTCAATGTGGTGGTCATTGGGTTAAGGGTTGACCAGTTTAACCAAGGTTGACTATTTGGGTCAAGGGTTACCAGCTTGGTCAATGTGGTGGTCAGTGGGTTAAGGATTGACCAATTTGACCAAAGTTGACTATTTGGGTCAATGATTGACCAGTTTGGTCAATGTGGTGATCATTGGGTTAAGGATTGACTCGTTTGACCAAAGTTGATCATTTGGGTCAAAGGTTGACCAATTCGGTCAATGTGGCGGTCTTTGGGTCAAAGATTGACCAGTTTGATCAAAGTTGACCATTTGGGTTAAAGTTTGACCAGTTTGGTCAATGTGGTGGTCATTAGGTCAAGAATTCACCAGCTTGATCAAATTTGACCATTTGGGTCAAAGGTTGACCAGTTTGGTCAATGTTTATTAGATCAGGGTTTGTCATTACTGATTTGATCATGTTAGGATATCATTAAGATTTGTATTAAAAGGAGTTATAGGGTCTCACCCTAGAATTAGGGTTTAGTGTCCATCAGTGAGATTTAGGAAGTCAATATTGGTATATTTTTCATCTCAAGCTGATTTTGAAATAATCCTCATAAAAGTGAGGTCAACAACTGTTCAGAATCTGAAGCTTCCATCCCAATCTCAATAGGCATTTCTTGGAAATCAAAGATGAGGATATCGCTATCAAAATAGAGTTTTTTCATAAAATTTTTCTTCTTCTTTAGTTAATTTGTTTATCATTTCAGAATCACTTTTATTGGGATTAATAGAATTATCACTGCTGTTATTATCTAAGTCATTTATATAAAATCATCAAATAAAGAAAGAATATATCCATAACCGCTACTCATTTCCTTCATAGTTCTACGTACAACGAAAAAGTTGTACAGCGTGAGTAAAATAAGAGACACAAGTCCCTTGTCTGAAATGACAAACCTGATTTGATTATAGTCTATAGTTTTAACCCCTCCCTTACAGATAAATTTTCCTTTGGTTTTTTTTTTTGGCTCCTTATGTGCTTCGGTACAGGCTTAACTTCTAATTTAACTTCCTTCTTCTTAAGAGCTACATAAGGATTTGAGTTATCAAATTTTTGAGTTCCTTCTTTTTCTTGTGTAGTTAGCTTCTGAAATTGTTTTAGAATTTTGTGGGAATTCTTTCATTGTACAGTAGTCCAACCACTATCTCTATATAGAGATCAAATGGTTGTACATTATCTTTAGTGACACCACTAATAGAATCTTGTTTAGGTTTTCTTAGATATTTCTTAGGGATGATTATGTTTCCATTCTTGTGATTTTTCTCCATCCAAATATTGAATGCAAAACACCCATTGATGGTATAGCCGAGTATCCTATGGAATGGATAATAGTTGGGTTCTCTGTCTTTCTCTCCTTCCTCAGGCATTACAAGTTCAAGGAACTTAATGTTTGGATTCTTGGATAAATTTTTGAACATCTTTTTTACTGTTACATTCTTGAAAGAATACTCATATTTATTCAATTCATCGAATTCTTTATTAGTTATTCTCCTTTTCTCAGATCTACAGAGTGGGGGAAGGAGGTTGTTGTTGCTATTGTTGATACTGTTGTTTTGGTTGTTGCCATTGTGGTTGTTGGAGGCTTTCATGTTGTATTTTCATTGGTTATTTTCCTTTCTTAATAGCAAACATATTCCCATTCTTCATCATTTAAAAGGCTTTATGTGGTTTATGTTTAGAATCTTGATTCAAAAATGATTGTCTTGTGGATTCTTATTGAAGGTTAGTTGCCTTGCTAATCAACTTCTCGAAAGTCTTAATAGAATTTATATAGTGTGTCGCTCTTGCAGTTGAGGTTCATATTTCAAACTTACATTTCAACAAAATGTAATCAATTAAGGTTTTTTTATGTCTTTGCTTCTCAACAATGAAATCTCCAAGGGTGATATGGTGCTGAGTTTTAGTAATCATTTTGATAAGAAATTCCTCCAATTTGGAAAAAACTTTAACTGAACCATTTGGTAAATCTACATACCAATCAAATGTTATTCCAGATAAACTATTAATGAATTTTCAGAAAAATAGGACATCACTCCCTCTGACTTTACAATAACTGGCTCAAAAGTGCGCCAAATGTTGTCTTCGATTCCCAATACCATCAAATATTTTGAAATTTGTTGGTACAAATCCTTTAATATATTGCATTGTATCAAATTCTTAAGGTTAGGGTCATCCTTTTGACACCAACTTATCACCCTTAGTCTGAGCTAAAGTGTCTTTAACTTGTTGTTCGATCATGGATTTCAAGTCTTTATCAGGTAACAATGTTGTTTTTGAATTTTTAATAGACTCCTCCTCTTCAAGTATTCTTATTTTAGGATTACTAAGAACATGAACAATCTCAGATTATTCTATCTCTATATGAACATATATACCAGAGTAAGGATTTTCTTTTGTGAAGGAGGTATTAAAGTTGACAATTCTTCTTTCTTCTTCTCTAATTTTTCAATGCAATTATCCCATTGGTTCTAGTCATCTGATAGTTGTTGAGTTGTATTGGGTTGTGGATCCTCGTCAAATTCCACATCCCGGGTTGTAATAATATTTGATTCTAATTTAAAGGGATAACACTCATGTTTTCTTCTGTCATTTTCTCTAATCTTTCAATAACTTCCTCTATTTGTCTCAGTTGGTTTAAAAGCTGTTGAGGTGTGTCTGGTATGACACATTCTTCAACTATTATGTCTTGTAAATCAACATTCTCTTCTGGTCTCTCCCTCAGAGAAGACCTGGTTTAGAACATCATGATAGTGGTTGTTTCTTCTGAGGTTTTAGTACATTTATTCTCTTCTTTTAATTGATTCAGAAAAGCTTCTTACTCATTTAAAACCTCATCGATGAGTCTAACCTTAACATTCTTGTGGGTGAAAGAATTATTTGTGGATTCTAGATCGATATCCATCACATTTACTTTCTACTCCATGATTTCAAGTTCAAACTCGTCAATTTATTAATGTTGTACCACCTTCCTTAAAACATGTGAGGTAGGTAAAGAACGGGTTTCCAACCTATCTCACTCTGTAGGAGGATGTGTTACTCTCACTTTTAAAAGATATTCTTATCACCAATCGGGATAACTTCTTCTCATTCCCAAAATTAGAAATTTCTTATAAAGAGATTTGGAATGTATAGAACGCTTCAAATGATAGAAGTTTCCTTTTCTAGATTCTATGAAACGTCGAGAAATATAAGGTAGTGCTTCCATTGATAAACGGTAAGTAGGGACTAGCCTTTTTAAACATCTTCATTCATTCCTCAAAATTTTATAGTAATCCAAAATTTTCAGTAATCATACATCCTAAAGATTTTATAACTTTAACCATAGTGTAGTTCTTATTTTCTACCATCTTATTGAGTATTTCATATAATCCATAAGGATAGAATCATTTATTTCCTTTTTCAAGGAATATGATTAAGAGGATTGGAGATGATTCAATAATCTCATGCACCTTTTTTTTATCTCTAGTTCCAGAAAGTGTGTGACATCGACTTCCATGTAAGAGAGGGGAGATTTTAGGCAAGTCATATTCAATCTCATGGGTTTCTTTCTCAATTAAATTCTTTACTTCATTAGCCTAGAGATATTTTAGATGGATTCATCTATTTCTATTCCTTCATTGTGTTTTAGTCAGTCTCGGAATAGTCTTAGAAGATGAGGCAACTTCAAATACTGAGGAAATGTTCTAAGCTTCTCCCAAATTTTCTACTAACTTATCACTTATTTCTTTAACTGGCTTTGGAATGTAAAGACTTAAGCAATTTCCATTCTCCTAGTAGAATTCTGAACTTTAGGTACAATAGTGGCAACATTACTCGCAACAAAATTATTTTCAATAGATGTTTTCTTCAAAGGTTGAAAGTCTTCTTCTGATATGAGGAAACACTCCATTAGGGGTGTTTTCTCATCAACCAATTGGGGTTCTACTGTGGAAAATGTATGATCACCACAAGTCATATTGAGGCAATCAAGTCCTATTACAAACGTGATGATAGACCCATCGCTGAGGTGAGTAGGGCTGAGTGTTAAGTTTTTTTTTCATTTCTAAAGGTGAAAATTAGTTTTAGGATTGACACCTTCCTATAAGGAGATACAAGGAGAGATGTTAATTTGAAGTCGACTTATAAATCTCCGAATTTGAGGACTTCAAGAATGAAAACTTATCAAAAGGATAAAAAATGGATCCATTCCATGAATTGACATAAAGAAGGTTCAATCGATGAATGATAGATAATCAAATATTCAAAAGAGAAGGATAAATATATCATTAATGAAAGGAAAGATTAAGGCATAACTAAAGATGGAGAGAGGAACCATCCCCGTCATAGTCACCAAAAAATTTTGGTGGGATTTTTTTATTGGTGGCCACCAAAGACCTCAAAATAATTTCGAAGAATTGTATACTATCTTTGAAGATAGAAATATTAGCTTAGAATAAATCTAATCATTGAATAAGAATTTCATTTTGGGATTTATGGTTTTGGGGAACTAGGATTCTTCCTTAACCTAACAAATGTAAGATAAGGTTTATTTTAATTTTGGGTATAGTATCTCTGTTGGGGGCTTTGACATTCAAAATATTACTGCAGGGCAAGTCGGCCGTACAACAAAGACCATGTGTCCAATAATGATGCAATTAAGGATTATCGCCTATTAATCCCATAAGAAAAGTGTAACATTTATTTCTGCAAAAAAATCTCCAGTTTATTAATTTAGCGTGGTGTGATCATAAGAGACAGATTTAAATCCTATGGTGCTAGCAAAACAGAGCAAGGGGACTTCATCAAAAATAAAGACAGTTGAATGATTTTAAGAGTCTTTCAAGATTTATGAGGTTCGTGCCTCTGTGATCCGGGGATCGTGGAGATCATTATTTTCCAACATTTTTTCCTATGTGATTGTTGTAAATAGGAGACATAGTACTCGTTATGCCCATGTATAGGTCAAAAGAAGCCTATAATTCATGAAGTTGAGGCTTTCTCAATCCCCATGACATTCCGTGTAACATTTTTAATCCCCCGAAATGATTGTAGAATTCCACTGAAATATGTCAATCCTCTCAGAGTTCTATGATTAACCCTTCATTTCCACTACACAGTGGTTAAAAGTCATAGATTCATAATATATTTTAACATTATAGTTGCCTATATTAGGAATAAATTACATTGGGAGTTAACCAACAACAAGACAATGATAGATCTTTGAAAATGCTTAATGGAGGAACATTACAGTAAAACCACAATAAATCTACTACCCCTTACATCACACGGACATGAAGAACAATTTATCCACGCATCATAGAGAAAACCATAGTGAGAAAAACTGTGCAAACAAAAAATACATGAAATATTTACAATAACTTATTCTCTTATTGATGACAACAACTCTCCCATAAAGGTCTCACAACTCACAAAGCAAAAGAAAAAAAATCCCCTTTTAGTTTTCCACAAAAGAAAGAGAATCCTCAAGAGAGCACTCAAATCTCCTCATAAATCCACCTTTTGCAGCCTCTAAACCTTCTGTGGTGCAGATCCCCTTTCCTAAACCTTCAAGTGGCTCAGAGAGAATTTTCTCATGATAAAAACCCATCTTTATAGCTAGGATTAGAGGGATCCAAAATTGGCATCGAAACACTCTAAATCAGTCATTAGGCCCAAAATAGGCAAAAAGCTACGAAACTCCAAGTTCTGGACATCTGGTGGCATGGTCACGCCAGAACTTGGCATGGCCACTGCCGATACTGATGTGGTCACACCAATTCTGGCTAGTCACGCCCAATTCTGGCGTGACTATGCCAGACAACAATATATTGCATATTTTGACTTTATTTTGTGTGTTTGGCACCCACAACCTACCAAATAACACAAAAAACCTTCCACGAGCATAAAATTAAGATAAATAGTGAGATAAAAGATAATATACAGGAATAAAAGGGGTTAAAATCATAAAAAATTGATGCTTATCAATACCCTCAAGCTTACACTATTACTTGCACTTAAGTAATCACATAACTCGGCCTAGATTTCATGAAGATGATATGTACTCCCGCAGGTTTCTAATTTTTCCATGCATGTATCATTGTTAAATAAAGTTGTTTAAATGTCGTTATAGATCAATTATCTTAAATTAATAATAAATTGACTTTTCCTTAATTTTCCTCATTCTTATTCTTAAAAAATCCTATAGATCACCAAATTGATGTAATTTAAGCCTCTTTCACTAACCTCAAACATTTTTATTGTAATTCTAGTCTATTTTAACCAACTCAACATCATCTAACTCTTTTTCTTTAAAGATAACTATAAAAAGAGTTATGTTAAATAAATAGGGAAATTTTTTATTATTTACACCACACTAGGCACCCTTCTGATTTTTTTTCTTTTTATAGTTGTTGTACCAACCTTAAGTTTTTCCCAGAGGTTTTTCACTTTTTCTTTCTTCTTTTTCTTATATTTCTTTCCTTTTTATTTTTCTTTTCTCCTATGAATTGCTATAT
This sequence comes from Papilionanthe hookeriana x Papilionanthe teres, assembly GCA_022702705.1. Lineage (NCBI taxonomy): Eukaryota > Viridiplantae > Streptophyta > Magnoliopsida > Asparagales > Orchidaceae > Papilionanthe > Papilionanthe hookeriana x Papilionanthe teres. The sequence continues at coordinate 113,954,508 of CM040421.1, read as the reverse complement.
CTAGTTGACAACATTTTTTATTTTTATTTTAAGTAAGGTGAAGGGTAGTGTTTCTTAAGTAGTAAAACTCATCACTTGATATTTTGAGGCTACACCTTCTAGGTTATCTTTTTAGTTAAAGCTTAGGATAATGTAAAATTAATTAAAATGAACATAAAGAGATTGAAACTTTCCTAGTTTGCTACTTAACATTTAAATTGAAATTTTTTTTTAACAATCTATGGGTTCTTTATAGTCAAGTCTGAAGCTGTTAAGTTCTGAATCCTATTATTGACTTATTAAAGTAAATTTTTCTATATGACATTTATCTACTTTTAATATACTATGATAAACAGATTTAAATAATCATAAATCTTAATAGGAGTTTCCATATGAACATTAAATCTTTTACTGGTGAATTATTCTTAGACTCTCAAAAGGTAAAAATTTTTCCCCTCAAACATACCTTTTTCCATATATGTGACATGTAAGTAAAGTAAATATGGGTGCAACAAGTAGGTGCAAGAAATAGTAAATACATGAACTTTCACAATAGTCTCAGAATACAAGTATGTAAAATATGTAATAATGCAAAATTTTGGAGAGCTACAAATCTACATGAAATTTTAAAGAAAATTTCAAAGTAAAATTAAAAATAACTTTCAAGACAAATTTCGAAACAAATATAGAAAATAAAAACACATTGGATAACACTTGGGTTGCCTTCCATAATAGCGCTTGGTTTAACATCCTCAAATGACAAAAAAGGCTTCCTCTAAGATTGATATTTTAATTTAGTAATCCATGATCAATTACCCAATCTTTTATTGATCCTGGAGGTTCAACTAAATCCTAAAATTTTAGTTTTTCTTGCAAATTTATTTTTTAGTTATATAACATTCATTTTGAGGGTTTGTAGAGGATTGATTTAGATTATTATTACTAAGGGTTCTTTCTAAATCCATAGTTTTCCATATTAGTTCCCCTTTATGTAGATCAGTATTTTCTCCGATAATTTTAAGAAATGCTTCCCTATAAGATAATTCAATGTCTCCTAAATTTTGAGTTGGGTTCTCTCTAGGTTTTTCAAGTATTGGATCTAATTATGCTGGTCACTCTCCTTCCTAGGGCTATCTTCCAACTCTTCCCCTTGGGACACTCCTATGAGTTATACTATAGGCTCAATTATCTCCCATACAATGCAAGGGGGGAGCCTTGAAAAGAAGAGCAGATTCTTCCTTAGTCATAGTCTCACCAAAATCTTCCAACTCAGCTAGTTCTTCAGGAACTACCTTTTCATATTTAAAGTTATGGCCCTCAACTATTCCCGACATCATTTGGGTTTTTATGCTAGCTAACTACTCAATTTGATTTTCTATGTTTTGTAATATGACATTTTGGCTCTGTAATTGATTTTGTAGGTTCATTTCCAATTCATTCAAGTTCTTATTTTCTTTATGGTAATCACTATCTTGGTTATTTTAACTTCCTACAGGATCGACTTAGGTTCTCTCCCATTGTTGGTTGTCTACACTGGGGTTATTAATGTTCTAATTTAAGCTAGGATAGTTCAACCAACTTTAGGTTTAGGTGTTGGATTAATTCTTGAAATTTACTATCAATTCTTCTAGAGATAAGATATCCTCCTTAATTAGGTGTTTCAAGGTGACTTCCCACGGTTGAGTTTAACAAATATGGTCACAACCCCAATTGTTCCTTTTTTCTACAAGATTGGCTTGTGTCTACCCCAATATTGGTTTTCTAAAGAAATGTTATTAATGTTCCAATTAAATTTAGGGTAAGTAGTCCAGTAGGGGTTGTAGGTAATGAAAGATGGATGATCAAATGTAACTCATATGTTTGGGGGGTAAATATTGTGAAGGCCAACTATCAATTTGGTTTTACACCACTCAAAAGATCTAAAGTAATTTACTTGATGGTTTGTCATATAAGTGTGTTGGAAAATTTTTTTTTTATATATATATATATATATATATATATATATATATATATATATATAAGTTTTTTTTTAAATTTTTTAGCACTTGCAAAGAAACACAACAGATATACAGACGTAACAATAACAATAAAAAACACACCAAAAATAAGAAAATAAAAAATGAAAAACTTAGATACTATGTTTTTCAACTAATATTTTCCTAACAGCTATTAATGTCCTTCCCAGCAACAACGCTAAAAACTTGACATGTAAAAACTTATCGTGGGGTAAATTAGCTATATAACACAAGTGCACATGTTAAGTAACAGTTATTTCTATTAAAAAAATCTTTAGTTTACTAATTTTACTAATCTAGCCTAGCATGATCAGAAAAGATAGTTTTAAATTATAAAGTTACAACAAAACATAGCAAAGGGATGATAGAATAAACAAAGACAGTGGAATAATTTTGTCATTCTTTTAAGATTATGTGGTTCATGTCACTGTGATTAGGAGATTGTGAAGATCATGATTTTTCTGCATATTTTTCTATATGATTGTTGTTAACTGGGCACATAGTACTCCTTATGCCTATGAGTAGGTTAAAAGAAGCATAGAATCTATGAAGTTGAAGCTTCCTCAATTCCTATGACATTCCACGTGACTTTTATGATCCCCTACAAAGATTGCAAAATTCCACTGGAATTTGTCTATACTCTCAAATTTCTGTGACTAACCTTTTGTTTCTTGTATGCAACAGTTAGAGCTTGAAGTTTCATGAAATATTTTCATATCCTAGTTGGACACACTAAGAGTAAATTATGTTTAGAGGTTAACCAATAACAAGGCCATAAAAACTCAATGAAATGCTTAACGAAAAAAATTATGGAAAAATCACGATAAATCTAGTATCCCTCACATCATAGAAAAAAAAAATACCCACACGTCGTAGAGAAGACCATAGTAAGAAAAACTATGAAGGAATACATTGCAGAAAACAAATACATGAAATATTTAAAATAACTTGTGTTATCCTTGATAACAACAACTTTATACAGAGCTCTCACAACTCACAAAGCAAAAGAAAAATCCCCCTTTTAGGTTTCCACTAAAGGAGGAAGATAACCTTCAAGAAACCACTCAAATTCTCTCCACAAATCCGCCTCTAGTAGCGTCGAAGCCTTCTCTGGTGTAGATCCCATTTTCTAAACCTTCAAGAGGCAAAGAGAGATTTTTGTAAGAAAAAAACACATTTTATGGTTAGGTTTACGTTAAAGATCCAAAATAGGCATCCAAACTCTCTAAACTCGTCATTAAATCCAGAATAGATATGAAATTATGTAAATTCGAGTTCCGGACGTCGGACGGGTCAAGCCAGAAAATGGTGCGGTAATGCAAGTTTTGGCATGACAGTGCCAAACAACACTAAATTACACATTTGGCTCCGTTTTGCATGTTCGACACTTGTAACCTGCATAATAATATAACAAAATTTCCATAAGCATAAAATCATGATAAATAAGTGTCGGTCGTCAAATTGGAGGTTGTCAGTCATCGGAATTGGAATCTCATCGCCCGATTTAAAAGATATTTGATGTACATATATAATTTTGGAAATTAATATTTTAATTTTTAAATACCAGACCGAACCGATCACATACATTCAATAGTTTAAATAAGTGAGCACTACACCACAAGCCATGTATCTAACCTAAAGAATAGACACATCATTTGATAATGAGGCTCGATTAAATAACTATAGAAGTTATGACATCGGTTTTGATTTGAAAAATCTATTATGTTTACCAAGAAGTCCCTTATCTAGTATAAAAGACTAGACAGGGTTTATATTAAGCTAGGTTCTTAAAGTTACCTATAAGGGCAAGCCCTTATAGTTAATTACATCTTAGACAGCTGAAGTCACTTAAGAAAACTCTCAATTTAGATTAGAGTTATCGTCTTCATAAATTTCAAAGTTTAAGATTTTCAAGGTTGGACATGGAAAATTCAAATAGGAATGTATCAAATCCGGATCAGTTATTATGGTACCAAAGGAAGAAGAGTTAGGGGATGTAACAGATCCTGAGGAGAACCTCGGTGACTTCCCAAAATATTCTATGGTTTAGCTTCAATTTTGAAGAGAAGTTATTTCAGTTTCATCCTGCCAATTTTATTATGTAGGGATTATGTCAGCATGATATCGATCATACAAATAGCTTGGAAGATAAGAAGAATTACGTTGTACTAAATGACAACCTTAGAATCCTAAAACGAGTTAAGGCTTATATTGCACAATGTGCAAATGCCTAAAAGATAAGGTGAGGGTTTACATTGCACTGGGAAAACAAACTCGAAGTCTTATGGCCTATTATTTATTTCTAGGGAATCATTTACTGTTGTAGACTTAATTGTTGTTGAAGATGGCTGTGCTGCCCACTGTACTTGCTCCGAGCTCCTCGTTGTAGAAGGTTTCAAGTTTCAAGTGTAATGTGCAAGAGGTTCTAAGAAGTTCAAAGAGGTTTAAAGTATGTATGTCGGGTTTTGTTGTTGTGTTTGTTGTTTAAATATCTTATGGGAGGTTTAAGTTGATTAAGCGATATCGATTAGGATCCCACAGTTCCCTTATTCTAGCACCACTATTCTCTTTGGATTCACTTAGTCTAAACAAGTTGTTAGGCTCATTCTAACTAGGTCAATCTCATTAGTAGCCTTAGGTTGCCTCCTCCGAGTGATTTCTGATCATCCAAAGAGGGTTTATTAAATTTAGTTATCTTTTTTTGTTCTAAAAATGTATATTTAAGTTTAAAAGTTGTTTTGTTTTGTTTTATTTTGGTTTAACATGTAGGTTTGTTTTAAGTTTTGCAGGTATAGAAAAAAATGCAGGTAAAAAAATTTGTGTGGCTAACTAAAATGTATGAAAATTACAATAACAAAATATAAATGCGTACCTGTCATCTTCTCGTGTATCCACCGAAATGTTAGCTTTTGCAGTGTATACAATTTTACAAGAAATTTAAATAAATTGCAATAAAGGAAAGCATGCAAGACAGTTCAGGGTATTCCTACTGGACTCCTGGTCATAACTTGGTGGGTTCCTATTTGTTTGTGTTAAGGATGATTTTTGGAGAAAAGACACAATAGGTTCAATTGTCCTCCAAGACATTCAAAAGACTATAGAAGTGTTCAGGGTGTAACTTGATGCACTAAAAATATATACTATTTTTGCTATATAATTTTACCTATTTTTTGTGATATTGCACTTTAAAGAAAGGCATTTTTCATGATTTGTTGCAGGTATGATGATTTTAGGTGATTTGAGCGAAAAGGAACAAATTCGGAGCAAAAAGAAGGAAAACAGATTCTGGCGCTGCCGGCGCCAGAATGGGCGTCGCCGACGCCATTTTTCTGAGAGCTCTGCAATTATTTGGATGATAGAGCGCCGCCGGTGCCCAATGTCGGTGGATTTCAAATTTGAAGAGTTTTGGCGACTTTTTGAAGGGATGCCTATGGAAACTCTTGTGATTTCATTCCTAACTTATAAGTAACTGTTTTTTGATAAAAAATAGTGTGTGTCCTGTGTACTCTAGAGAGTCTAGTGTGTTTTAAGTGTTAGGGCTTAGGAGAGAAGAGTGTAGAAGTGACAATTTGAGAGGGATTCTTCTCTAAGGAGTGAAGGAGGAGTAAAGTGAGAGATTGCTTCTTCTTTTCCATTCTAAAGACATAATTGAGTGTTGCAAAGAAGAGAGAAAAGGATTCAAAGAAACTTTAAGAGAATTACATTGGGGAAGAGAAAGAGATAAGTTGTATTTTATTTTATAGTTTGTATGACTTTTCTTTTATATTTAAAACCCATGTTTTATTGTGTCTTCTCTATGAATTTTGAGTAGTCTCATTTGTCTTTCTTCTTGCATAGAGATGCGATGATGTTTTGATGTGGATTTGAAGTGTTTTTATAGTATTGAAGAAATTGTGATGGTTATTCATTTCAAACGTAATTTACTTTTCGATCTGGCCAATTGAATTGTTAAAATATGTTGTTCAACATTAACTCTGAAAGGATTTATTGTCTTACAACAACAATGAAGAACCCATTCAATTTACATGGATGAATTGCATAGTTCATGGGAATTAAGTGCAAATAAATAGGGAAATATGTTTTGATGGACGTCAAATTGGAGGTTTCAGGGTGACAGGCTGAGATCCCCAATTTGTTCCTAAGATTAGTAACTAAACTCGAAGGTTAGCCTTTAGGTGAAAGGTGAGTGGGAGCTCCGTAGTGACAGCCGGTATCCTCCCAGCCTAGCCTTAGACTTAGTGACTAAACTTAGGATATGCCAATGTTCTTTTCATGCTTAGAAGAGGGGGTACTCTTTTAAGGGTAAAGAAACAATTATGCTCCTATTTGGCACAATACCATATATAATCATTCCATATCATCCACACATCATATTCTCATTGCAAGTGGAAAGATAATTTTCTTATATATATCAAATCATTTCAAATATATAGCTTAGTGTGTGTCTATTAGTTAATTCTGTTTTAAAGATATTGGAAGTAATTGTAGTTTGTTTAATTTTTACTGTTTTATGCATCTTGGTAGTAGAAGTAAACATCAAACTTTAATCGCAATTTGAGTATTGGAATTCAGTATTACATTATCTATAGTAAGATTCTCTCCTTCCCTGTGGGATCGATAACCAGGACTCTAATAGAGCCCTGTATTACTTGATATGGTACTTATACTTGCATTGAATGTGTGGACTTTACAAAATCATTATAAATATATATAAATTTGAGTTCCTAAGTTCTTGCAATATTGAAGTCCGGCCCGCATCAAGTTTTTGGAGCCGTTGCCGGGGAAAGAAGGAATCGAAGGAAGAAAGTATAAACAATATCTATTGATAATATACTAACTGAAAACTTTTACTTTGTTGTGTGTAATTGTGTGTGTTTGTTTACTTTTTAAAGTGTTTATGTGATTTTATATGCATTGTAGTGGATCTATAGGTTTAGTACCTTACGATTCAGAGTTAGAGCGTACTGTTAGAAAAATTAGAAAACAACAAAAATAAACTGAATATCCTTGTGAAATGGCGAATAATTAAGATAATCAGAAAAATGATATTGGAAATTTGCCAAGACCCTTAAGAGATTATGCTAACCTAACCGCAGATGAAATTCATAAAACTATTCAAAATCATGATGTTGTTGCTAATTCATTTGAACTTAAACATGTTGTTATCTAAATAGTACAAAATAATCAATTTCGAGGAACACCTAATGAGGATCCAAATTTACATCTTGCTAGTTTTCTAGAACTGTGTGCTACTTTTAAGTATGACGGAGTATCGAGTGATGTTGTCAGACTTAAACTTTTTCTTTTTCATTAAGGGATAAAGCTAAGGCGTGTTTAAATTTGTTAGCACCTGGATCTATTAGAACTTGGGGAGAATTATCTCAAAAGTTTATATCAAAATATTTTCCTCCATCAAAGACTGCTAAGCTAAGAAATAATATCACATCTTTTGGTCAGTTTGAAGGGGAATCAATATATGAAGCTTGGGAGAGATTTAAAGATCTTCTTAGGAAGTGCCCACATCATGCTTTACCAGATTGCTTAATAATTCAAACATTTTATAATGTAGTGGGATCATTGAGATCGATTATAGATGCTGCTGCTAGTGGATCGTTAATGTCAAAATCTTTTGATGAAGCATACACATTAATTGAATAAATGACTACTAATAATTTTCAATGGCCCTCTGAACGGGTAAATCCTAAAAGAGTAGCTAGTGTTCATGATTCAGATATGATGACTATGATAGTTTCTCAAATTACAGCCCTTTCCAAGAAAATAGATCAATATGGAATGAATTATTCTCAACCACCCCAAGTGTTAGAGGAAAATTCATTTGGATAGATAACAAAATCTCAAATACCTTATGAGACTTTGAATATTATTAATATATCTAACAATCCTTATTCGAATTATTATAATCCTGGTTGGAAGAATCACCCAAACTTCAACTGGAATAATAACAACGCCAATGTTAACCCACATTGTGGGAATAGTTCTATACATTCAATTTAAATTCAAACAATCAATGAAATACCAATTTTAGGCCATCTTATCCTCCTAGATTTAATAGCAACCTGCAATTTAAGGATAATAAGTTTTCTACTGAAGAAATGATTCTGAATATGGGAAATCAATTACGAGCTCAAGGTGTTGCGATGAAAAATATTAAAAATCAATTGGGGCATATTTTGACTGAACTTAATAGTAGACCTTCTGGAACGTTTCCAAGTAATGTTAAGATCAATCCAAAAGATCAAAACAAGGAACAACTTAAGGCTATTCAATTATGGAGTGGAAAGGAATTGGAAACAAGAGTGCAAAGAGAAGTTGAAATATAAAAGGAGAAGGTGAATATTGAAAAAGGTTCAAACAAGATTTATCCAAACTTGGATTATCCTCTTGAACCAATGAGGATTACTATTAAAAACCACCGCCTCCATTTCCTCAAAGATTAAAGCAACAAAACAGGGATAACACATTTGGAAAATTTTTGGAGATTCTTAAGAAATTAACCATAAATATTCCTTTTGTTGAAGCATTAGAGCAGATGCCTGATTAAGTTAAGTTTATGAAGGATATTCTAAAAAAGAAAAGAAAGTTTACAGATGATGAAACTGTTGCACTCAACGAAGAGTGTAGTGTAATTATTTAGAAGAAGCTTCCGGAAAAACTTAAAGATCCTGGTAGTTTCATTATCCCATGTGCTATAGAAGAAAATTTTTTCGGAAGAGCTTTATGTGATCTAGGAGCTAGTATTAATCTTATGCCTTTATCAACTTTCAAAAGGTTGGGAATAGGAGAAATTTCTCCTACATCTGTGACTCTTTAGTTAGCCGATCGTTCCATTACTTACCCTAAAGGAGAGGTGGAAGATGTGTTAATGAAAGTGGATAAATTTATCTTTCCTGTGGATTTTATTATACTCTATATGAAAGAAGATAAAGAAATTCCAATCATTTTTGGAAGACCATTTCTTGGTACTGGGAGAGCAGTGATTGATGTTCAAAAAGGAGAATTAACTATGAGAGTTAATGATCAAGAGGTGACATTTAATATTTTGAAATCGATGAAGTATCCCTCGATGGAAAAAGATAATGAATGTTTTAGGATGGAGGTCTGTGAATATCTGAGAAACGATCATTTTGAAAATATGTTTGAAAAAGAAGTGGATTATGAAAATATGTTTGAAGAAGAAATTGAAAATGAAGAAAATTCAGATAGTAAGAAGAATGAAGATTTGTAGTATGTTAAGGAGGGATTTGAATTATTAGACACTATAGAAGGTGGAAATAAAAGCTTAATTCCATCTATATTAAAACCTCCTGAACTGTAGATGAAAATTCTCCGTAATCATTTGAAGTATATGCTTTTAGGAGAATCATCTACCCTGCCAATTATTGTATCTTCGAAGTTAAACGATTATTAAGAACAGAAGTTGTTGGAAATTTTAAAAAGATACAAGAATGCTTTCAGATGGACTTTAGTATATTAAAGGAATCAGTCATTCAATTTGTATGCACAGAATTTTATTAGATGAAGAACATAAACCGAGAGTTTATCCGCAGAGGAGATTAAATCCAATAAAGAAAGAAGTAGTTAAGAAGGAAATTTTAAAATGGCTGGATGCTAGGATTATTTATCCTATTTCAGATAGTACTTGGGTGAGTCCAATACATTGTGTACCAAAAAATAGAGGAGTGACTTTTGAAGTGAATGAATGTAATGAAATTATACCCACAAGACAAATTAATGGATGGCGAATTTGCATTGACTATAGGAAATTAAATGCTGCCACCCGAAAAGATCACTTTCCTCTTCCTTTTCTCGATCAAATGCTAGATAGACTTGCTAGACACAAGTACTACTGCTTTTTGGATGGATATACTGGTTACCATCAAATACCTATTGCTTTGAAGGATCAAGAAAAGACAACATTTACTAGCCCTTATGGAACCTTTGCTTTCAAAGAATGGCTTTTGGACTGTGTAATGCACCTGCAACAATTCAGAGTTGTATGATGTCTATCTTCAGTAGTATGATAGATAATGTAATATAAGTTTTTATGGATGATTTCTCTGTATTCGAGACTTCATTTGAAATTTTCTTAGAAAACTTAGCAAAAGTTTTGGAGCTTTGTGAGAAAACAAATTTAGTTCTTAATTGGGAGAAATGTCAATTTATGATTGCAGGAGGAATTGTGCTTGGGCATAAAATTTCTGAACATGGTACTGAGGTCGACCCTGATAAAATTAGAGTGATTGAGAGATTGCCACCACCCACTACTGTGAGAGAGGTGAGAAGTTTCTTAGGACAAGCTAGATTTTACAAGAGATATATTAAAGATTTTTCTAAAATTACTAAACATTTATGCCAACTTTTAGAAAATGATAGAAAGTTTGATTTTAATGATAATGATGAATGTTTGAGTGCTTTCAAATTATTGAAAGAGATATTAATCACGGCACCTATAATTGTTTCACCATATTGAGAGAAACCATTTGAACTCATGCCTGATGCTAGTGATTATGCGATCGGAGTAGCAATGGGGCGAAGGCATGATAAAGTTTTCAAAGTCATTTACTATGCTAGTAAAACTCTTAATGAAGCTCAAATTAATTATACCACTATAGAAAGAGAGTTATTAGTTATAATATTTGCTTTTGAAAAGTTTAGACCTTATTTAATCAGAGCTAAAAGTATTGTGCATACAAACCATTCAGATATCAAATATTTAATGCAAAAGAAGGATGTGAAACCTAGACTAATTAGATGGATACTTATTCTGGAAGAATTTGATTTTATGATAGTTGATAGGAAGGGATCTGATAACCAAATAGCTGATCATTTGTCGAGATTAAAGCATGATAATATATCTGAATTTGAGAAGGAAGTTACAGAAACTTTCCCTTATGAACAACTTTATGTTAGTATGGGAAGAAATTTGCCTTGGTATGCTAATATTGTGAATTATATTGTGAGTGATATTGTACCACCTGATTTAACAAGGTAACAACAAAAGAAGTTTAAATACGATGCAAGATTTTATTTTTGGGAAGAGCCCTATCTATATAAACAGTGTAAGGATCTGATTATTAGGAGATGTTTGCCACAAGAAGAAACGAATTTAATTATTCAATGATGTCATGATTCTGCATTTGGAGGTCATTTTGGTGTTGATAAAATTGCTTTTAAGAATTCACAATCTGGATTTTATTGGCCTACTCTTTTTAAGGATGTTTACAAATATATTATATCATGTGATCGATGTTAGAGAGTATGTAATATTTCTAGAAGAAATGAAATTCCTCTAAATTATAATTTGGAAGTTGAAATTTTTTATGTATGGGGATTAGATTTTATGGGACCATTTACCCCATCATTTGGGAATTTATATATACTGGTTGTAGTTGATTATGTCTCAAAATGGATTAAAGCTATTGCTTTACCAAAATGTGATGCTCGGGGTGTTTTAAAATTTTTAAAGAAAAATATATTTACGAAATATGGAATGTCGAGAGTGATTATAACTTATGGTGGATCCCATTTCAGGAATAACCAAATTAAGAGATTGATTGAGAAATATAATATTATTCATAAAATCTCTACTTCCATACTAGTGGTTTAGCAGAAGTGTCTAATCGTGAAATTAAAAGAATTTTGGAGAAAACTGTGGATAATTAAAAATTAGGTTGGTCTGCTCGATTAGATACTGCATTATGGGCTTATATAACTGCTTTTAAAACCCATATTGGAATGTCTCCTTATAGACTAGTGTTTGGTAAGACTTGTCATTTGCCGGTTAAATTAGAGCATAAAGCATATTGGGCGATAAAAGAGTTGAATTTTAATTTGAAAAATGCTGGAGAGAAGATATTTATGCAATTGAATGAATTGGAAGAGATTAGAAATGCATCTTATCACAATGACAGGATCTATAAAGAGAAATAGAAATTGTGGCAAGATCGGAAGATATTGAAAAAGAAATTGGAATTTGGACAAAAAGTTTTGTTATACAACACAAGATTAAAGTTATTTTCTGGAAAGCTCAAGTCTAGATGGTTAGGACCTTTTACAGTTGTAAAAGTTCATTCTTTTGGAGCTGTTGATATTAAAGATCCTGATATTGGAAAGATTTTAAGGTTAATGGGCATCGATTAAAGCCTTACTTTAACGGGTTTCAATCTGACTTTAAAGAGGTTTTAATACTGAGTCATCTCGATTAACTGAATGGTTTGTCGGGCTGACGACTTTAAACCAAGCGCTTTATAGGAGGCAACCCATATGTATCTTTGTGGTGTGTTTGCTTGTTTATTATAGTTATGCTTTTTAATAGTTATTTGTGAATCCTAATCGCTCCTAAATACTTTTAAAATTGATAAATATTGGATCGAATTGAGATATTGGAATATTTTGGGCCAAACAAAGTTCAGTGAAAATTTTGACCACTAGCGCCACTGGTGCCAGAATGGGCACCGCCGACGCCCAATTACAAAGAAGAATTGTTGAATTTTGGGTTTGAGCGCCGCCGGCGATGCCCAAAACCTGTTGACGGTTTTTGGAGTTTCAAAATGCGAGTTTTCGCGATTTTGAGCGGGATCTTCGTCCTTATAACTTCCTAAACTCCATTTTAGACTTTCAAACTCCAGAAAAATGAGAACTACCATTCCAAATTTGCATCCAATGGATTCCTAATTTATAGAAACCTCTCGATCTTGCATTTTCAATCGAAGGAAGTTATAAGTTTCAAGGAGCAGCGATTGTTCAACAAAGTGATGATGAAGAGGAGGATTATCAAGGAAAGAGGCTTTATAAATCGAGGTATGGATAATCCTACTACAAAATTGAAGAGATAATTAAGAAAGACGTTGGGAAGATTTATGTTACACTACCGTTGTCGTAGTCGTTCCAGTTGTGAAGGAATTCTATGTAAATCTGCACAGGATCAACCAAGGATTCGTCTTTGTACGAGGTAGGTTTGTACAATTCACTCATGCGAGAATTAATGATCTCTTTATGATTGATAATGTACCTATTTGCCACTTTGCTAATTTCAATGCCACAAGTGATAATATGAATGATGTATATTGTTATTTGACGGATGAGAATGGAGATTGGGAAGTTAGAGAAAATGGATATATTAGTTTCCCTTCTGCATCTTTAAATCCGGTGTCAAAGTAGTGACATTACTTTATTTCGATAAAGTTATTTCCAACTTTGAAGATTAGCAAGGTAACCAAGGATAGTGCCATTCTAAATTTCTGTATTCAAACTGGGAGGTCGATTGATATTGGTAATATAATTGTGAAATCAGTTTTGGGATTAATTGTTCATGGATCTAAATATGGGCTTGGACAACCCTCCACCATATTTCTGTTATGTAGTCAATCACAAGTTTCATATGAGTTGGGAAAAGGTTCTTCTTCCATGAAGGCCTATTGATCCAACTAATCTTTATGACTACCAAACAGTAGGAGATGAAGATGATATGCATCTACTTGCTGATCAACCAACTCAGACTTCACAACCAATTCAGCCCTATTTTCTTGAAAGTTCCAGAATGATACTAAAGAGGATCAAAAAGTTGGAGAAAGAGGTACAAAATGTTATGAATGCAATCAATAATATTTCTGATTTATTTGATCATATAGATTAGAGGATGAAGGAACAATTTGATCATACTGGTCGGATTGAGATGGGCTTGATTAATTTGATGAAGAAGAACGCGGTGATTTCTGAGGATTCATCTGATGAATTCCCATTCCATCCCTTCTACAATTTGTTCGTGCATCAGCAATCTATTGGAGATATTAGAGAGGAAGAAAGTTTTGAGACCGATGTGGAGTGATTATTATATTGTGCTTATATTTGATGTGTGTTTAGTTTACTTTGCTTAATTATGTTTGGTGTATTTAGTATTTACTTTGCTTTGCTTTGTAATTTGAATTTGGATTTGCTATGATTAATTTAATTGTTTGTGCTTAGATTTTAGTGTTTGCTTATCGTAGCGTACTTACAACACTAAAAATCTAAAGAGTTGTTGGTTTAAGTTGATGAACATATTTAGTGTTTATGATGTAACGTAGATTTTATATATAGAAGTATGTTTTGTATTGTTTGTGTAAGAATTGTGTTAGTTATTGCTTGTGTGATGAAATAGATGCTTAATGAAGTGTTAAATGTCATTGTGGAGGTCAAAATGATTGAAATTACGAAAAAAATTTTCGGACCCAGAAAAATTTTTGGACTAACGCCGGTGGTGCCCATTCTCCATTTTAAATAAATAGAGTTTTGAAATTTTAAATAAATAGAGTGCCGCTGGCGCCCGAATACAGTAAAAGGCCAAAAACTCTTTATTTTACCATTTTAACCCTAGGACCCGCAGTTTTTTCCATTGCTATCGTCTTCCTCCTCCATTTTTGTGATTTTGAAGACCTAGGGCTTGCTAGATTTCATATTTGAAGTGATTTCAATGCTTTTCGAGACCAGATCTACACTTCTCTTGGTAAGAGCTTCACTTTAAGTTAAAAATTTTTGTTTTTCACCATGAAAATCTCCCACATTGCTTAGAATGGAATTTTTAGATTTTTGAAAAAATTTTGAGATTTCCAATGATAAAATTTACTCTTACTTGTTTAGAATAGTATTTGGAGTTTGTTACATTGTGGATTTGGAATTTATTGGAGTTTTATTGCAATTTTTAAAAATTCACATGGCTCCAAGGATGAGTAAAGGGAATAGAAAATTGGATTTTGATGAAGAAAAGTTTGTTAATGTTAAAGCACAATTTCGCTTTAACTCTTACCTTTACAATAAGAACTGTATTCAGAATCGGGCTTTTGATAAACCTGGTGGATCTGTAGAACAGTTAATTGTCGAATGGAACTATGAACGATTTTGTTATTTTACTGCAAATGCTGTTATGGGATTTGTTAGAGAGTTTTATTTAAATGTGCCCTGGACTGAAACTGATTATGTGTTAGTTAGAGGAAAAATGATTGAATTTACTCCTCAGTGTATCAATGCTTTTTATCAGAATTGGGAACCAATTGTTTGTGAATATGAAAACTTTGATACTCACGAGGCAAATATGAAGGAAGTGATTGCTTTTCTGACGGATGGAAGAGAGTAATGGAAAATAAGTCAAAAACAAATGATTAATTTCCCTGCTTCCAAGTTAAATGTTGCATCAAAAGCTTGGCACTATTTAATCTCTACAAGATTGTTACCTTCTTATCACCACAGTGAAGTTACAAGGGATAGAGCAATTCTGAACTATTGTATTTAGAAGATGAAGAAGATTGATATTGGAGCTATTGTCTTTAAGAACATTCAGACTATTGCTAGAAGCGAGAGCACTGGAGGATTAGGACATCCTACCCTAGTTCATGCCTTGTATGTTCAGTCTGGAGTAGAGTTCAGCAGTTTTAAAGAGATAACTATTCCACTGAGACCGATTACAAAGACGATTATTCATACTTATGAGTCTTATGTAGGAGCCCGAGATGATAGTAGGAGTACTGATATTCCTACCACGAGTTATGACGTTTCATTTACATCTGAGCCCCCAACATTATTTGATATTATGGAGCGGTTGAGATTACAGAGTGCTAGTGTGGATAGACTCCATGGTAGGATGAATGTGTTTGAGGCCAGAAGTGATGTGAATGAAGATTATATGAGAAGAAGAGTTGAGTTCGATATTGCCTATCATGATACTCAGGTCAGATTCATGAGGGGAAGACTGATGTGATATTTCCTACCTGCCCTAGCTATACACCGTATAGACCTGATCATGCTAACCCTGCTGATGAACCTGGTGATGAAGATTGGTAGTTTATTTGTTTATGTTTATGTTTTTCTTGTTGTGTGGTGTGTTATATTGTGTGATGTAGTAGTTATTTGCTTTCACGTGATGTGTAAACCTGTTGATATACTGTTATGTTGAAATTGTTAAATGAACAGAGTAGTGATGTGATAGTTGTTTAGTATTGTGGTGTTTTGTTGGATGTTTAGATGTCTAAAGTTAATTTCTCTTTACCCATGCAAATGTTTAAAATATTTATATATCACTGTTACTAACTGTTTCATGCTTGCTAGTTGTAAATTTTGACTAATACCAGACAGCTGTTGAAGATTTCAAGATCCCATCACAAAAAGGTTAGTTTCTTTTACTCTCTACTGTTTCAAATTTATTGAAAATTTAAGTTTGGGGGAGGGTAGAAAAATATTAACTCTTATATGTTCTCAATTATTATATTTTAAAAATTATCAGCATAACTTCTGGCAGTTGAACCTCACTGTAAGTAACTAAAACTTTTTATTTTAGTTGAATATTATGGAAGGATTGGATGAAAGTTTCTAGTAATAAAAGTTAAATTTATAGAGGTAAGGTATTTGGTATGAAAGGATTTGATTATAGTTAACTATTTAAAGTAAAGAAAACTGTATTTTTGAAATGTTAAGAGACTTAAAGTATTGTGTGTTAAGAAGAGATTGTGACTTTATGATGAATAATAAAGCTCATTCCTAATTATAAAGTAAGGAGATATTTCAAGTTTGAACTTTAGAAAGAGGAGAGTGAAGTTCAAAATTATTACAGACAATCCAGATATAGTAATTCTCATTAAAAAAAAGAGAAAGAAAAGAAAATAATGATTGAAAAACAATAAAAAAAGGAAAAGATAAGAAAAAGAAAGAAAAATATTTATGAGAAGAAGCTTGAGGAGATGTCTAATCAAAAATTGGCTTCACTTGAGTCACCCTAAATAGAGAACTTGATTTAATTCCTGAATTTATATTTAAAGTATTGGCCTGCATTCTGATGAAGTTTGCATGAACTACTTTTTCACATAATCTTTCAAGTCACTCTTAATGTGACAAATTGTAGTTTATCTTGAAATAAATAGAAAACTATAACCCTTAAACTTGATTGTTGAATATTCAATGTTGATCTGAGTTACTAAATTTCTTTCTAAAAGTCTAACCAATATATTCTTTTGAATGAAAAATTTTAGTATCTTACAGGTGAACAGTGCATTGCCTAGAATTATATTTTTATGTAATAAAATGAATACTTGAGGACAAGTAATAGTTAAGTTTGAGGGATTCTGATGCACTAAAAATATATACTATTTTTGCTATATAATTTTACCCATTTTTTGTGATACTGCACTTTAAAGAAAGGTAATTTTCATGATTTGTTGCAGGTATGATGATTTTAGATGATTGGAGCGAAAAGAAGCGAAAAGGAATGATTAGGAGCAAAAAGGAGCAAAAATGAGCAAAGAGGAGGAAAACAGATTCTAGCGCCGTCAGCGCCATTTTCCCTAGAGCTCTACAATTATTTGGACGATAGAGCTCCGTCGGTGCCCTATTAGTCGCCACAGGTGCCCAATGTCGGTGGATTTCATATTTGAAGAGTTTTGGCAACTTTTGAAGGGATGCCTATGAAAACCCTTGGAATTTCATTCCTAACTTTTAAGTAACTATTTTTGGATGAAAAATAGTGTGTGTCCTGTGTATTCTAGAGAGTCTAGTATGTTTTGAGTGTTAGGGCTTAGGAGAGAAGAGTGTAGAAGTGACAATTTGAGAGGGATTCTTCTCTAAGGAGTGAAGGAGAAGGAGTAAAGTGAGAGATTACTTCTTCCTTTCCATTCTAAAGAGGGAATTGAGTGTTGCAAAGAAGAGAGAAAAGGATTCAAAGGAACTTCAAGAGAATTTCATTGGGGAAGAGAAAGAGATAAGTTGTATTTTCTTTTGTGGTTTGTATGACTTTTCTTTTATATATAGAATCCATTTTTTATTGTGTCTTCTCTATGAATTCTGAGTAGTCTCCTTTGTCTTTCTTCTTGCATAGATATGTGATGATGTGTTGATGTGGATTTGAAGTGTTTTTAAAGTAGTGAAGAAATTGTGATGGTTTTTCATTTAGAACTTAATTTACTTTTTGATCTGGCCAATTGAATTGTTAAAATATGTTGTTGAACATTAACTCTGAAAGGATTTAGTGTCTTGCAACAGCAATAAAGAACCCATTCAATTTCCATGGATGAATTGCATAGTTCATGGGAATTGAGTGCAAATAAACAAGAAAATGTGTTTTGATGGACGTCAAATTGGAGGTTTCGGGGTGACATACTGAGATCCCTAATTTGGACCTAAGATTAGTAACTAAACTCGAAGGTTAGCCTTCAGGTGAAGGGTGAGTGGGAGCTATGTAGTGACAACTGGTATCCTCCCAGTCTAGCCTTAGATTTAGTAACTAAACTTAGGATATGTCAATGTTCTTTTCATGCTTGGAAGAGAGGGTACCCTTTTAAGGGTAAAGAAACAATTATGCTTCTATTTGGGACAAAACTATAGATAATCATTCCATATCATCCACACATCATATTCTCGTTGCAAGAGGAATGATACTTTTCTTATATATATCAAAACCTTTCAAATATATAGCTTAGTGTGTGTCTGTTAGTTAATTCTTTTTTAAAGATATTAGAAGTAATTGTAGTTTGCTTAATTGTTATTGTTTTTTGCAACTTGGTAGTAGAAGTAAACATCAAATTTTAATCGCAATTTGAGTATTGGAATTCAGTATTACATTATATATAGTACGATTCACTCCTTCTTTGTGGGATCAATAACCGAGACTCCATTAGAGCCCTGTATTACTTGATACGATACGTATACTTTCGTTGAATGCGTGGACTTTACAAAATCATTATAAATATATATAAATTTGAGTTCATAAGTTCTTGCAATATTAAATTCCGGCCCGCATCATAACTCTAAATGACTTTCACAACTCTTTGAATCATCTTGAGTTCCTCTGAACTTATTAAGTTCCTAAATCCTTTCTCCATTACCAAGTTATAGTTTAATGATTATATTTTAACCTACGCTCAATGAACCTCGATGTTTCAATCATCCCTATGCGTAGGGTAACTATTTATTCATTTTATGTTTCACTTATGAATTATGTGGGTGAAGACCTTTATGGGCAAATCGATTTACTAAGGAACTTAACCACTTTAATTAAAGTCGGGCTAGTAGTATTTTGAAAGTATTTGATTATTAATTATATTTTCTTTCCTAAGCCTCATTAAGCAAATTTAGATTATGCCTAGCTCACTACTAAGCCCTTAAGATTTTATGGGTAGATTTATAACTTTTAGAAATATAAAACATAGCTAAATTTGATCCTTATCAGAAATAGTATGATCATCAAACTATTGACTATGGGTCTTAAATTAGTGAATTATAACATTCCAAAATTAAACCCCTCACTCTAGGATCATTGAATTTAATTAACTTCCAAATTATAATAATTTAGGAAATTACAATTTTACCCTTGTTATGAAAAAGTGAGGAATTAGATTCTACCTCCTAATCCCTTATGTTTCAATCATCAAGAGAAGTTGGTTATGATCATTTTTTACCTATTTACTCTTTAACTTATCCTAAATATTAACCATAATTACCATTTTTCTCTTTAAGGCCTTATCACTTCATAATTCTTTAAATTAAACTCAAACGACTTTGTAATTTTTATGTTACCCCACTCATGGGTCAATTAAAATATCAGAGGGGAAAATGTAATTTTCTGATTTTTACTTTATTTTTAATAATTATTTTAATGTAAAATTAGGTATTTTCCAAGTTAATTCATTAACTCATCAAAAGTATACAATCTATTCTTAGAAGAATAATTAGAGGTTCAACTAGGTCAGAGGACCAGTTTGACAAATTTTCATGATTTTTTGAATTTTATTTTAATTATTATAATTATTTATTGATTTGATGTATTAATTAAATATAAAATATATTTTAGATTAAAAATTACATTTTATAATTTTCATAAATCCCTCTGAGTTCAGAGAACCCAGAGAAACAAATTTTATATTTTTGTGATTTATATTTTAATTATCATAATTATTTTAGTGCAAAACTAAGGAAAATTCATTTTAAGCCTTTAACAATTCATAAATTTTTTTAGAAAACCAGGAAATATCCTAATTGCTCCCAAGTCATCAAGAAGCCATTGAGGACAATTTAGTGCATTTTATATTTTTATGATTTTTTTGAAATTTTTTATTATTTCTATTTATTTTAAATTAAAAATAAACTTAGAAATGAAATATCTATTTTAACATCGATTTTATCTTTTTCAGGTGCCTCTGATCACAAGGAACTCCCAAAATAATTTTTTATAAATTTTTGAATTATATTTTAATTTTAAAATTATCTCAATGCAAAAATTTTATTTTACTTGGAAAGTCAACTTTGGTGGTAAAATCAACTCATATTAATTTCAAATTTTTACAGGGGGTTCTTATGACCATTATCTTCAGTGTGGATTGATTTTTGTGATATTTTAATTATATTTTAGTTTCATAATTTTTATTAAGTCTTAATGAGTTAAATACATAGAATATTATTTTTTAATTACTTAAATTCATTTTATATTTTTTCTAAGATCCTCTGACTATAGTGAACCTATCATACTCATTTTTATAATTTTTTATAATTTATATTTTAATTTTTCTGATCTTTTAATTAAAATAGAGGCTATTTCCTTTGAAAATTAGGGCTTTCACTCTTAGAGTGTTCTTTGACTTTGGAAAAATCAGAGAACACACCTAAGGATGAGAAGTTTAAATCATCTAAATTTCATGTCATGGTGATTAATATTTACTAAGTTAAGATTTAATGAATTTTTAAGGTATTTAATTAATTTAAAAATAAATATAAGTGAAATATTTTTTATTTTTATTCCAAATTATTCCCCTCTGTTCACTAAGCAACATGATATTTTTCTTTTTTTAGTAATTTTCTACAAAAAATTATGCATTTTCTAAGTTAACTGAATTAAATAAATAAGTCATAAAAAGTCTATTTTCCTACTTAAACCAGTCAGCGCTGAGTCATCCTACGGCAGCTCCAAAAGCACTCGCAGCGCTCCGTCATTCGACGTTGCTATCCACGTAGATGCCTCTTCAGCTCGCGCATTATGTAACAAGAGTTCGTTCGATGTGATCTCAACCATCCATCCAATACACGCTTGATACAAAGGCAGAGCATCTTCATCCCTAACTGGTGTAAACAGAGAACCATCCACACTAAAACCTTAAGGTCTCGCTTGATCTAAGGAATGTCATGAAGACTTTGGAATTCAAAATTAGGGAATATGACTTGATTATGGGGTTCAATTTGATGGAATTTGGATATGAGCAAATTGGGGATTTAATTTGGGCTTGGAATTTGGTTTTGAAATTGGCTTCAATTAAGCTTAAATTTGGTTTCAATTAGGACTGGACATTATGAATTTGATTTGGAATTAAAATTCAGGAAATTTGGAATCAATTTGGTGGAAATTGGGGGTGATTTGAGAATTTTGGGCCTTCAGGGGCAATTTGGGGATTTTGGTAAAAATTGGTCAATTTGGTTTCAATTAGGGTCAAGGGATGGTTCAAATTAATTTTGGGGACATTTGGAGTGATTTTAGAAATTTTGGGAACTTTGGGGTCATGAAGGGCATTTTGGTAATTTTAGGGGTATTTTAGAAACTTTGGGGTATTTTGGGATGTTTTGGCCAATTTAAGTAGTTTGGAATGGTTTGAACTGATTTTTGAAGAAAATTTGAGGATTTGGGTAATTTAGAGAAATTTTGGAAAAATTAGGGTTTAGGGGTATTTTAGTAATTTTGGTAAAGTTAGGGCTAAAGGGCCAAAGTTCGGGGTTTTAGTAAAATTAAGGTCAATTGAGAATGATGATGATATAATTACCTATGTTGAGCCACAGGACCAAGGGAAATCCCGATTTTGGATCCTCCATGTGTTGTTCCTAGCCAAACCCTAGCCTAGGGCTAAGGGCTTATGGGACCACCCACATGAGTTTCCAAAAGAGTCGGGAACCAAGCTAAGCATGATTTTTTTAGGGTTTTTAATTATGAGTGAAAGTAAAGGGTTCAAGTGTGTGTGTGTGTGTGTGTGTGCAATATTGACCAAAGCCAGACCACCCTGGCTAACCCTAAGTGCGGGCAATTCTATGGGAACCCTTCTTGAGCTCCCTCATGTTTGGCTCCATCCTACTAAGTGCTAGAGGTTAGAACCAAACAAATGGAACTCCAAGAAGAGTAAAGATCTGTTTATAATTTCTAATGAGGTAGGGTTCCATCACTAGTCTTCTAGGATAGTCAACAGAAAAGTCCTCGGGACAGATCCTAGGCTCCTAAAAAAGGAAGACTTGATCTCAACAAAAGTGAGGTCAACAAATGGACCCCTAATAGGTGTGGTGTGTTGAATAAGCACACCACACGTATTGGAGTTGACCGAATAGATCAATAATACCAATACAAACATCTAAATCAAATGTCTAGAACAAAGCGTAGAACTGAGTGAGAATCATTTCTGCCGGGGAAAAAGCAGGAATATCTTCAAATTGTAGCTCTGAATTCAAGTTTCCAAGTTTTAGCATGGCTTTCGTATTTTATGACATGATTTTCTTTTTATTTATCTTTGTAAAGATGTTTTTATGAATTTATAGAGATAACAATCAGGATATCTTATCGAAAACCTGAAGTCAGGATGAGCATAATTTGTGAGGATTTCACTTTAATTTCAATTCATATTTAGGTTTAAATTTCGATATAGTTTCTTGGCGATTTTACGAAGCTTAAGATTTAGAAAAGTGCAGAGAAGGGTTGCTACATTGGGAAAGAAAACAAAGGGACTCACATCTAGTCTAAGAGGTAGCACAAGTGCTAAGAATGTCACATTAAGAAGGAAAGTGTAGGGACTTAAATCCAACATAAGAGATGATGAACTACATTGGGAAGGAAAGCGCAGGGACTCACATCCAAACCAAGAGGTAGCTAAAGTGTTAAGAATGTCACATTAGGAAGGAAAGTGCAGGGACTCGCATCCAACCTAAGAGGGGACGAACTACATCAGGAAGGAAAACATAGGGACTCACATGAAACCCAAGAGGTAGCGAAAGTGCTGAGAATGTCACATGTGGAAGGAAAGCGCAAGGACTCACATCCAATCTAAGAGGTGACAAACTATATTAGGAAGGAAAGCTTATGGACTTACGTCCAACCCAAGAGGTAGCACAAGTGTTGAGAATGTCACATTAGGAAGGAATGTGTATGGAATTACATCTAACCTAAGAGGTGAAGATATACATTGGGAAGGAAAGCGTAGGGACTCACATCTAACCCAGGAGGTAGCAAAAGTGCTGAGAATGTCACATTTCGAAATAAAGTGAAAAGACTCACATCAAACATAAGAGGTGATGAACTACCTTGGGAATGAAAGCGCAGGGACTCATATCCAACCCAAGAGGCAGCGAAAGTGCTGAGAATGTCACATTATGAAGAAAAGTGCAGGGACACACATCCAACACAAGAGGTAGCGAAAGTGCTGAGAAGGTCACATTAAGAGGAAAGTGCAAGGATTCACATCCAACCTAAGAGGTGATAAACTACATTGGAAAGGAAAGTGTAGGGACTCACATCTAACCCAAGAGGTAGAAAAAGTGCTAAGATTGTTACATTAGGAAGAAAAGCTCAGGGACTCACATCCAAACTAATAGGTGACAAACTATAATAGGAACGGAAGTGCAGGGACTCACATCCAATCCAAGAGGTAGCGAAAGTGCTAAGAATGTCATATTAGAAAGGAAAGCACAGGGACTCACATTCATCCTAAGAGGTGACGAACTACATTGGGAAGGAAAGCGCAGGGACTCACATCCAACCCAAGAGGTAGCAAAAGGGCTGGAATCATGAAACGCATGAAGAAAGTAGAATCGTAAAACACAAGAGAAAATTGAGCTCATGGAAGAATGTGCTTATAATTTGTTTTCTTATCTATTTTCTTTTCTTTATTATATCATTTTTGTTAAAAAATTTCCCAATTTTGATATTCTTTTATCTCTTTTTAATTTTGAATTTTAATTTCATTTATTTTCAAATTACTCTTGTAACGTTCCTTGTTCGTTATAATTCGGGACCAACGTATGGTCCTGCGGCTCTTTATCAATTGCACAAATTGTTGGCATTTCCAGGAACACATGTTGAAGCAAATGGAAATATCTTTGTTAATTTTGGTTGGAATGCAATATAATAGATCACATGCTAAAATCAGTAAAAGAACATCATGGATAAATTGGAGTAGAACTGCAATCTATCATGTCATGTCTCCCCTACCTTTGCGTAGTGCAAAAAGTAGTAAACTGTCTATCTATCATCTGAGGTCATCCCGTGATCGAGCTATCCTCCTAAGCTACACTCTGAGATAGAAGCCCCGTTGTGCACACTTAGAGGTACAATTGTCTCACAACTCGAGCAGCTAAAGTCCTTCCAAATCTGGGTTGAGCTGGTATCCATCCCACATATTATTGTCATCCATTCTTCAAAAAGTAATTGAGACTCTACGGTGTGTCACTCCAGGAATACAATTATTTGCCAAGTCTGCTCCATTTACCTTTAAAACTAGTACGGACTCAACCGGTAGCGGGATCTCTATCGACCCTCAAAATTCTCTGGGACCAATGATTTGTATCTCACTCCCAAACATAATGTTGCTCTTGCTTATAAATGAGAATGTGCAGAAGGGCTTGAAAAATTCATGGTGATCGATATGAGGGGGAATGCAGTTTCCTTCTTTGTAGATATTAATGATTCAAGTGTTCAAAATGCAATTTGCTGGCAATACATGTCATTCCACCATCCTCTTGATCATTTTCTTTATCACGGATGGCAGGGGATCCATCTCATCATTCCTCAAATTTCCCGGCGACCGTGCCTGTTTTTTGCAAAGTTATAACAGTAATTGCGCTGAATAGTGATCCCACCCTTCCCACTCTTCCATTTCTGGGGCTCTGAGTACGTCTTCTTCCTCAAGCAGCCTGCTCGACCTAAGTCCCTAAGGCTAAACACACAATCCAAAATCTTTTCTTCATCCTTCTTCGAGAATACATCAGTGTATAACTCAAGACCTTCCAAGATGTTGACGTATTTTCCTTGAATTTACTTGTAATGCTCAAATTATTGTTTTCGGACCCTTCGTATATTTGCCATTTCCTAGTCTGGCATGATCTGTGGTCATCGAACTACGACAAACTATGGTATGTAAGGCTCCACATTGGGATGTTCTTGGCTCCTGAACATCATTGAAGCTATTGTATATTCTTGGAAAGTCCCATAATGCTATAAGTGAAGAACAGTACATTCTGGACATTTTGTAAATGATCCTGCTGACGACACTTTCCTTAGTATTTCTGCGTTGCACGTTGGACATCCCGTGAACACTCCTCAAACGAATCCTATAGCAACGTAGGCTCTGTAGATACCTTTGGTTCACCCTATGCAGCTGGGGGACTGACAGAAGTCTCCTTCGTGTCTGGATCGTAATCTCTCTCCTCAAAAAATTGGAGGAAACTCTAAAGTTGTCTCTAGGACATAACTTTTTTCGAGTCTATCCGATGCTCTATTTTGCGGCGATTGGCATTCCGACGTTGCGTACACCTTAACAATGCATCTGAAACTCTCTCCATAGTAGTACTGAGTAGATCTCATTATGATGTAGTGATCATTGATGGTATCTGCTTGCCTCTTTCTATTGAGCGGTGTACATATGAAACTTCATATGTGTCTAATCTTTTTTAAGATTCTCCTTCCTCTCTGTGGCTGATCCTCATTATAGATTTTAGTCTTACAGTTTCTGCATGACTGATCAGGCTCATTAGTGGACCTTCGTAATCCACAATGAATTGTGCAAAATCCATGTCAAAGTTTATAACTCCTCCTTTCTAAACTTTCTCCTCATTAAGTGTGAGATTCAAGCCGTCTTTAAAAGCGAAGATCAGCTTCTGACCCGTCATTTTTCCTGCGGGAGAGTAGAAACGTTAGCGCGCTGAAATTCAAAACGAACAAGAACAATAAAAATCAAATTATTTAGGTGAAATTTAAATTATACATTTGCCATATCTTATTTAGTGTGACTTTATGAAATTCAAAATTTAAATAAGAGATTTCAACGTGCACATTTTATTACACAAAAATTCATATTGTTTTCATCCAATTTTATTACAATTTTTTTAGGACCCAGTTACAGAAACTAGCCATATAGCTATTCTCAAAATGAACGTTTGTCATTTGAACTCATCTTATTGCATATTACTTCTTCAGATATCATCCATTGATTGGCAACATGGGTCTTTATCCATGAGAATTGACTAACTATCTGAAATATCATTACTTAGCATGGGCATTATCCGTCGGTATTAGACACCGATTTAAGTAGTAGAGTGCATTTTCCTTACCCTCATCATTGACTCAGGCTAGTAGAGCTCCGAGGGAGTCGTCTAAGGCCACGGTATAAAGTAAATGGTCTACGCGAGATAGTGGATGCTAAAATAGGAGGTGTCGTTAGGTATCGCTTAATATATTCAGAAGCCCGTCGCACAACTCTACCCAATAGAACTTGGCATCCTTTCGAAGTAAATTTGAAAAGGGTTGACACATTTCTAACATATTAGATATAAATCATCTTAGGTATGCCAGTTTACCTTGAAATGATAGTAGTTGTTTCAAGGCTCTGAGAGGTGGCATTTCCAAGATAACTTGAATCTTCTGTGGGTCAATTTTGATTCCTTGATGATGAACAACAAATCTTAGAAATTTCCCAGAGGTAACGCCAAAGGAGCACTTTAAGAGATTCATCTTGAGATTGTATTTCCGTAATCGTTCAAACACGATCCTCAAATCATATAAATGGTCATTTCTTTCTTTGCTCTTGATGAACAAATCATCCAAATAGCATTCCACTTGGTTGTGAATTAGGCCATCAAAAATCTTGGTTATAGCTTGCTGGTAAGTTGCTATGGTATTCTTCAAGCCAAAGGACATCACTGTGTAGTATTAGATTCCAATGAAAGTTCTGAATGTTGTAGCGTTGCATCTTTTGGAGCTATCTTGATCTAATTGTATCCTAACGATCCATTCATGAATGAGAAGATCTCTTATGATGACGTAATGTCCATCATTAGTTCTGGTATTGGTAGCTGAAACTCATCTTTGGGACATGCTTTGTTTAAATCCCTTAAGTCGACAAAGAATCATATATGTTCATTCTTCTTCTTAACTGACACGATGTTGGCTAACCATGTCGGATATTGCTCCTAACGTACAAATTCAAAGCCTATTAGTTTCTTCACCTCGACTGTAACTTGTTGTTCTATATCGAGGCACATTCATTTGGGATCTTGCTTCACTGGGGTTATACTTTGATCTACTCCAAGCATGTGAACAGTAACTTATGAAGACAATCTTAGCATTTCTTTTTTGCTCCATGTGAAATAATCCTGAATTTCGA
The DNA here is from genome assembly GCA_022702705.1 of Papilionanthe hookeriana x Papilionanthe teres. Taxonomy (NCBI): domain Eukaryota; kingdom Viridiplantae; phylum Streptophyta; class Magnoliopsida; order Asparagales; family Orchidaceae; genus Papilionanthe; species Papilionanthe hookeriana x Papilionanthe teres. Next base: position 113,927,135 of record CM040421.1, on the reverse strand, counting down.
AAATAATTTGATTAAATCTAGAGAATCTTCATCACTGAGCAAAGAACGTATAAAAGTGGGTTGGAGCTGCTTCTCAGTTCTGAGATTGATTGATCCCACTTATCTTATATATACTTCGATGTATATGGTTAGATTCTCAATTCTCTTTATTTATATTTCTTTCTTTACAAAGGTGCCAAATACTTGACTCGAGTGCAACTGTGGGATAATATTCAAGTATACATATCATTATCAAGTAATATAGGACTTTTTGATTAATCCGCGAAATATCAAACCCACTGGGAGAGCTAAAAATGCTTAATAAAAAAATTAGATAACAAACTATACTTTAAAAGTTCGATTCTTTTTGGTAAAATTGATAATTAAAAATAAAGTAAATAACTAACTTGATATAAATAGATTTTTGTATGATAAACGTGATACAAATAAAATATCTTTTTCCTTATCATGAATTAGTAATAAGTATAGGAATTTTGTTGTGAAAGTATTTAAATTGTGGTGTGTCAAATAGGAGCAATATTATTCTTTACCCTTACTAGAGATGCTATAAAGAACATTGGTTAATCTAAAGTTTGAATAGACCTAAAGACGGGCAAAGTAGAGAAGCTACTAGTTTTCATTCTAAAGTTCCCTCTTCTCCCTCCACTTGGGGGCTAACATCGCATATTAAGATCTAAAACAATAAACCGAATTGGTGGCTTTAGTTTGTCACTCTAAAGTCCTCTAACACTACACACTTCAAAGTTTATTTCTCTATTTATTTGCACCCAACCATATGAATTACATTCTTATCCATACAATCTCATGTGATTCTACCATTAGTTGACTGAGACAATATCATCACGGATCATACATATTCTCACAATAAATATTAACATCTTAATTGGTCAAATCAAGAAGTAAATGAAGTACAAGGATAAAATCGTCACAACTTATTTCAACATTACAAATCAATCTTCTCACAATTTCCATCCAACACTTAATTACTTATCTTTTAAAAGAAAACTATAAAGAAAAACACTCAAAATTCATGGAGAAAACACAACAACAATGAAGTTTAAAAGTAGAAACATGTCAAAATATAAGAAGCTTAAATTAAAACCAAATGTAGTCACAAAGATAAAAACTTATCTCAAATTCTTCTACACCAAATTCTTGAAGTTCTTTTGAATCTCCTCCTTTCTCTTACAATCCTCCCTAGGTTTGGTTTCTCAACCCTAGAGGGTTAAATTCTTTCTCTTTTACTAACAAACTGCACTAGATTCTTACTTAGAACTATCTAATCACTTTGTCCTTAACTAGGAATGAGAAAAGTGATAAGAAGCCCTAAATATAAACCTTACAACTACTTACTTTTTTCTCACTAAAAGTGTCCTTAGTCTTCTCTATTTTTCTTCAATCCAAGTCCTCCTTTTTATAGTTTTCCAAAAGGTGCTTTCGTGTCTCTTCAAATTGTGTCCACATGTAACGAATCTTCCAAGAGTTTCTCCTTTTCAGAGTCATTTCAATGTATTTTCATGCCCATTAATTGTAATGCACATTTTCACCAAGAGCTGCTTCAAACACCCCTTCAAATTTCATCCAAAATTCCTTAAATTTTCATCATAAACTACCTGGTGCGTAAGTGCGAGGTCTTCAGCGCTTAGGCGCGACCTGCTCTGTCTCCTGGCGCTTAGGCACCACAGTTCATTTTCACACCTTCTTTATTTTTGCTCCAAATTTGATTCTTTTTTATCCTTTCACCATATTTCATCCATTTAATTGTACCTAAAAGAAAAACACACAAATACATTCCATCAAAGCGCAATATCCTAAAAAATAAGTATAAAAATGTGTTAAATGCTATATATTTTAGGTGTATCAAAATCCCCTAAACTTAAAATATTACTTGTCCTCAAGTGATACTAAAATCTGTCAAAACTAAAATTAGCAGATTATACAAATGAGTTTCATTAGGATATCCTAAAATTTTGTTCTAGAAATATAGTAGTCAAATTAAGAAAGGACTTTAGTAAATGAGACCAAATTAGAGTTTATAAATCTTTAATGTGAAGGAGTCTGAAAATATGAGTTCCTATCTAGTTCAGAGATACTTGTAGATTTACCAAATATAGGGTTTAGGCATTCTATCTCCACTACTTAAAATTTTTATTAAGAATAATTATACTTACTATATTATATCCTTAAGCTTAAGAGTTTTTCAAGTCTTATACTTTAAAAAGATTAGATGTGGAACCAAATTTTGATTAGACACTAATCCTCAAACTTCTCCTCCCTTTTTCACATACTATACTTCACTTTTCATTTCATCTTCTTTTTCTTTTAACACATGCTTTAGTTTTTTTTAGGTAAGGATTACTCTATCTGGATAGGCTTTTAATGGCTTTAAATTCCACTCTTCCTTTCCTAAAGCAAAGGTTTGATATACATCCTTTACTTAAACATATAATGATAGTTTTGAAAATTATTTTTAATAAAAGAAAGTTAAGTATTGAAAATAAAAGTCTAATTCTTCTATATTTTTTAAAATTACAAGTTCTTCTACTAAAGATAGTTTCACAATATTTATCATTTCTATACTAAAAATTTTGAACTTCAAATTTTTCTTCATTATTAAAGGTTTCAACTTAAATATCTTACTTATTTCTATATTCAAAATTTTGCTTCCCTAATATAACTTCATATATATAATCATTTTTTTCTCCAATCAAAATCAAACTTATTTGTAGCACATTTGAGAATAAATAAAATTTAAGTTTTGAAAATTGTTTTTCATCCCCCCAAACTTAAATTTTTAATAAGATAAAACATTTTAGCATAATATATATAGGCAGGAATGAAAACTAAAAATAACATGCTTACAATAATTTTCATATCCTAAATATACAAGTACAAAAATTTAGAAATAGGAGTAAAAATAAATTGATCAAATTTTTACTTAATTTTAACATATATGAGACTCAACAGACTTCTATGCAGTGGAGGATAACATAAAATAAAATAAACACAAACTAACATAAATTCATAACCATAACATAAAGAAATTATATGGTTTTAAATTGAAAATTTAAACATGAAATTCTTTAGTAAAAGTTAGCAATGTTATAAACCTCCCTAATATCTATGGAATAAGTTCTTCATAAATAATGTTTACACAATCACTACCACAAAAACAAAACATAACTACTCACAACAACACAAATGCAGTTATAACATCACAACAATATCCAACTCAACAAATAACAACACATAAAATAAAAGTAGTCTAAACAACTACAACACATAAAAGTTCATACGATTTAAAAATAAAATATTCAAATCAATCCTCTTCCTCATTATTACTATCATCATCACCATCATCTTTCCAAAAACTTGCAGGCTCATAGTGAGCGTGATGTGAATATGAAGGAAATACCACACTTTGGTCACCCCTGTGTTGGTCGCTAAAGTTTCATGTCTTGATGATTATTACACCACAAGCCATGTATCTATCCCGAAGAATAAATACATTGCTTTGCGGTGTGGCTTGATCAATTAAACTAAAGAGCCTATGACATTTGCTTAGTCTGTGAACCATTAATGTTGACCAATAAATTCCCCTATCTAATATGAAGCAACTAAATAGGGTTTATATTAATATGGGGTCTTAAATTTTCCTATAAGGGCAAGTCCCTATAGTTAGTTACATCTTAGATAACTGAAGTTATCTAAGAAAACTCTCGATTTAAATTAGGAAATATTATTTTCATGACTTCCAAAGGTATTTTTAAAATAATGTGGTAATAGGAACTCCAATAAGTGAGTGGCTCAAGTTCGAAACAATTATTATAGGAATCCAAAGGAAGAGAAAGCTAGGGGAAGACATAGATCCAAGAAGAATCTTGGTATTCTCGCAAACTATCATATTGTTTGGCTTCAATTTGAGGTAATTATTTGATGTTTCATCCTGCCAATTTTATTATTTAGGGTATACATTCACTTGATACTGGTCATGTGAATAATCTTGAAGATAGGAGGATTTATGCCATATCCTATGACAACCTCGAAATCTTAAAACAAGTTCAGGCTTATATTGCAAGAGGTGCAAAGGCCTAAAAGAGATAAAGTGAGGGTTTATGCTGCACTAGGCAAAGTACTTTGAAGTCCTACGTGGCAATACCTTGGACATTTCACAACTTTTTGAATTGAACTTTATTTCATTTGAACTTAATATGTTGCTAACAATTCATCCATATTATACTCTTTTGCTCAATGAACCTTGATGTTTTAATTATCCTAATGTGTGGGATACCCATTACTTGATGCTTCATTTATAAATTATGTGGGTGAATATCCCTTATGAGCAAATTGATTTGATTAGGAGATTTAGCTATATTAATTTTAGAGTTAGGCTTGTAGTGTTCTAAAATTTTCAATGTTGATTACATTTCATTTTCTAAACCTCATTAAGCAAGTTTTGATCATGCATAATCCACTACTAAGCCCTTAAGACTTAATGGGTAAATTTGTAATTTTAAGAAATGTTGAGTTATGTGATGTATTTAATCCTTATTTGAACATTGAAGAATCATTTCATCACTGATCAGGGTTTCTAAATTGGTGAATTATTATCTTCCGAAGTCAAACCCCTCACCTTAAAATTATTTATTTTAATTATCTTCCAAATTTCCTTAAGAAATTATAATTTTATCCTTAATGTGGAGAAGTATAAGATTGGTTTCTACCATTAAGTCCCTTGTATTTCAAATATCTTGATGTTTTAATTAAGCTCATTTGTTACTCATTTCCCTTTGATTAGACATAAATATTTAATTAAGGATTTTAAAATTATAATTTTGCCCCTATAAGGTCTATTATTTCATAATTCATTAAATTCAACTCAACTAACTTTGAAATTTTTATGTTACCACACTGATCCTCGAATATTTATGCTTACGTTTTACATTTTATATTTCTTTTCAATGATAATATCTCTTTCTTTGCAAAGGCACCAAAACTTGATTCCGAAGCAAATAAGAAATAAATTTCAATTATTTATAATATGAGATTTTACGCAAGTATAAGTATCGTTTATCAAGTAATATATGACTTTCTGATTAATCCCCGAGATATCGAAGCCACAAGAAATGTCTAAAATTTTAAAGAAAATAGAAAAACAACTTTTTAATTTTAAAATGATTTTGTGAAGTATTTTTAAGATAGAAAGTTTTAAATTTATTTATGATATTTTCTTTTAAGAAAATGTAAAGTAAGCAACTAAAATTAACAAGACTATAAGATGATATATATGAAAGTAAATGAGAATAAAGTATCATTTTTCTCTTTTAATGAATCGATAATAATTATGGAATTTTGTTATGAATGTATCTAAATGTGTTGTGCCAAATAGGATCAAATACATTATTTACCCATACTTGGTTCTATAAAGAATATTGGTTAATCTGAAGTTTTGAAATGTTGTAGATGGGTTAGGCAGGAAAGATACTAGCTCTCACTCTAGAGTTCCCTCTTCTCCCTCCACCTGGGGGCTAACATCTCATACAAAAATTTAAAACATCGAACCAAATTAAGGGCTTTAGTCTGTCACTCTAAAATCCTCTAATTTTACTCCCTATTAAAAAGCATATCTTCCTATTTATTTGCACTCAATCATATGGACTACAATTCTCAGCCATACAATTTCATGTGATTTTCTCCAATTATTGATTGAGACAATACAACATTGGTTCTTACATATTATCACAACAAATTTTAACATCTCAAATGGCCAAATCAATAAGTAAATGAAGTGCAGGATAGTGAATCATCACAACTTTTTCTAACATTAAACACCTATACTTCACACAACTTCCTTCCATAATTTAATTATTTCTTCATTTAAGAGGAAAAAAGAAAAGAAAAACTACTCATAACTCATGGAAAAACACAAGCATAATTTGATTTGAAAGTAGAAATCATAGTGAAAACACAACAAGTCTTACTTAAAAACCAAATGTAAAAACAAAGATAATGACTTATCTGAAAATTCTCTCCACAAGACTCTTGAAAATCCTCTTAAACTTTTGCTCTCCCACTAGATAACTCCTTAGAGTTTGGTGCCCAACTCTAAGGATTGACTCTCCTAAATTCTTATACAAACTATGATAAAATAATGTGGAAAGGTAAAAAAAGTATGGCAAGAAGAAGACTCTCCTTCTTCCTCTTTCCCTTCAACCACTTCAAGCTTTTCTCCAACTTCTCCTGCCAATACTTCTCTTCAAAACTCTTATCTTTTTCTGATATTCAGTCTTCATTTTAATAATTCTTCAAAAGGTGCTTCGGTGTCTCTTCAAATTATGTTCGAATTCAATGTATATACCAAATGATGCACTTCTTCATTCGAATTTGCCGCCCATAAGAAGTTAAGGAAGTTTAAACCAAAGTTGCTCCAAACACCTCTTGAAAATGGCACAAAATTTGAGTTAATTCGTATTTTTTAACTATGACGGCTATGTACCAGCCCTTGGAGCTTAGCCGCCAGAGGCCAATTTTTGCACACTTCATAATTTTGCTCTAAATTTGATCCTTTTTTGCTCCTTTCATCATAATCAGTCATTTTAATCATACCTGCAAGAAAAACACAAAAAAGCATCCATTAAAGTGCAAAATCATCAAAATAGGTATAAAGAATGTGCATAAAAATACTATATATTTTAGGTCTATCACCCACTCATGAGTCAATTATAACATCAAAGAAGAAAATGTGATTTTTCTAATTTTAATTTATTTTTATAATAATTTTAATACAAAATAGGAATTTTCAATGTTAATTCAATAACTCAACCAAAACAAATTATCTATCCTTAAGAAAAATATTGGAGGTTCACAAAGATTAGGGGACCACCTGGACCAATTTTCATGGTTATTTGAGTTTTAATTTAATTATTAAAATTATTTATTTGTTTTTAGTATTAATTAAATATAAAATAATATATAAGTGAAAATTTAAGTTTTATTTTTTTTCTTAAATCTCACTGAGTTCAAGAAACTCAGAGGAATAGATTTAATATTTATTGTGAATTACCTTTTAATTATTGGAATTATTTTAGTGCAAAAATAGGTAAATTCATTTTAGCCTTTAAGAAAATAATTTAAGCCTTTAAAATTTAATATCTTCACTTACGAAATTAAGAAAATTATTTTAATTACTCCCAAGTGTTCAGGAGATCAAATGTGACATTTTTGTGTATTTTAATATCTTTGTAATCTTTATGAATTTTTAATCATTTTTTAAATATTTAAATATTAAAATATAATTTAAAAATGAAATATTTATTTTAATTCCAATTTTCTTTTTCTTTAACTCCTCTAGTCACAGAGAAATCTGAAACTAAATTCATAATTTTTTGAAATATATTTTTATTATTTCAAAAAATTAGTTCCAATTGAATTTAGTGCCCAAAAATGTCTTTTTAAAAAAAAAGAATTTAGTGATCAAATTAGTTCCAATTGAATTTAAATTTTTACGGGGAGTTCTCCCGACCATTATTTACAGTGGAGAATCATTTTTATGTCATTTACATTTATATTTTGACCAATTCAACTTTTTCATTTTAGGAGTTTAATTACAATTAATGACATTCTTAATGAGTTAATCACTTTTACATTTTTCCTAAGGTCCTATGATCACAGTAAACTTATCAAAATAAGGTTTATATTTCTCTTATCAGTATTTTAATTATTACAATTTTTATACCAAAATAGAGTGGATTAACTTGAAAATTAGGAATATTTAGCCAGAGATGCCCCCTGACCTTGGAAAAATCAGAGAAGATCTCTAACCACAGAGCCTAAAGCCCTTCAAGCCTTATGCCATGGTGAAATGTTTAGAGTAATTTATGGCCTAAGTATGATTTGTTGTATTTAATTAATTAAAAATCAAACATAAGGCAAATGACCTCAACTTTATTTCCACATTTTCCCCTATGTTCACTGAGCAATAAAGTATTTTTATTTTATTTTTATGATTTTTCTACACTAAGTTATGCATTTTAAGGTTTACTGAATTAAATAAATACAAAATAACCCTATTTTCCTACTTAAACAAGCAGTGCCGCGTCATCCTTAATAGCTCTAAAGCCCCCACGCGTCGCTCTGCCATTTGACACCGCCTTCTGACTCAGCAGCCACGCCTCTGCACTTTATGAACCACTCCTCCGTCTGCCGTAATCAGAGCCTCCACTGAATACATGCGCGATCAGACGATTCCTGTTCATTGTCTTCAACTGGTTCATCCCGCAGGCTGTCCACCTTCTAACCCTAAGATATCGAGCTAGACTCAACCAAATCACTTCGGTTTGTTTCTATAGACGCATCTGACCTAAACGAACCTATCTATATGGCTTATATGGTATGAAATACAGTGTACATGCATGGTGAATCAAAATAAACTCGGAATGAGGTGAGAGTCCAATACCTTGGTCTGAGAGGTGTGGCCTAAATCAGATTTTTTTTTTACCTCAGGAAGCTCCTACAAGCACTAATTTGAGCTCTCCTTGGGTCTAAGTATGAAATCGATCAGAACAAATTGGAGGCTCTGATGGATGACTAGGTTAGAGAGGCTCTGTGATGAGGCTTCTGTAGGGATCTTCTTCGTTTGCTCTTCTGATATTGTGGGCACAATTAATTTGGATTTGGTGCAGTGTGGAGTTGTGGTGAATTGTGTTTTGGTTTCAGCTAGAAATTGGGCGGGGAAATTAGCTTTAGACAGTGGGAGTTAGGGTTGGAGGATGGTAGGGATGAATTCAGGAGGTCTTGAAGAAGCTCAGAGATCATTTTTACAGTCTCCCCAAGGTAATTGCTCAACTCCTTTCATGGCCATGAGGAGGGTGGTTTAAATAGCCATGGCTATGGTGGAGCCCAGGGCCTAGAAATGGGGGCATTAGCTCGGTGAGGTGGAGTTCTGTGCAGCGCAACCAACCAACCAGAGCTAGACACAATAGGTAGGTTAAATTGGGTTCAGTTTGAAGTAGGTTGGGTCTAGGTTTTGGCTCCTTTGGTGACTAGGTCGGCTGACTAGGCCTGGGGAGGTGCTCAAGTGGTCAGGAGGGCAGGCATTAAGGTGATTAATTGGTTTGGAGATGGCTTGGGGTGAAGTAATATATGGTTTAGCCATTTAAGGAATGAGATACGATAAATTAGAGGACCCTTGGTCCATGGCTCAACTAGGTTGGCTAAGTTGGGCTAGGGTGGTTCCTAGGGTTCACTTGATGGCTGTGGGAGGCTTGGCTTGGTCAATTTGGCTAGGCTTGGGTGACATTGGAGTCTTGATTCAATTTTGGGTCATTTAGGTTCAAGTTGGGCTAGGTTAGGTTTGAGCTTGGGTTGGATCCATTTGATTGTTTAAATAAGTGTGTATGATTGTCATGAAGAGTTTATAAAAGGATTGTAATGATTTTGAATTGGTTTTGAGGGTGAATTTGGTGGAATTTGGACATTTGATCAATTTGGGCTAACTTGGGTTTGGGTTAGGCTAGAGTTTGGCTATGTTTCAATTGTTGGTACAATTTGGTATATAAGAATGTCATGAAGTATTTTTGATAGAAATTGGGTGGAAATTTTGGGGTTAGGGCATTCAATTTGGTGACATTTGGGCATGTGGCACATTTGGGGAAAATTTGGGAATTTTGACTTGAGCTAGATTTGGGCGAGATTTGGGTTCAAATTATGGTCAATTGGTGGCTCAATTTGGTCAATTTGGTTTAGGGGAATGTTATGAAGGGTTTCGGATGTTATTTTGGGGAATTGATTTCAATTTAGGGAAATTGGGTCATATTTTCAAATTGGTGGTTTTTTATTTAGGTTGAAATTGGGTCAAGTTGAGTTTAGATTTGGTTTGAATTGGGTTTAAGCATGGTGAATTCGATTTTAGGATTGAAATTGGGGAAGATTAGGGTTAATTGGATGGACATTAGGGGTGTAAACGAGCCGAACACGAGCGAGCCAAGGGTCAGCTCGTGTTCGGCTCGTTTATATTTCGAGCCCAAAAATGTGTTCGTGTTCGGCTCGTTTGCTTAACGAGCCGAACACGAGCTGTTCATGAACAAAGAGTCGTTTTGACAATCCTAATCACGTAACCATAAGATGTTAAGGGTTGAGGCAATATTTAAGAATTATAGTTTATATTAAAATATCATTTGAATCTAATTTAATATTTTTTATTATATTTACTTAATTAATAATTTTATTTTAATTGATTATAAATCTTTTAAATTTTTTAAAAGCACTACTCATTATATATATATATATATATATATATATATATATATATATATATATATATATATATATATATATATATATATATATTTATTTATTTATGTATGTATCTATCTATATATATACATATCGATAGAAATAGATATAGATATATGTATGTATGTATGTAGATATATGTGTAGATACATAGATATAGATATATAATATGTATGTATCAATACATACATACATATATATATATATATATATATATAATTGAGGGATAGTATTTCGAGTCAAAACGAGCCGAACACGAACGAACAAATCTTTGTTCGTGTTCGGCTCGTTAAGCCTTGTTAACTTAGCGAACGAGCCAAACACGAGCTTCTTAACGAGCCGAACACGAGCTGTTCGCGAACAACGAGCCGTTTTGACAGCCCTAGTGGACATTGGAGGTGACTTAAGCATTTTGGGTCTTAATTGGCAATTTAGGGCTTTTTGTCAATTTGGGTCAATTTGGTCAAATTAAGCTCATGGGAGTGGTTCAAATTATTTTTGGAGAGATTTGAGATTATTTGAGAATTTTTGGAAATTTTTGGATTTTGTAGGGCATTTTGGGTATTTTGTAGGTTATTTGAGAATTTTGGTCAATTTTGAGTACTCTGGCCAATTTTGATGGTGGAGAACATTTTGAAATGATTTTTTGAAAAAATTGGATAATTTGGGCAATTTTGGGAATTTTGGTCAAAATTAGGGTTGTAGGGGCAATTTGGTAATTTGGGGGAAGTTTAGCTGTCAAAGAGTTAAAGTTGGGACTTTTTATAAAATTAGGGTTAATTTCAAGGATGCCAACCTACTTGAGCCATGGACCAAGGTAATTCTTCTTTTGGATCCTCCATATGCTGGTCCTGGCCTCCTTAGTCATAGGCCTAAGGTTTGGGGGAACCACCCACATGAGTTTCCAAAGAGTAGGGATCAAGGATAGGCATGTTCGGTTTAGTGTTCGGGGTAGTGAGTGTAAGTGTAGTGTAGGTGTGTGTGTGTGTGAGCCTGATCCATATGAGACCACCCAGGGTGAGTCCTAAGGCTTGACCATTCTATAGAGAACTCCTCTTGAGTTTCCTTATACTTGGTCTCATCCTCCTAAGTGCTTAGAGGTTAGACTTTAAGCATTTAAAACTCCAAGTGAAGCAAATAAGCGTTTTGAATTTCTATGGGATAAAGGTTCCATTGCTAGTGTTCTAAGATAGTCACGAAGAAAGTCCTATTGTTGTCTAAAGAATGACTAGACCTCAACAAAAGTGAGGTCAACAAATGGACCCCCAATAAGTATGTTGTGCCAGACGAGCGCACCGCACGTATTGGTGTTGACCGATGAGATCAATAAAAAACAACATAATTGTCTGAGTCAGCACACTCAAAACAGGACATAGAATTCAACGAGAAAGTGTCCACTGGGGTTTATCTAGTATAAACCTTCAAATCCTAGGAACTCTCGTTGGAGAAAGCAAGTGGAATCTTTCAAAATGAAGCTCTGAATTCATGCTTCCACATTCTAATGGGTATCTGATTCGATTGGATTTGAAATTTGATTTGAAATTGGATTTGATATTTTATTTGAGTTTGACTTTGATATTTTTATTTTAATTTGATTTTGAATTTGGATTTGAAATTTTAATTATGGATTTGTGGGTATTTGGAATTTATGGAATTTTGAATTTGAATTTGTGAAATTTTGAATTTGATTTTGTGAATTTAATTTCGTGGGAATCTGTGAGTTTAAGAGAGTGCAGAAGGGAGAGTCAGAATTTAGGTACTAATCCTAAGGATGAGAATTGGAATTTCAGTACCAGTCTCGGGAATGAGAATTAGAATTCTGGTACCTATGTTTTACTTTAAATTACCTTCGAAGCTTCAAATTAAAGTAACTACTACTATAATAAATTTTTTAATGCAAGGTTCAAATTTAGAGAAAGTTTTCTTCCCCTTATATATTTTGGTGAGTGAATAATATAGATTGGTTTAATATTTGTATTGTGCCAAATAGGAACATTCCTATTCTTTACCATCTTCCGAGTGCTATAAAGAACATTGGTTAATCATGATTTAGTTCTTAAATCTGTGCTTAGGCTGAGAGGATACTAACTCTCACTCCAGACTTCCCTTCCCATGAAAGCTAACTATCGCTTTAGTTTCCAAACACTAGACCCGAATTGGGGATTTTAGTCTGTCACCCTAAATTCTCCAATTTTACGCCTAATAAATATATTTCCCTATTTATTTGCACCCAACCCCCATGAACTTCATCATCCATTGAGTTTGAATATAATCTCCACTTTTGTTGAAGAAAGCATAGCCCTTTCAGATCGTATGTTTCACAATATATTTTAATAAATAGATTGGCCAGATCGAAAAGTAAATTAAGAACGAAGTGGAAAATCATCATAATTTCTATTCATTTGTATGACACATCCAATCAAAATTATCACATCACCATTTATCATTGTAAGGAGAAAGATAAAGAAATCTACTCATAATTCATGGAAAAGATATGACAAAACAAAGATTTTATATATAAAAGCAACATCATACAAACAATGAGTAAATACAGCTTATCTTAATTTCTTCTCCAAGCAAATCCCTTGAAGTTCCCTTGGATCTCCTTCTCTCTTTTCAACAACACAATTCCCTCTTGAAATAGTAGGAAAGAAGCAATCTCTCACTTTCTTCTCCTTCAACTATTTTGAGAAGAATCCCTCACAATACAACACTATACACCAAACCCTTGACTCTAAAATCTCTCTAAACACTTCCTCTCCACTCACATACACTTAAGCACACACACCACACACTTCTCAATGACTTCACACACTGATTTTCACCCCCCAAAATAAGTTATTTCATCTAGAAACGAATTTCCCAAGAGTTTCCTTAAGAATCCCTTCAAAAAGCTTTATAAGGATTTATAGATTTCTCCAAAACTCGTTTAATTTTGCGATTAGATACTTCAGCTAAACCACTTGTCTGGGGATGATAAGTGATAAAGATTTTGTGCAAGATATTATATTGTCTATTCAATCTCTGAATCAATTTATTTCTGAAATGGGATCCACCATTAGTAATAATAACTCTCGGCATTACATATCTTATAAAAATATTATTCATTAAAAAATTTGAAACACTTTGAGTATCACATCTGTGTAAAGTTATGGCTTCAATCCATTTTTATACATAATCAATAGCAACCAATATATATGTTCCCAAATGAAGGGATATGGAACCATAAAATCTAGTCCCCAAACATCAAAGAATTCAACTTCTAATGTAAAACTTATGAGCATTTCATTTCTTCTAGAAATATTACATGCTCGCTGATATCGATCACATGTTTTAATATATATGTTAACATCCTTAAAAAGAGTAGGCTAACAGAATCCAGATTTTAAAATTTTACGTGTAGTTTTGTCAGTTCTAAAATGTCTCCCAAATTCAGAATCATGGCATCTCTGAATAATTGGTTCAATTTCTTCATAAGACACGCATCTCCTAATAACTAGGTCCTTGCATTGTTTATATAAATAAGGGTCATCACAAAAATAAAATTTAGCGTCATAGATAATTTTTTTCTGTTGTTGCTTCGGTAAATCAGGTGGTAAAATATCACTAACAATATAGTTTACAATATCAGCATACCACAGTAAATTCAAGTCCTTAATATTGTAAAGTTGTTCATTAAGAAAAGTTTCTATAATTTCATCTTCAAAATCAGATAGATCATGTTGTTCCAGCCTAAATAAGTGATCAACTATTTTATTGTCAGAGCCTTTTCTATCAACTATAACAAAATCAAATTCTTGCATTAGAATTACCCATCTAATTAATCTAAGTTTAGCATCCTTCTTTTGCATTAAGAACTTGATAGCAGAGTGATCTGTATGCAGTACACATTTAGTTCAATTAAATACGACCTAAATTTTTTAAAAGCATATAAAATCGCTAATAACTCTCTTTCAACAGTGGCATGATTAATTTGAGCATCGTTAAAAGTTTTACTAGCATAGTATATAACTTTGAAAATTTTATCATACATTTGTCCTAAAACAACTCCAATTGCATAATCACTGGGATCACACATAAGTTCAAAATATTTCTCCCAATCAGGTGAAACTATTAAAGGCGAAGTAATTAATTTTTCTTTCAAAAGTTCAACAACATTTAAACAATTTTCATTAAAGTTAAATTTCTTATCTTTATCTAAATGTTGGCATAGAGACTTAGTAATTTTTGTAAATTCTTTAATATAATGCTTGGAGAACCCAACATGTCTTAAAAAACTTCTAATCCCACTCAAAGTAGTTGGAGATGGTAGTTTCACAATAATTTGAATCTTTACAGGGTCTACTTTCATGCCATATTGAAAAATTTTATGCCCAAGCACAATTTCGCCTGCAACTATAAATTGGCATTTCTCTCAATTTAAAACTAAATCTATTTTTTCACATAACTCTAAAAATTTTTCCAAATTATTTAAGAAAAAGTTAAATGAAGTTACAAATGCGGAAAAATCACTCATAAAAACTTCTATTACATTATCAATCAGATTACTGAAGATAGACATCATACATCTTTGAAATATTGCAGGTGTGTTACATAATCCAAAGGGCAATCGTCGAAAAGTAAATGTTCCATAAGGACTAGCAAATGTAGTCTTTTCTTGATCCTCAGGTGCAATTGGTATCTGATGATAGCCAGTATACATGTCTAAAAAATAAAAATATTTGTGCACAACAAGCCTATCCAACATTTGATCTAGAAAAGATAAAAGAAAATTATATTTCCTAGTGGCGGCATTTAATTTTCTATAATCAATACAAATTTGCTAACCAGTGACTTGTCTTGTGGTGATTAATTCATTTCTTTCATTAATCCCGACAATCACTCGTCATTTCTTAGGAACACAATGAATCGGACTTACCCATATAATGTTTGAAATTGGATATATAATTCCAGCATCGAACCATTTCAAAATTTCTTTCTTTACTACTTCTTTCATCAATGGATTTAATCTCCTTTGCGGATCAACTCTAGGTTTATGTTGTTCATCCAATAAGATTCTATGCATACATATCAAAGGACTGATTACTTTAATATCAGCTAATGTCCAACAAAAAGTTTTTTTTATATCCTTTCAAATTTTCTAGCAATTTATGCTCTTTTATATCAGTCAAATCTGATGAAATAATAACTGGTAAAGTAGATAATTCTCCTAAGAACACGTACTTTAAATGATTTGAAAGTATCTTCATCTCAAGTTCATGGGGTGTTATAATAGATGAAATTAAACTTTTATTATTATTTTCTGTAATATCCAATATTTCAAATCTTTCTTGAACATAATCCAGATCTTCATTATCTGTCTCATCGTATTTTTCTTCCATTTCATTTTTTTCTCACTTTTAAAATTTTCTTGTTCATGTTCCTCTGCATATTTCTTCTTAAAATGCTCATTTTCTAAATAATCACAAATATCCATTCAAAAGCATTCACATCTTTTTCTGTTGCTGGATGTTTCATAGCTTTTAATATATTGAATGTCACTTCTTGATCATTAACTCTCATAGTTATTTCTCCTTTTTGAACGTCGATCGTAGCTCTTCCAGTCGCAAGGAATGGTCTTCCTAACTTATAGGAATTTCTTTATCTTCCTCCAAATCTAAAACAATAAAATCCACAAGGAAGATAAATTTATCAACCTTTACTAAAACATCTTCAATTCAGACATAAGATTGATAGAGGCATAAGATTAATACTGGCTCTCATATCACATAAGGCTCTTCCAAAAAATTTTTCTCCAATAGAACAAGGTATGGTAAAGCTACCAGGATCCTTGAGTTTTTCATGATGCTTTTTCTGAATAATTGTACTACATTCTTTGAGTGCAACTGTCTCGTTAACTGTAAATTTTATTTTCTTATTTAATATATCCTTCTTAAACTTCACATAATTGGGCATTTGTTCTAACGCTTCAACAAAAGGGATATTTACTAATAATTTTTTAAAGATTTCATGGAATTTTGAAATTTTTTTTCACTTTTTATTTTTTCAATCTTTGAGGAAACGGAGGTGGTGCTCTTTCAACAGTAATTTTCATCAGCTTTAGTGGATATTCTAAATCTGGATATTTGTTATCATGTTCTTTATCAGATTCCACCTTCTCTTTTTCAACTTTAACTTCTTTTTGCACCCTTGATTCCAATTCTTTTCCACTTCTCAACTTTATAGTCTAAAGTTGTTATTTATTTTGATCCTTTGGGTTAATCTCAACATTACTATGAAAAGTTTCAGAAGGCCTACTACTAAGTGCAGTAGTTATATGCACCAATTGATTTTCAATATTTTTAATAGCAGCTCCTTGACTTTGCAATTGGGTTTCTTGACTTTGCAACTGATTCTCTTGACTTTACAATTGATTACCTATATTTAATATCAATTCTTCCATAGACATTTCATCTCTTTGAATTGTGGGTTACTATTAAATTCTGGAGGATAAGAAGGTCTATAACTAGTATTTCCCGGGTTGTTTGAATTTCCCAATGGGTTCACAGAATTGTTCCCCCATTACGGGGTAACAGCAGCAGTGTTATTATTCCAGTTTAAATTTGGGTGGCTTTTCCAATAGGGATTATAATAATTAGCATAAGGATTGTTGGGTCCATTATTTATAGCATTTAAAGTCTCATAAAATGATTGAGAATCTACTATCTGTCCCAATGAGTTTTCCTCTAACACTTGAGGAGTTTAAGAATAGTTCATTCCATATTGATCTATTTTAATTGAAATCGCAACAATTTGAGAAGCCAACATACATATTGCATCAGAATCATGAATATTAGCTACTCTATTTGCATTTACCTGTTTTGAGGGCCATTAAAAAATGTTAGTAGTCATTTCTTTAATTAAAGAATATGCCACATCAAAAGGTTTTGACATTAACGATCCAGTCGCAGCAGCGTCAATAATCGATCTAAGAGATCCCACTAATCGATTTAAAATGTTTGAATTATTAACCAATCTAGTAAAGCATGATGTTGACACTTCCTAAGAAGATCTTTAAATCTTTTCATTCTTCATATGTTGATTTTCCTTCAAACTGACAAAATTATGAAATATTGTTTCTAAGTTTAGTAGTTTTTAAAGGTGGTAAATATTTAGATAAATATTTTTGTGATTGTTCTCCCCAAGTTCTGATTGATCCAGGTGCTAACGAATTTGACCACGTCTTAGCTTTATCTCTTAATGAAAAAGGAAAAATACCAAGTCTGACA
Source organism: Papilionanthe hookeriana x Papilionanthe teres (assembly GCA_022702705.1). NCBI lineage: Eukaryota > Viridiplantae > Streptophyta > Magnoliopsida > Asparagales > Orchidaceae > Papilionanthe > Papilionanthe hookeriana x Papilionanthe teres. The sequence continues at coordinate 113,909,574 of CM040421.1, read as the reverse complement.
GCATCGTTCGATACTCCATCATATTTAAATGTTGCACACAGATCTAGAAAACTAGCAAGATGTAAGTTAGGATCTTCATTTCGTGTATCACCAAATTGATTATTTTGTACCATTTGGACAATAACAGATTTAAGTTCAAATAAATTAGCAGCTAGATCAAGATTTAGAATAGTTAAATATATTTCATATGTTGTAGGGTTTGCATAATCTCTTAAAGATCTAGGTTGATGTTCATTTTCATGTCTTTGATTATTGAGATTGTTCGCCATTTTGCTCAAATTTTTGTACTTTTTGTTGTTTTCTAATTTTTCTAAAGGTGTGTTCTAACTTTAAACCGTAAAGTATTAAACCTTCATATCCAACACTACGCATGCACAAATATGAATTAAAGGTTTTTCGATACTATTAAATTTACTATTGCCTCCACATCAACTGCTCCAAAAATTTGACCGGCGGTTGCTGCAGATAAGTAATAAATTTTCGCAAATAGTTTCAATTCAGACATGAAATATAATCCATTTAATAAGGTAGTAGTCTATCTATGTGCAAGTATATGTATCGTTCAAGTAATACAGGGCTCTAGCGAAGTTATGATTATCGATCCCACAAAAAGGCAACAACCCTAAAGCTTAGCACATAAATCTAATATTCAATTTGCAAAGCACTTATATTTTACCACAAATTCTACAGTTTAATGATGCTAGAAATTTTAAAATCACTAAATTACTTTCTAAGCTTTAAATTAAAGTAACTACTACTATAATAAGTTTCTGTAATGTAAGGTTCAAATTTAGAGAAAATGTCATTCCCCTCATAATGATATTTTGGTGAGTAAGTAATATAGATTAGTTTAATATTTGTATTGTGTCAAATATGAGCATTCTTATTCTTTACCATCTTCTGAGTGCTATAAAATACATTGGTTAATCCTATGTTGACCCTAAATCTGTGGTTAGGTTGGGAGAATACTAGCTCTCACTCCAGATCTCTCACTTCCTATCCCCTGAAGGCTAACTCTCTCTTTCGTTTCCAAACACTAGTACTAAATTAGGGATTTCAGTCTGTCACCCTAAAATCTCCAATTCTACGCCCAATAAACATACTTATTTATTTGCACCCAACCCCCATGAACTTCACCATCCATGGAGTTTGAATGTAATCTCCACTTTTATTGTAGAAAGCATAGCCCTTTTGGATCATATGTTTCATAACATATTTTAACAAATTAATTAGCCAGATCGAAAAGTAAATTAAGAACGAAGTAGAAAATCATCACAATTTTTTTATCTTTCTTATGACACATCTAATTTAAACTATCACATCACCAGTTATGCTTGCAAGGAGAAAGACAAAGAAATCAACTCAGAAGCCATGAAGATATGACAAAATAAAGATTTTATATATAAAAGCAACGTCATACAAACAGTAATAAATAAATACCACTTATCTTATTATCTTTCCCAAGCAAATCCCTTGAAGTTCTCTTAGATCTCCTTCTCTCTTTTCAACAACACACAATTCCCTCTTGGAATAGTAGGGAAGAAGCAATCTGTCATTTTCCCTCTCCTCCTACAACTCTTTTGAGAAGAATCCCTCACAATAAAACACAAAACACCAAACCTTACACTCTAAACACTCCCTAAAGACTTCCTATTCACTCACACACACTACACACTGACTCTACACTGACTCCACACACCCATTTATGCCGCTCAAAACAGTTTAAATTCATCTAGGAACGAATTTCCCAAGAGTTACCTCAAGAATCCCTTCAAAAAGTGTCCAAACACATTGAATCTGACTTGAACCGACATTGGGCGCCGTCGGCGGGCAAAAGGGTGTCGTGGGCAAAAGGGCACCATCGGTGCCCTATCCTGACTTTTAATTATTAGCTCTATGGAAAAATGCGTCGTCAAAGCTGGTTCGGGCGCCGTCAGCGCCAGAACTTTAAAATATGGTTTTTGCCTTTTTTCGCTTCAAATTCGTTCCTTTTGGCTTCTTTTTGCTCCATTTTTTTGAAATCATCATAATACAGCAAAACATAAAAAATACCTTTCATTAAAGTTCAATATCACAAAAAATGAGTACAAAATATATATGAAAAATCAAACATATTTTTAGTACATCATTAAGTTCCCCCATAGATTAAAATTAAGGATTGGGCCTATAATACGAATTGACTTACCCCTGAAGACTATAAGTATTCTAGAATAAAGTAGCTCATGCTATGGAAGAAGATGCTTACAACAATTTTTATAGCGGAAGGGACTACCTTAAGTCATTGCTATGACGATATGGGAGAACACCTATTATTCTAGTGGTTAATAGTATGAGGTACCAATTTACCCGGGACGATAGAAAGTCATGGTCATCTTGGTCAGGTGGGTTCTTCCCAAATTTAAGTTAGACTGCCTGTAGTCTTCTATTAAGAGATATTTAGGTTATGACTTCACCTCTATCTAGAAATCTTGTCTCTTTTCCTATGTTTTACGCTAGGATTTCTCTTAAATCAATTCCTCTTAATCAAATTAAACTTAATTTAATCAATCCAATCCAACCCTTTTAGGACAAATCTAATTCCAAACTCAATTCCTTATTAATTCCAATCCCAAATCAATCTCAGATCCCATTCAACCCAAAGACCAAATCCAATCAAATTCAACTCAAATCAAATTTGTTTTTCAAACTTAATTCATTGATTCCTATACCATCCAACTGTCAATTATTGGGCTCAACCCTAAAGGTCAAAAAAATATTTGAAACTCAAGTGAAGTTAACCTATGTCCAATCTTACCCTTTTATCAAAGTCCTCAAATCATATTATTCTACAAACATTCATTAATGAGTAGGAAGGATAAAAGGCATGGCTTTATTCGAAAGTTTTGTTAAGAGTATTCATTAATATGTACCTAACTATGAAGGAGCCCACTCATAGAGATATCTGACTCATAATTAAAATAAAATTTATCTTACACCTGTAAGATAAGGGAAGAATCCTGATTCCATATATCCATCAATCAAAAAAAATTTCCTCATTCGGATGATTAAATCCATTCTAAGGTAATATTTATATCTTTTGATAGAGTATATTATTCTTTGAATGTCGTATCTGAACATTTAAATAGAAATGTTTTAAGATCTATGGTGACCAAAAGAAAAATCCCATCAGTGGCGTTGAGATCTGCAATGCTCTATGCTGCAGAATGTTGGTCGTTAAAAGAGAAGCATAAAACAATGTAATGTGTTGTTGGGATGAGAATGCTTAGGTGAATGAGTGGCTTGACACTTAAGAGATAAAATGTGAGATAATTATATCTATGATAGGGTTGGTGTAGCTCCAATGACGGACAAGATTAGAGAGAGTCGTCCTAGATGGTTTTGTCACATTAAATGTCAACCATCTAATGATCTGGTTAGGTGAGTAGATGTTTTAGATTCGACCTATGTTAAGAAAGGTAGAGATAGATCTAAAAATACTTGGTCATATTGTATAAAAAATGATCTTAATCTATTAGAATTAAATGAATATATGACACTCATTATGATGCAATGGAAAAAAAGATCATGTAGAACTAGTGGAACAAAGGCTTGTTGTTGTTGTTGTTGTTGCAAATGGTGAACTCTACAAAAGAGCATTCATTGGGGCATATCTAAAGTGTTTTTCCTCGACTGACGTTTATGAGTTCACTCGAAATATGTTGTGAAAACTAGAAAGAGAGATCTCTCCCCTCAAGATAATGAGACAGAGATATTATTGGCTCATAATGAACCAAGATGTATTAAATTTCACCCAAAAAATGTGAAATTTGACAATTTCGTTCTAGCCTCACAAACGTCGTTGACAGAACGTACATCTCTTCAAAATCTTTAGTGTTCGCCCAATGGGATGGATATCATAAGACATTTTCATATGGCTACAAGGCAACCTAAGATTATAATTTTGGTTGTTAATTACTTAACTAAGAAGTTGGAGGCAGAGCCCCTGATTAATATTATAGAAATAAGTACCACGCTGTTTGCCTAGAAGCTTATTATTTTTCATTTTGCTATTCTTGCAAAAATCATTACCAAGAACAGAACTAACACAACAACAACAAACCTTCATCGCACTAAGTGGGGTCGGCTACATGAATCTTTTTCGTCCATTGCATCCTATTGAGTGTCATATTTTCATTTAATTCTAATAAATTAAGCTCAATTTTATACAATATGCCCTACTCTTTCTAGGCCCACCTCTACTTTTCTTAACATAAGTTAAACCTAAAACATCTACTCTCATAATTAGATCAAAAGATGGTCAATATTTAATATGACCAAACCATTTAAGACTCTCAATTTTCTCCAACACTGGAGCTACATCAAACCTATCACAGATATATTCATTCGCATATTGGCTCTGAGTGTGAAGCCACCACCTAATCATTCTCATATCGACAAAACTTAACTTTGTTTTATGCTTCTCTTTTAAAGGCCAACATTCAGCGCCATAGAGCATTGCAAATCTCACTACCATCTTATAAAATTTTCCTTTCAGTTTAAGCGGTACATTTCTATCAGACAATAGGCCCGAAGCATTTCTCCACTTCAACCAACCAACATGAATTCCACTAACAACATGCACATCTATATCACCATCACTTTAAACAATAAACCCAAGATATCTAAAAAGTTCACACATTTTAATAATTTGATCATCCATAGTTACAACTCTGTCACTAGAGCTACTACTACTAAAATTACATTCCATATATTCAGTTTTAGTTCTACTAAAATGAAGGCCTTTAGATTCCAATGTAGACCTCCATAGTTCAAGTTTTTCCCGAGCTTTCTCTCTAATCTCATCCACGAGAAGGATATCATCAGCAAAAGACATACACCAAGGTACATCCTCCTGTAAATGTTAAAAGCATTCATAACTAAAGCAAAAAGACATGGACTTAAAGCCAATCCTTAATGTAATCCAACAGAAATAAGAAAATATTTGGTCAATCCTCCTATTCGAACACAAGTAACAACTCTAGTATACATATCTTTAATGACTTGAATATAAGGTTTTTACATCTTTCTATAAGGATTTCCACATCAACCTATTGCATGCCTTATAGATCATCCCAAAATGAATGATCAAACTAAAATTACCAACCATATCACTACCAAGGGGATAAAATCTAGTTTCGAGAAGGTTGGGGGGCAATGGGTTAAAGAGATCCATAGTATTCATGGGCTTATTGTACCACGTCACATACTTTGAATGGGGAAACACCCAACAACCTATATTTCGTCATGGAAGCAGTTATCCAAGTTAATTTTGGAATCCTCAACTTTTTAAGTTTAGGATTTCAATCCTGATGTGAATGACGAAAAAATTTGATAAAATTTGATATAAGTGGTTATCCCCAAAGCCGCTTATATAACCAAAGAGAGGCTCGCTACTTTGACAAAAAAAAAACCTCAACATATCACCATTAGGGAGTTAGTTTTAAAAGTCTTGAGGCCACTGAAAAAGACCCCCAACATAACAAACTCTCACTTCTCTAAGAGGATCCCTAATGTGGTCAAAATCATGATTAAACCCACAATGTTCAAGATGAAAGACGTGGATGGAAAGTCTCTTTCTTCGACTTGGAAGGGAGAAAATCTCCAAAGATATTATCATTAATCTACATAGTTATGCTATGTTGGTCATTGTTTGTCCTTATTGATGTTTAATAATCAATTTGTATATGTGCTTGCTTTTCCATTGTATTTGCTTTGATTTCATTCCGATGTTTGATGTGATTGATGTTGCATAATACTTGAGTAATATTTTCTCATTTACATATAATAATACAATTGTACTTAAATTATCTTAAAAATTTAGGGCCGCTTTACATGCTTCTGAGAACACCCCTCACTAAAGGAGTAAAAAGTAAAAAATAACGATAAAAAGCTATCAAACACAATTCCTGAATATTGTTGCAATCATATTTCTAAGGGAAAATACAATCTAACTCGATCTACGCCCTACACTTGATAAGGAAAGATTGATAAAAAACGGATCTATGCCCATACATTTTCAAGGAAAGATTGAACCCCATCTCAAGATCCATCTTTTTCATCATCTAAAGGAAACAAGTTCATATCAAATAGATGAAATAAACATAAAACAAAGGAGCATGGCAATATACAAAAAAGACACATTCCTCCGTCAGTTGGTATCCAGTGCATAATGACTCAGTACACCACCCAAAATCAAAAAACTAATTAGAGGATTTTTTTTTCTCATCAGCCCTTTTACTCTACGTTAGAGGAAGAATCTAGCAATCATTATACCATTGCGCCCTCTTCGAAGAGGTAGGAGCCGGTTCATGGCAATTCTCAAATTTCTTTAGCATCGCAGCGTAAAATCTTCCAGGATGAACGAATATGTCTATTTTGAACAGAAACCTTCTCATTCATGAAGTTGCAGATATATTGTACCTTCAACAGTTGATCTTTGATGTCTTGGAATTCAAGCATCCCAGTACATTATCCACTATGACCTGAAAAAAAAATAAACATCCATCAACCCGAGTATCGACGGAAACCTTAGACTGACCCTCAAATTCACCTTGTAAATCAAGACTTATCAAGGTGGAGGTCAACACAATCAATCTGACGAGATTGACAACTTGTCCACAATGTCATTTGGAAAATAATTTTTTTTTAAATAATGTCAAAGCATCTTCAATAAGTGTCGATGCCGCCACGTAAGGATTATGATATTTCTTGTGATCTTCACAGGATTGGGATTCCCTAGACAATATGATATTGAATGATAATCAAACACAAAAAATTTTCCACAAAAATAACAACCACAACGTATAAGGCAAAACAAGAACCCAGATAGTCGAGCAACAATATCCTAAAAGGAACTCCGGTGTTAGATAACTGCAATCCAAAAGGTAAGGCACCAGTAGCCTGAAAGGGACTCCAACAATGGGCAATAACAATAAAAAAAGGTGAGGTAACAACAGCCTAAAATGGACTCTAACCTATGGAGGAGAGGTGTGTTTTCTCCTTCCTCCCAATATATCTATTTATAGGCCGAAATTCAAAATTTTGGGGACAAAAAATGAAAAATTCAAATTTTTTGCTCCAAACACCATCCACCAAAAAGCACTTGCATGATGCGCAAGTGTTGACTATATTGCCAGCACGACACTATCCGACCAGTTGGCCCACATTTGTCGCATTACGCCATGACTCGGCCTACCGACCCAAGTCCACCACACACCCACATTGACCTAGTCTGCCCGCCAACCCGCGTCACTGCCCAAGCTGACCTGATCAACTCCTACTGATGCGTTGTAGTGTTGTCCCACTGCCTCACAGTCGTGCCTCCCGCTACACACCAACGCTATTGTGCCTCCTATCGTCGTGTTACCAATGTGCCTACCTTGCCCAGCTGTCGAGCCACTTGCCACCACCCTATTGCGTTGCATGTTACCATATTTCTCGTCATCACGTTGGCGGATTGCATGTCATTGTGCTACAGACTAAAGTGCCACCTCAAGCCCACTACCCACAGCTATGCTGACCGTCTTCTACCGCAATTGCTCACTGCCCGCATGAACACGACATTGGCGCACGTAAACACACACCTAGACATGGATGTGTGCAAACCCATGTCCACATACATGCACTAAATGCGTACACGCACATGCGAGCACCCCGCACCAGCTTGTCTCAACATGCACCTATGTTTCTACTTGTGTTCATACTCACCTATGGACCCACAACATTCTTAATAAATAACTATACTCACTTGCTAGTATAAACACACATACATGCCGATGTATGCATGCCTAAACGTCCTTACGTCTACCACTTCCCTTCGACCACTACCATCACTGGATCAACATTATCCGACCTCTATTGTCACCTTCAGACTACAGCTACCTGGTCCCCGTCCACAGTGACAATGACAATTCGATCCAAACTTCATAGATTAATAAGACAACTCAGAATGCCTCAAAGTACAAATTTCTAGAATATTAATTTTCGGACAAAGCATACATCGCTGAAAACAAGGAAGCAACAGATGCGTCATAAAAAAAAATTATCGTTTGGCAAGAATCTCAAGTCATTTTTAACAAAAAAAAAAACATTCCATATTCAAATTAAAAATCATCCAGGACATCAATTTTAACGAATTTATAGTCAAACTATCCGTCTTGACAAGATAAACTCGATGATATCAAAATTGGTTCAATCTGAGCCAAGTAATGTCAAGATCAAGCCATTAAAACATATTTTTAAGCTTCAAATTATTAATTGAATTATCAAATTAACTCCAAATTTAACATACCTATTATCAAATCGAAGGTCTTGATAAGAGTAACCCAATGAGCCCAAGATCACTCAATATTGAATTCATGAAAGCCCTCGAATCATTAAAAATCTCTTTAATTAAGAGGGGCCAATTTAAGTCGTTTGATCAAGTGGTTAGAAAAGTTCTATCGCCAAACAAATAAAATCCACCTCTCCCAGAGGCTAAAAATAAACTTCCTCTCTTCACTTAAGGGGAGGAGAGGAAAAGAAGAAATTTCAGTCTATTCTAGATTGAAGACCCAATATAATAACTTTCAACATCCGTATCCACCGACCACCATTTGCGGTCGTCGTCGACCACTAGTAGTCTCCCCTACTTGCCATCATTAGCAACACCTTCTTAACGAAAAATTCCAAATAAGTTTGTAACATACAACATCTTATAGAAGACATGGACATAACATTCAATCTCTATAATGACCGACCAAAGTTGGACATCGCCCGTCGACAACCATCAACCACCGCTGAAAGCTCTTGCTTGCCACCGTCGATAATCCCTACTTATAAACATCTTATCTGAAATATGATCGCAATATATAACACAGTATTGAAAATCCAGCGATAACTTATAATGATCAATGCTTACGACTATCTTATTTTGAATACAACGATCCTTTCGAGACTCTTAAAATTCTCAATACATTGCATATGAACAAGTGTTGCATCAATAATAAAATTGTAACTCTACTATCCTAATTATGAGAAAATGGTTCATATTTGTACATCTTTATAGTGGATTACTTTGAAATTGGATTATTTGGATTACTTTAAAAGTAAATACAACTCATCTCAATTTTTTCCCCAATGCAAATCCCTTGAAGTTCCTTTAAATTTTTTTCTCTCTTTTCTACAACACTCAATTCTCTCTATAGAATAGTAAGGAAAAAGCAAAGTTTCACTTTCATCATTCTCTTACACTCCTTAGAGAAGAATTCCCTCATAAAACAACGCTTAACACACTCTCTTCAATTCTCTACCTTTCCTCTTTCTTCAACACACACCACTCAACCTTTTTTGAGCATCCATAACTGTCTATAATAGTCTAGAAACGAATTCCCCAAGAGTTTCCTCAAGCACCTCTTCAAAAAGCATCCAAATACATTGAATTTTGATTTCCACCGACAATGGGCGCCGGCGGTGCTGGATAGAACGCCAGCGGCGTTGGGCCACTATTTAATTCTGAACTCTCTGAAATTGGGCGTCGGCGGCGCCAGAAGACTATTTTCTCTATTTTGCCTCTTTTTGGTACAAATTCTTTCTTTTTCGCTTTCTTTTGCTCCAATCACCTAAAATCTTCATACATACAGCAAAACATGAAAAATATCTTCCTTTAAAGTGCAATATCACCAAAAATGAGTACATGTATAGCAAAAATCTAACATATTTTTGGTGCATCAACTGGTATTCAGTGCATAATGTCTCACTACACCCAAAATATGAATTTTCAAAAAACTATTTAGAGGTTTTTTTTTTGTTTTGTCTCATCAGCTCTCTTACTCTACTTTAGAGGAAAAATCTCGCAATCATTATATCATTGCACCCTCTTCAAAGAGGTAGGAGCCGGTTCATGACACTTCTCAAATTTCTTTTGCATCGTAGCGTAAAATCTTCCACGATGAACGAAAATGTCTAATTTGAACATAAACCTCCTCATTCATGAAGTTGTGGATATATTGTACCTTCAACTATAGATCTTTGATGTCTTAGAATTCAAGCATCCCAGTACATTATCCACTATGATCTGAAGAGGAATAAGGGAGCTCCTACATTTTTTCCTGACTTTAATAAAATCGAGAGACGTCCTGCGCAAAGCAAATTCTGTCAGCCTGGTTCTTTATCGAATCCTTCGTGGAAAGATTCAATAATTTACTCCTAAAAGATATATGGTCGTGTGTATCACTAATAAACTTATTGATCCTAGCTAAAGATCCCTAGCCTTATCTCCGCAGCACGCTTTCAAGATAAGGTGATCAACCCAAGAACAATCGTTATCGCCCGACAAGAGAACTGTGAAATGATAACCTAGATTAGTTGAAAAAACACCCATCAACCCGAGTATCGACAGAAATCGTAGACTGACCCTAAAATTCACATTGTAAATCATGACTTATCAAGGTGGAGGTTAACACAATCAATTTGAGGAGATTGGCAACTTATCCACCATGTCATTTGAAAAATATTTTTTTTTAAAATAATGTCAAAGCATCTTCAATAAGTGTCGATGTCGTCGCATAAAGATTATGATAATTCTTGTGATCTTCACAGGAGTGAGATTCCCTAGACAATAGGATATCGAATGATAATCAAACACAAAAACTTTCCCCCAAAAAATACAACCACAACTTATAAGGTAAAACAATAACCCAGATAGTCGAGCAACAATATCCTAAAAGGAACTCCGATGTTGGATAACTGCAATCCAAAAGGTGAGGCGCCTGTAACCTGAAAGGGACTCCAACAATGGGCAATAACAATAAAAAAGGTGAGGTAACAACAGCCTAAAATTGACTTTGACCTATGGAGGAGAGGTGTGCATTCTCCTTCTCCCAATAGCCCTATTTATAGGCCGAAATGCAAAATTGTGGTGACAAAAAATGAAAAATTTAGTTTTTTTGCTCCAAACGCCATCCACAAGCAGGCACGGGCGCAAAAGCACTTGCACGATGCGCAAGTGTTGACTATTTTGCCAGTGCGATACGATCCGACCAGTTCGCCCACATTTGTCGCATTACGCCTCGACTCGGCCTACCGACCCAATTCCACCACACAACCACATTGTCCTAGTCTGCCCGCCAACCCACGTCATTACCCAAGCTGAATTGACCAACTCCTACTGATGCGTTGCAGTATTGTCCCACTACCTCATAGTCGTGCCTCCCGCTACACCCCAACGTTGTTGTGACTCCTGTCGTCGTGTACCACTCTGCATACCTCGCCCAGCTGTCGAGCCACTTGCCACCACCCTATTGCGTTGCATGTTACCATATTGTTTGTCACCACGCTAGCGGGTTGCATGTCATTGTGCTACAGACTAAAGTGCCACCTCAAGCCCACTACCCGCAGCTATGTTGACCGTCTTCTACTGCAGTTGCTCGCTGCCCGCATGAACACGACATTGGCGCACGTAAACACATGCCTCCACATGGATATGTGCAAACCCATGTCCACATAAACGCACTAAATGCGTGTGTGCACGCACATGCGAGCACCCCGCACCAGCTTGTCTCTACATGCACCTATGTCTCTACTTGTGTTCATACTCACCTATGGACCCACAGCATTCTTAATAAATAACTATACTCACTTGCTAGTATAGACACACATACATGCATGTGCATGCCTGCCTAAACCTCCTTACGTCTACCACTTCCCTTCGACCACTACCATCACTGGATCAACATTATCCGACCTCTATTGTCACCTTCAGACTAAAGCTACCTGCTCCCCGTCCACAGTGACAATGACAATTCGATCCAAACTTCATAGATTACATAGGACAACTCAGAATGCCTCAAAGTATAAATTTCTAGAATATTAATTTTCTGACAAAGCATACATCCCTGAAAACAAGGAAGCAACAAATGCATCATTAAAAAAAAAATTATTGTTTGGCATGAATCTCAAGTCATTTTTAGCAAAAAAACACTCCATATTCAAATTAAAAATCATCCAGGGCATCAATTTTAACAAATTTATAGCCAAATTAGCCGTCTTGACAATATGAACTTGTTGATATCAAAATTAGTTCAATCTGAGCCCAGTAATGTCCAGATCCAGCCATTAAAACATATTTTTAGGCTTCGAATTATTAATTGAATTATCAAATTAACTCCAAATTTGACATACCTATTATCAGGTATTGACAAGAGTAACCCAATGAGCCCAAGATCACTCAATATTGAATTCATTACAACCCATGAATCATTAAAAATCTCTATGATTAAGAGGGGCCAATTTAGGTTGTTCGATCAAATGGTTAGAAAAGTTATCAAACAAATAAAATCCACCACTCCAAGAGGCTAAAAATAGAATTCATCTCTTCACTTGAGGGGATGAGAGGAAAAGAAGAAATTTCAATTCATTCTAGATTGAAGACCCAATAATAACTTTCAACATCCGTATCCACCGACCACCATCTGTCGATCGTCGTCGACCGCTACTAGTCTCCCCTGCTTGCCATCATTAGCAACACCTTCTTAACGAAAAATTCCAAATATGTTTCTAACGTACAACATCATATAGAAGACATGGACATAACATTCAACCTCTATAACAACCGAACAACGTTGAACATCGCTCATCGACAACCATCAACCACCGCTAACCACTCTTGCTTGCTTCTGTCTATAATCCTTACTTATAAACATCATATTTGAAATATGATCGCAATATATAACAAAGTATTGAAAATCCAACGATAACTCCTAATGATCAATGCTTACGACTATCTTATTTTAAATACAACGATTCTTTCCAGACTCATAAAATTCTCTATACATTACATATGAACAAGTGTTGCATCAGTGATAAATTTGTAACTCTACTATCCTAATTATGAGAAAATGGTGCATATTTATACTTATTTATAGTGGATTATTTTGATTAGGCTAGGTCTAGTGGTTTTTTTTCCTTTTAAAATTTTTTCAAATGAAAAATTATGGTGTCTTCCATTATTACTCTGCTATTATGAGTGTCTGGAGCATTTTCGTGTAATGCTAAGACTAATTTATAACTCTACAAGCACAATTTTTTTGTCCCGCAACGACATTGAGATAACAAAAACTACTAGGCTAAAATATAAAATTTTATGTATAAAACATACCAAATTCCTAAAACAAAATTGCTTGCGTTTTACAAAGATAAAGGATCAGTAATGTAATAGCAAGGAGATATAGTATAGAAACAATCAAAAAACAAGAAAATAGAACATTGAATAAAGCAGTACCCAAAAAATTACATAAGATTAATGACTGGCAGTAGCAAATACAAAATAAGATGTTCTGCCCACAAAAAGAACAAACACATTAATTAAAGGCAACATAATTAGAACTAAAAAAAATTTGAGCTTCTCTTCCCAATGAGAGAGCCTTCAAGCAGCTAACTTTGGCTATGTTTTGCCTTCTCTTCTTTGTCAAAAAATAAAGAAAAAAAAACAAAAGAGTGTCATCCAAACATTGAGAGTAACTCAACTACAATCAAAGCATCAATGCACATGTAAAATCTCCATTCCTCCTGAACCTTTCTTCCTTTTTTTACTCTTGTTTCAGTTTCTGATTCTTCGAAAAAACATACCACCAAATACTTAGCACAATGTACTCTTGAATTCAAGCCACTAAAAGGTTAGATATATCAATATGATGTTTATCAAGCTTTAATAAAATTCTAGATACTGTCGGAAGACATTTTGATCCCAATGCAAAGGAACATTTTAAATAAAGTTTTAAACAATAAGCAAAACAAGAGGTTATCTAGATGGAATTGGTGATGCACCAGAAGACAATAATATTAAATAAAATAAAAAATGAAGTAAATTGCATGTATCTTACCTCCTATTAATGATTATCAATTGCATCTCATAAAAAAAAATAATAAATAAAATATAAACTATTTTTAAGCATATTATCTGAGCTTAGCTGGTCAGAAATCTCGTGTGGAGTGCTGTTCATCGCATTAGCAACAAAATGCATTACTAGCACAAGATGTTCATCATTCCTATCTAAGACAACTAGAAGAGAATCAAAATATGTTCATGAAATACGTTTCCAATAGTTAAATCAATGTTGCATTACTCTGCCAAAATCATTGCAAAAAGGGCATAGTTAAGTCTTTTATTTCCTCCCATATACGACCGAGACATTCGTAGGGAAATCCCCATTAGCTAAATGATTATGTTACAGATCCAGCAATCCCTACCAGTCAGATAAGAACTAAAATATTATTTGGTCTAGCACGCATCTGAACTAAAAACAAATCAAGTAATGACGAAGAAAGCAACCTTGATCTGAACGACCTGTAAAAAAGACAAATTATGCAACCACTTCTCACTGAAATTTGTTCTTCACCCCCGTTGTCCACCAAAACTCTGATTAGAAGCGAGGTTCAAGGACAAGCTATAATCGTTCTCCATATTGGTTTGCGTCAGATGTGAACCAACGGATCAGTAAAACAACAATCAAATAGACCTACCATGACTTACCCGTCTCCCAACCTCTGAAAACTTTCAAAATCGCAATTATCAGTTGGTGCCTCCTCTCATCCACTATGGAGCCCAAGGAAAAAAAAACAGGATTGCCGAAAAGCCGGGCTAGCGAGGATATTTCTCCCGAATCTATGGTTGCCATTCTACGAGGGCGGCACACAGCGCGGCCAAAGAACAACCAATTTATAAGCGAACGGGAATTCACTCGCCGGTACCTTTTCTAAACCCTAGACAATAAATAAATATATAAAAGAAATAAATAAATAAATAAAATATACATATTATATTTATAAGAC
>CM040421.1:113769637-113894227 GCA_022702705.1 Papilionanthe hookeriana x Papilionanthe teres | reverse complement strand
ATTTTCTTCATCAAAGCATAATAAGTTCAATTGTCCTTAAAAACTTCCAAAAGATCATAAAAGTGTTCGGGGTACGACCCTAAACAACTTTTAAAATTCTTTGAAACATTTTGAGTTCTTCAAAACTTATTATGTTGATAAATCATTCATACGCTGTTAAATTAAAATTTTTTGGTAATATTTTTAACCTGTGCTCAATGAATATGTTTTAATTATCCCATGAGTGGGGTAACTAAGCATTCACTTGATATTTCACTTAAAAATTATGTGGGAGGATGCCCATAAGGGTTTGAATTATTAAGAACTCTTGCTCCCTAAATAAAGATTGTGCTTGTAGTGTTTTATGGGCACTTTTAATTAGTTATGTTTCATTCTCCAAACCTCATTAAACAACTTAGATCAATCCTAGCTCACTACTAAGCCCTTAAGACTTCATGTATAAATTCATAATTATTAGAAATGTTAATTCACATGAATTTAACTTCTATTGAAAATATTGCACTTATCATTTGGTCACCGAATAAGGGCTTCAAATTAGTGAATTATTATCTTCCTAAGTTAAGCCCACTATTCTAGAATCATCCGATCGGATTAACTTACAGGTCGTAATAACTAAGGAAATTATAATTTTACCATTTTTGTAAAAAGGTGAAGAATTGGATTCTATCACTTAAATGTTTTGTGTTTTAATCATCCAAGATAGTTAGTTAAGATCAATTTTACCCATTTTACCCCTTACTTTAGCCTAAATTTTAATTAGGGCTTAAAAATTCCATAATTACCATTTTGCCCTTAATGCATTCCACTTCATAATCCTCTTAAGTTTAACCCAAATGACTTTAAAATTTTTCTTGTTACCCTACTCATGAGTCAATTAGAATATTAGAGGAGAAATTATATTTTTATCATTTTTTAATTTAATTTTTAATAATTCTTTTAACTCAAAAATAAGAATTTTCAATGTTAATTAGTTTAGTAGATAAAAAAAAACCCTCTATCCTTGGGAAAATTATTAGTTCACCTTGGTCAGAGGACCTCCAAGAATAATTTTTTTGAAATTCTTATTAAATGACCTTTTTAAGGAGTAAATAAATAGAAAAAGTATATTTTTATAATTAAAATTCACTTATTATACTTTTTCATAAATCTCTCTAACCTTAAGAAACTTACAAAAAATTATTTTATACATTTCTTATTTTATTTTATTTTTAAAAATATTTAAAGTGAAAAATAGGCCAAAAAAAGTTACTTATTTTAACTTTAATTTTATTTTTCTTAGGTGCCCCGGTGACAAGGAACACCTCAAACCACTTTTAATATTTTTCTCGTCTTTGTTTTAATTTATGTAATTATTTTAAATAAAAATTCATATTTACTTAAAAAATTGATTTTTATATCAAAAATAATTTTAATGGCCTTAGGAATTTTACAAGAGCCTTATGAAATAGTAATCTTCAATTTGGCCCATTTAGCAATTATTTGAATTATTTTGTATTTTTTTCATTTTTTGTATTTTTTCATTTTTTGTATTTTTCTTAATTTTAAAATAGAAAAATAGGTTTTAAATATTTAAAATTTCTTTTTTATTTTTCCTGGGTTTCTCTGACCACAGTGAACCTACTAAATTCATTTCCATAATTTTGTGATTTATATTTAATTTTTATAATTATTTAAAACAAATAATAGTGATTTTACCTTGAAAATTAGGGTTTCTAATATTAGAGATGCTCTCTTACTTTGGAAAAATCAGAAAATATCTCAATGCATAAGAGGAAAAAACCCTTAATTTTCACATTTTTGTATTTAATATTTAATTACTTATGATTTAAATAAGCTCTCGAGTATTTAATTAAATAAAAACAAAATACATGATAAAAAAATTTTTTTAGTTCATAATTTTCTATTCTAGTCTCTGAGCATAGAGATATTTTTATTTTATTTTTATGAATTTTTAACATCAATTTATGATTTTTCAAAGTTTCAGTATTTAATTTAATCAGAAAATACCCATTTTTCTACTTATCCTACTCAACGCCACGCAATCCAACGATGACTCCGAACTTTCCACGCAACGCGCTCCTATTTGTTACTGCCTTCTGCGTCTGCACTGACTCGGTGTGCACTTTTTTTTTCATTTCTTCGTCCGGTGTGATCCCAGTTGTCCAAGCAATACACGCAAGATCCAGCGACCCTGTGTCATTATCTCCAACTAGTGCAGCTCATAAGTTGTCCACCTTCTAGACCTAATATCTCTCTCGATACTAAACCAAATCACATTAGGTTTGTTCCCACACCTTCATCTAGTTCAGACGAACCTATCTATCTGGTTGATTGTGCATGGATTTAAACTTTTCTTCATAAAGGCCCAAACCTAGTACAAAAGATTTAGCCTCAATTGGATGCTTGCAAAAGCTTTAGTGGAGTCCAACAAACGTACTAGAAGTGTCACCTTCATCTGGTATGAGGTCCACGGCTGACCAAGGCCACACCACCCTGGGCTAATCCTATGGGGACTACTCTTGAGCTCCCTCATGCTTGGATCTATCCTACTAAGTGCTAGAGGTTAGAACCAAATATATGGAACTCCAACAAGAGTAAAAAGGTGTTTAGAATTTATAATAGGTGGGGTTCCATCACTAGTCCTCTAGGATAGTCAACAGGAAAGTCCCATGACTAGATCCTAGGTTCCTAAAGAAGAAAGACTAGACATCAACGAAATTGAGGTCAAAAAATGAACTCCAATAGGTTTGGTGTGCCGGAAAAGCACACGACACGTATTTTCGTTGACCGAAGATATCAACAAAACCAACACAACTGCCTAAGCAAACATGCTCAAAGCAGAACACAGATTCAAGTGAGAATTACATCCACTGGGGAACACGTGTGAGTGTTTTCAAATTGTAGTAGTGAATTTAAATTTGAAGATTTTGACCGATTATTGTATTTTCGTGTTACGGTTTCTTATTCATTTTTCTTGATGCAATGGTGCTTTATGAATTTATGGAGGTAACAATCAGGATTCCTCATAAAAAACCTGAAGTCAAGCGAGTTCGATTTGCTTTGATTTAATTCTTCATAATTTTGATTTTGATTTTGAAAATAACATTTTTAAATTTAGAAATGTGCAGATCAGGTCGAGGTGGAAAGCACAGGGACTCACATCCAACCCAAGAGGTAGCAGCAGTGCATATTAGGGAGGAAAGCACAAATACTAACATCTAATTTAAGAGGTGACGAGGGGAGTCAGAATTTAGGTAGTGATCCCAAAGTGGGAATTGGAATTTAGTTACCAATCCTAAAATGAGAACTGGAATTTAGGTACCAACCTCAAAAAGATGGGAATCAAATTTTAGGTACTGACCCCAAAATAAGGACTAGAATTTAAGTACTAGCCTCAGAATAAGAATCAAAATTTAGGTACTGACCTTAGAATGATGGGAATCATAACTTAGGTACTAACCTCGAGATGAGGACTGAAATTTCAATACCAGCCTAGGAAAGATGGGAGTCAGAATTTAGGTACTGAACCTGAGATGAGGACTAGAATTTAGGTACCAGCCTTAGAATGAGAATCAAAATTTAGGTACTGACATCGGAAAGAAGGCAATCAAATTTTAGGTACTAGCCCTGAGATGAGGACTAGAATTTAGGTACCAGCCTCGAAATAAGAATCAGAATTTAGATATCAACCTCAAAAAAATGGGAATCAAAATTTAGGTGCTGACCCCGAGAAGAGGACTGGAATTTAGGTATCAGCCTCGGAATGAGAATCAAAATTTAGGTAACGACCTCAGAAATTCAGGAGTGGGGAAAACTTGTGGAAAGGGTTCAGAAATTTATGGAAATTTTGTGAAGAATTTGTGGAAACTTGTGAGGATGGAAGTTGTGGAAATTTGTGGGAATGGTGGAATTTGAAGGCAGAAGCTTAGATGAGATAAAATAATGTCATGCTTTTGAAGTGGCATTCACTTAGAGGCTTGAAAATTCACTCTTTTGTCATTTGTAATCTTCCACAAACCTCTTCCATTAGTAAGAAAGGTCATAATCTCATCTAACTCTCCCTCAGAATGATGGAAATTCGCATAAAAACAAAACATCACATTAGGCAATAGTAAAAAGTATTAATTACCGCAGATGAAAAATCCACTTGTTGCCCCCTAGCCATCACCAAATTATCTTCTATTGTTGGCAAGTTAGCATAGAACTCTCACTACATAAACAACTACAACAGTGGAGAAGCAAAAGTATCTTTCCCAATTCCTTCTAGCAATTTTCTCCTCAATTTCTCCTCTTGGCTTACTAAGAACTCGCTATGGAATCAATTGACGTGATGTGAGTGCATTGACGTAACAATTCTCAGCTTTAGAACTGACAAATTTGTTGGAATCAAATTTTTCTTTTCCTTTTGAGCGTTTTGAGTTTGGAGCCATCTCTAAAACTTCACAAAAAATTCACCATAAATTCCAAATTTAAACTTAACTTGTTAACTCAACTTTCAAAGGAAAACAACACTAAATCCAAGCAATTTCTCATGATTTTCTCAAATTTTCACCATGAATAGTGATTTTTAGATTTTTCAATAATGTACTCAAAATACATGGTGAAAATCAAAATTTTTTACTTAGAAGTAGTGATCATTCCTTAAGGAACTCAAATCCAACAAATTTCGACGAAATCGGCTCGAAAATGATCCAAATAGTTATGCCCTAGGCTTCTTTTTCGCGAAACTGAGAGGTAGAAGGTGGTGGGGATGTTAAAAATGGCAAATTTTTAGTTTTTAACTGCCGAAAATCGATTTTCGTGAACCAGCGCCTATGCGCTAGTCATACGGGGCTTAGTCGTGAAATCTGGCGCTTATGCGCCGTCGGTTTGGCGCTTAAGCGCCAGTGCCCAAATTTTGACAATAAGTTAATTCCATCAAAAATTCGAATTAATCACCTTTAATTACTTCAAATAATTATTTCTCCCCATAAACTCTTCTAATACTCCAAAAGTACTATAAGATTTCTAATGATTTCACACAAATTTCACACAAACACAAACTTAGATTTCATTAAATATTAAAACACACTTAATACAAACTACAAATTTCTATCTAAAAATTTTGGATGAAATTCCCTAAATAAATAAGTTCAAACATATGTAATTAAACACAAATTTACATCATTGAGATGAAACAAACATATGTAAAGTGAAACAAACACAAACTTTAATTGAAATCACACTTGAAACACTAAACAAACAAAATCAAACCACAAGACCACACAATTTAATTCCAATATCCATTAGGTGGAATATATCCAGAACAACCATTAGTTCCATTTGAACCATCAGGAATATAAATCTGATAAAACGAGCGATGATTAAAAGGACTTACATCTTCTTCTATTTCGCTTCTTCCACATGACTTATATGACTGAATTACATTTTGTGTTTCCATCCTATGTTTGCAAAATGAGCATTAATTTCATTTACCTTTGCATCGATAGACTTCACATTGGCCTCGATCTTTGTAATCCTTTCTGCTATTCCTTGGATACTTACAGCCAGAAATCCATTATATAACTCTTGCGCACTATCACAAATAAACTTATTGTTGTTGGCTTCTTCTTTCTTCTTAACTTCACTCTCCTAAGAAGATATTTTTGCACTCAAAATACTCTTTCAGAAGACTCAGGAATGAAAATAAGAACTAGGGCAAGTATTTCATAAATTCAGGGCCTGTTTATAGACTTGGGAAGGCACAAAACCGACCCTGGACCTGTTAAAACTCCTTAGTAACTCTAAAAACTACTCACCCATGATTTTGTCTTCTAGAAGCTCATTTTCACGTTTTTTTATAACTGTGGCATCTATGCGCCAACCAGCGGCGCATAGCCGCTAGTGTACATTTTTGCACAATTCTGCCAAACATCAAAATCTTCATTCTGACTCCTCTAAGTCATTAAATAAGATCAAATAAACACCACTATAATATAAAAAACTCCAAAATTCTACCAAATTTCTCAAATCAAACCAAATAAAAGCACACAAAATAAACATAAAACAAAGCACACTGATAAATATTGGTAGCCTCCCATAAAACGCTTGGTTTATGTTCGTTAGCCTGACATACCCAGAGCTTATTCCGAGTGACCAAACATCAGATTATCATTAGGTTTAGATTGATTGACTGAAAATAAGATTTAATCTATGACCGTTCACTTTAAATATTTTTCCAGTCTTAGGATCTTGAATATCCATAACTCTATATGAATAAACTTTCATCACAATAAATAGGCCTGTCCACTTAGACTTCAATTTTCCGGCAAAAATTCTAAATCTAGCATTATATAGTAAAACTTTTTTCCCTGGATCAAGATTTTTAGTAAGAATCTTCTCATCATGCCATAACTTCATCTTTTCTTTATAAATCTTAGTATTTTCATAAGATTCATTCCTTATCTCTTCAATCTCCTTTAATTGCAACAATCTCTTTTCTCCAGCATCTTTCAAATTATAATTGAACTCTTTAATAGCCTAATATGTTTTATGCTCAATTTCAACTGGTAAATGACAAATTTTTCAAAAAATTAGCCTATATGGGGACATTCTTATAGAAGTTCTGTAGGCAGTCCTATAGGTCTACAAAGCATAATCCAATTTGATTGACCAATCCTTTCTATTTAGATTAACAGTCCTTTCCAATATTCTTTTAATTTCATGATTGGATAATTCAACCAAACCACTTGTCTGCGGATAATAAGCAGTAGCAATGTAATGCTTAATATGATATTTCTTTACTAACTTCTCCATAATCGCATTTCTAAAATGACTTCTCCCATCAGTTATGATTACTCTTAGTATTTCAAATCTGCAAAATATATTATTATTTAAAAACTTTGCAACACTTTGAGCATCACATTGAGGTAAAGCAACAACTTCTATCCATTTAGATACATGGTTTATTGTTATCAAAATGTATGTATTTCCGAAAGATGGTATAAATGGTCACATGAAATCTAATAACCAAACGTCAAATATTTCAACTTCCAACATATAATTGAGAGGCATCTCATTTCTTCTATAAATATTACCTACACATTGACATTGATCACAATTTTTAATATAAACATTAATATCCTTAAAAATTATAGGCCAATAAAATCCAGATTGTAATATTTTATATGCAGTTTTATCAAGTCCAAAATGTCTCCTATAATCAGAATTATGACTTTTTTGAATAATTTCATAAGTTTCTTCTAAAGGCACACATCTTCGAATAATTAAATCATTTTCCTATTTATATAAAAATGGGTCATCCCGAAAATAAGTCTTAGCTTCAGATATAAATTTCTTCCTCTCCTGGTATGTCAATCCATAGGGTAAAATATCACTGACCATAAAGTTTACAATGTCGGCATACCACGAAACACACCACTCATTAACAACGAACAATTTTTCATTAGGAAAATTTTCAAAAATTTCTTCAGCATCACAGAGAGATTTCTAAGTTTCAAGCTTGGACAGATGATCAACAATTTGGTTATCAGCACCCTTCCTATCTACTATCTCAAAATCAAATTCTTGCAAAAGAAGAATCCATCTAATCAATCTTGGTTTTGCATCCTTCTTCTTCATTAAATACTTAATAGCAGAATGATCAGTATGCACCACACATTTAGTTCCAATTAAATATGATCTGAATTTATCAAAGGAAAATACTATAGCTAAAAACTCTTTCTCAGTAGTGGTATAATTAATTTGAGCTTCATTAAGAGTTTTACTAGCATAGTAAATCACTTTGAAAATTTTATCATATTTCTGACCCAAAACAGCTCCAATAGCATAATCACTAGTATCTCACATTAATTCAAAAGGTGTTTCCCAATTAGGTGAAACTATAATAGGTGCAGTGATAAATTTTATTTTAAGGTTTCAAAAGCTTTTAGGTAATTATCATCAAAGTTGAAAATTACATCTTTTTCCAGTAAATGACATAAAGGCTTCGAAATTTTTAAAAAGTCTTAATATAATGCCTGTAAAATCTAGCATGTCCCAGAAAACTTCTAATTCCCCTTACATTATTTGGGCAAGGTGAATTAGAGATCAAATTTTTGCAGGATCTACTTCCATACCATTTTTTGATATACGATGTCCCAAAACAATTCCTCCTGATACCATAAATTGGCATTTCTCCCAGTTAAGAACCAAATTAGTTTCTTCACAGTGTTTTAGAACTTTAGATGGATGTTCTAAACATGATTCAAATGAAATTACAAACTCTGAAAAGTTATCCATAAACTTTAATTCATTTTTCTATTAAATCACAGAAAATTGCCATCATACATCTATGAAATGTAGCAGGGGCATTACATAAATCAAAGGCCATTCTTCTAAAAGAAAATGTACCATAAGGACTGGTAAACATTATTTTCTCTTGATCCTCAGGAGCAATTTGAATTTGGTGGTAACCAGTATAACCATCCAGAAAACAAAACTATTTAAGCTCAGCCAGTATATCTAACATCTGATCTAGAGAAGGAAGTGGAAAATAATCTTTTCTGGTGGCAAGGTTTAATTTTCTTTAACCAATGCATATTCGCTATCATGTAACTTGTCTTACTGGTATTATTTTATTCTTTTCATTAATAGTCACAGTAACTCCTCCTTTCTTAGAAACACAGTGAATAGCACTAACCCATGCACTATCTGAAATAGGGTAGATAATTCCAGCATCCAACCACTTTAAAATTTCTTTCTTAACAACTTCTTTTATGATAGGATTTAATCTCTTTTGAGGATCAGCCCAAGGTTTACAATTATCTTCCATAAGGATTCTATGCATACAAATTGAAGGACTAAGTTATTTAATATCAGTTATTGTCCATCAAAAGGCTTTCTTATATTTCTTTAAAATTTTAAGCAAACTCTCTTCTTCTCTTTCAGTTAATTGAGAGGAAATTATAACTGGCAAAGTTGAGGAATCACCTAAAAGGTATACTTTAAATGATTATAAAGCATCTTTAAATAAGTTCAGGAGGTTTTTTAATTGATGGACCAAAAGATTCATCTTTTTCAGTCATATCCAAAATTTCAAAATTTTTATGATCATAATTTAAATCTTCCTCATGAAAATCTTCAGAATCTTGTAATTCCTCTTCGTGCTTGTGTTCCAATTCTTTATTTTTCAGATTTTTCTTCATAAGTTGACTTGAAATGAGATTCACTCAAATATTTGATAACATCCATCCTATAAAATTCATCATCTTTACTTCTTCCAGGATATTTCATTGACTTTTAAATATTGAATGTAACAGTTTGATCATTCTCTCGCATCATTAATTCCCCTTTTTGCACATCTATCATTGCTCTGTCTCTGGCTAGAAAAGGTCTCCCTAAAATTATGGGTATCTCTTTATCTTCCTTCATATCCAACACAATGAAACCAACAGGAAAAATAAATTGATCCACTTTCACAAAAACATCCTCTATAACTCCTTTAGGATATGTGATCGAATGATCAGTTAATTACAAAGTTACAGTGGTAGGGGTTATTTTTCCTAATCCCAGTCTTTTGAATATTGATAATGGCATAAGGTTAATGCTTTCACCCAAATCACATAAATCTTTTCCAAAAAAATCTATCTCCGATTGCACATGTAATTGTGAAACATCCAGGATCTTTAAGTTCTTTAGGAAGCTTTTTTTGAATTATTGTACTGCACTCTTCACTAAGGGCAATAGTCTCATTATCTTCAAACTTCCTCTTTCTATTGAGAATATCCTTCATAAATTTCACATAGCTTGGAATTTATTCAAAGACTTCAGCAAATGGAATGTTGATTGTAAGCTTTTTAAATATCTCCTAGAATTTTGAAAATTGCTTATCCAATTTTTGTTGTCAAAGTCTCTTGAATAAATGGAGGTGGTGGCTTTTCTAAATCAAACTTAGGTGGAGAAATAGGTTTTTCTAAACCTTTCAGAGCGTCCTCTTTTGGTATTTCAATTTCTTATTTCTCTACTTCAGTCTCTTTTTGAACTATACCTTCCAACTCTCTTCCACTTCTCTACTGAATAGCTTGTACTTATTATTTAGTCTTGTCTCTTGGATTTACTTTTGTATTACTAGGAAGCGTTCCTTGGGATCTATTAGTTAATGAATTGGCAATCTGTCTCAATTGATTCACAATATTTCTGATTGTAGCTCCTTGACTTTGTAATTGATTTCCCATTTGTAACACCACTTCTTCAATAAACAACTTCTTCTCCTTAAATTGTGAAGTATTGTTAAAACCTGTAGGATACGATGGTCTATAATTATTATTCCCTTGGTTGTTCCAGTTTCCCAATGGGTTTACTTGGTTGTTCCCCAATTGTTGATTACTACCACCCTGATTATTGTTATTCCAGTTAAATTTTGGATGGTTTTTTCCAACCTGGGTTATAATAATTGGAATATGGGTTATTAGGCTTACTTATAACATTCAAAGTTTCTGGTGAAGTTTTAGAATCAACTATTTGGCCTAATGAATTTTCTTCAACCATGGAAGTTGGCAGAGAAAAATTCATCCTAAATTGGTCTATCTTCCTTGAAATTGCAGCAACTTGATTTGCTAACATCGCAAAAGCATCATTTTCATGAAGGTTGGCTACCTTTTTAGGATTTAACCTTTCAGAAGGCCAATGAAAATTATTAGTAGTCATTTCTTTAATTAAATCATAAGCATCAATAAACTGTTTGGACTTGAATGAACCACCAGTAACGACATTGATAATAGATCTAGGAGATCTAACTAATCCATTATAAAAGTATGAATTATTAACCAATCTGGCATCGAATAATGTGGACACTTTCTTAAGAGATCTTTAAAACGTTCCCATGCTTCATATATAGATTCCCCTTCAAACTGACAAAAATATGTGATATCATTTCTGAGCTTTGCAGTTTTCGATGGTGGAAAATATTTAGCAAAAAAATTTTTTGCTAAATCACCCTAAGTTCTGATAGATTCAGGTGCTAACGAATTTAACCAAATCTTAGCATTATACCTCAGTGAAAAAGGAAAAAGTCTAAGTCTAATGGTATCATCTGAAACACCATCGTATTTAAAAGTAGCGCACAATTCTAGAAAATTGGTAAGATGTTGTACGGCTTATTTTTAGGTTGTGTGTTTTGTATTTTTGAAAAGAGGTCGCCTACAGAAATTGTGCGGCGAATTTTAAGATTTTAAAATTAGTTTAAATATATATATAATTTAGAAAGTAGTATTTGATTTTGAAAATAATTTTAAATTTGAAAATTTTAAGATATGAAATCAAACTGATCTCACATCCCGAATAGTTTACATAAATGAGCGCCACATCACAAGTTATGTATCTATCCCAAAGAATAGACACACTACTTGATGATGGGGCTCGATTAAATAAACTAGAAGATTTTGTGACATCCATTTGGTTTGCGAACCAATTTTATAAGCTGACAAATTCCCCTGCTTAATATGAAAGCATTAAACGAGATTTATATTACTCGGGTTTTTTAAAATTCCCTATAAGGGCAAGCCCTATAGTTAATTGCATCTTAAGTGACGGGAATCACCTAACAAAACTCTCGATAATAATCGCATATTCGCTCTCAAGAATTTCAAAGTTTAAGGTTTTCAAAGGATTGAATTTTGGAATTTCAATAGGGAATGGATCAAATTTGGAACATTTTGTTTTGGGAATTCAAAGGAAGAAAGGTAGGAGAAATTACAGATTCGAAGCGAACTTCGGTAATTCCCCGACTATCTTATTGTTTGGCTTGGATTTAGGAAAGTCCTAATATTTATTTAATGTTTTGATCTTGCCAATTTTAATTAATTAGGACTTATATTTGTATGTTAGAATCACACAAATAGACCTCGAAGATGTGAGGGTTTATATCGTATCGGACGACTACCTCGGAGTCCTAAGACCGGTTAGGGCTTAATTTGCTATGCAAATGCCTAACGAAGAGTTGAGGATTTATGTTACACTAGGCAAACTACCTCGAAATCCTATGGCTTGGTTATTTAATTCTAAGAAAGTTTTGCTGAAGTAGGCTCAGGTTTTGTTGATGACGATGGCCGTGCGCCTCACCATGCTCCGAGCTCCTTGTTGTTGCGGAGGTTTAGTTTTAGAAGTCATAAATCAGAAGATGAGAAAAGTATTTTGGTTTAGAGAAATTCCTAATTTCCAAGTGTTTTTTATGTTTTAATTAAAACAAATCTTAAAGTTGATTATAACGACACCGGTTAAGATCCCACGGTTCCATCCTTCCGGCATCGTTATTTTTATCGGATTCACTTAGTCCGGATGAATTTGCTAAACTCAATCGAATGAGTTCCACACTTTCATTTAGACCGTGGAAATCCCGTTAGCAACACGCAGAGTTACATCATCCGAGGTATTCCCGATCATCCAACAAGACGTTTTAATTTAGTTGTAGTTGTAGTTTTGTATTACGTTTTGTGATTAAATTTTGAGTTGTTTTATATTTTGAAATGTTGTGGCGGTGAATTTTATCTTGTAATGATTTTTAATTTAGTTTTGGTTTCGGTTTTAGGGCTATCCTAAAGGTGTGGGTTTTCATGCAACGGTTGTTTATCATGCAAGAAAAGTAAGTGCGATGCGATTAAATAAATTGCAATAAGATAAATTACAATAAAATAAAAGCGTGCACGGAGGGTCTTCCCGTCATCCTGTGCTGCACTTAAACACAATTTAGAATATTTAAGCAAGTTCCTAGGTAAAGCTAAGGAAGGGTTATGGTTTTCTACCAAATTCCTAATCCTATAGCTTAGTCATTTCTATGACGTCTAGGTTCTTGTGTTTTGGTTTGAGGACAATTTTCTTCATCAAAGAATAATTAAGTTCAATTGTTCTTGTAAGTATACTATCATATTGAGAAAATGCTTAAGAAGAATCTTAAACATCTTTTCAATATTGCTAGAATTGTTTTAAGTCCAAATGAATTTAATTATACAAATGAATTAATCGTCCGAGAATTCAAGTTTTGTTATCTTGCTCAGTGAACTAGGATATTTGAATATCACTATAAGTGAAGTAACATTTCATTTAATGTTCGTTTAGGAGTTATGATAACCAAAGTTTTCGAGGCGTATTGGTGTTCAAATGATTTGTGATTTAATTTCAGTTATCGGATTTAAATTTGGAATAGTGTTCAAGTTGCTTTATATTTAATTTCTTTATGTCTTAGGTGATGTTATTTAATTCAATTTAATTTAACTATAATTTAATTTAATTTGGTTTAGTTTTAATTTTAATTTAATTTTATTTTAATTTGATTTTTTTATTTATTTATTTTTATTTTAATTTAATTTAATTTAATTATTTATTTTAATATGTTTTAATTTAATTTAATTTAATTTAATTTAATTTAATTTAACCATTATTTTGATTTAATTTTATTTAATTAATTTAATTCAACTTTAATTAAATTTAATTCAATTTAATTTAATTTATTCAATTTAATTTAATTTAATTTTATTGATTTAATTTAATTTAAATTAATTTAATTTTTTTGATTTAATTTAATCTTTAATTTAATTTTATTTTTAATTTTAATTTAATTGAAAATTTAAAGAAAAGTTTAATAATTTAACTTTTAACTTTATTTTGATGATTAAGTCCATTGATATTTTAAAATTTAAATTTGAATTATCATTTTTTAATTCAGGATTGAATATTATTGAGATGATTAATTTAGGGACCCTTAGATTAAAGAACAAATTTCTTCCTAATAATGTCCCTATATTAATAATTCCAATTTTATTATTCTTCCAAATTTAATCAATTATTTAATTAAGGTTTATTCTAATTATCTTCAAATTATTTAGTAGGTTTCTACCCTTTAATTATTTAAATTTCAATCATCCAAATCAGATTAAGATCAAATATTTTACTTGTTAATTTTATTAAACCTAACGTTTTAATTAAGGGTTAAAATTTTAATTACCATTTTGCCCTTCAAGCTTAATAATTTCATAAATCACTAAATTGAGCTTAAATGAACTTGAAATTTTTATGTGACTTTACTCATATGCCAATAAAGACATGAGAGGAGAAAATGTGATTTTTCCGTATTTAATTTATTTATGTAATTATTTTTGGTGGAAAACAGGAATTTCCAAGGAAAATTTAATAATATGACCAAGGGAAAGTTTATGTCCTTAAGAAAATTATGGGACATTCCTAATGACCAGAGGACCACTTGGGCCAATTTTGGTGATTTTTTGAATTATATTATTTTTATTATAATTATTTTAAGTTTTGGAGTATTAATTAATTTAAAAATAAACTAAAGGTTGAAAAATTAATTTTATATTTTTCAAAACTCTCTCTGATATCAAGGAAATCAGAGAATCAGGAGCAATTTTCTGATTTTTCTTTGATTTATTATAATTATTTTAGTTAAAATGCTAGAAAATACATTTTTTTAATTTTAAAATTACCCTAGGGCTTTAAAATTTAATATCTCATTAAATAGACCTAAGAAAAATATGGGATTTGTTCCTAAGTGATTAAAATTCAAAATGTGACCTTTTGGTGAATTTTATTATTTTTATGATTTTTATTATTTTTCAATTATTAAAATATTAAAATAATGCAAAAAATTAAATTTTTTAGAAAATTGAAATTTTAATTTCCTTAAATTCCCCTGACATCAAAGAGGCTCCAAAACTAATTTGGTGAATTTTTGAAAGGTATTTTGAAAGTTATGAATTTTTAAGGTTTAAAATGGCTAAATGGCTTAATCAACCCATTTAGTAGGGCTAACCAAGTCCAATTGACTTCAATTTTTTATGGTGGGTTCCTCTGATCCTAAAGGTCAGTGGAGAATTGATTTCAAGTCAATTTGATGTATGGTTAGCTCTAATTAATTAAGGAACTATTTTGGGTGTTTAAGCTAATTAGGGTTATTTTAAATGAACTAATTCAAAACCTATTTTTCCTAGGGTCCTCTTGTCATAAGAGACATCACCAAATTTTCCTAGAATTTATTTCACAACATGCTAATTATTGGATTTAAAATACTCAAAACAGCAACATGAATTTGAAAAATCAATAACTTCTCATAGGGATGGCCTCTGACTTTGGAAAATTCGGGGAATGTTCCCAAATTCGGAGGCTTCAAAGCCCTATGGTCTCATGCCATGGTGAATTTACTATATGCATGGAGAATTAAAACAATGAAGAAGGGAAATAAATCATTAAAAATAAAATACTTGATGAAATTAAATGATTTCTTTTCCACATTATTCTCCTCTCGTTCACTCGAGCAAGAGGGTATTTTTATTTTATTTTTCCGATTTTCCTACACGAAAGTTATGGATTTTCCAGAGTTCACGTAATTAAATAAATAGGAAAAATAACCTAATTTCCTACTTATCCACGCGGCGCCCTGTCATCCTCGGCATCTCCGAACGGCCACGCGGCGCGCCCCCATTCGACTCGTGTATTGAATGAACGACATCCGTTCATCGTCCCCAAGCCTCCTAGCCCGAGAACCGTCCATCTTCTAGGCCTAAGATCTCACTCGATACTTGACCAAATTTAATGTTCTTATGCTCTATGGATTCGTCTCGAGAAGACGAACACATCCATACGGTTTATGTGGCATGAAATTGACTCAATAAAAATGGAGAATGTTCAGAAGCTCGGGAAGAAGAGTGAGGCCATACCTTTGCTCAGAGAAGTGTGGCTTCGATCTGAGGGTTGTGTCACCTTCGATTGCGTCCCAGTAAGCTCCAGATGAAGTCTTCTGGTCTGGTGAATTGCCTAGCTATGAAAGTGACCACAGCCGATCATAAAGCTTGGAGGTCGGAGCAAGCCGGGTGGCCCTGGAGATGGGGCTTTCGGTGGGAAACTTCTCTTCTTGGTCCAGGTGAAGGTGTAGGACCGGTCGATTTGAGGATTGGCTCACTGTGGCAAAGTGTCCCTGGTTTTGGGTGAAATTTCGGTTGAGAAATCGGATTACGTTGGTGGGGATTTGGGCAAATTGACACTTGGGGATCAACCGCTCTAAGGATGGAGAAGGGTTTGGAACAATTTTGGCGAGTTTCGGCGAGGTTTGTGCAACTTCTCCTCTCATGGTCGTGAGGGGTCGGGTTTAAATAGAGGTGGTCGGAGAGCCTCATAGGGATGGCGAAGGGCTGGGATCGACTGCTACGGTCATGGGAAGAACAGCCATGGTGGCCATTGGGCATGGGGCGGCTCGACAAGGTGGAATTCCAAAGTTGGCTCACATGTGAGCTCTCGGGTGTGGTGTTTTCCGGCGACCCGGGCGTGGCGCTGCGAGCATGGGTCACCCTCGGGGTTAGTGAGGTCGGAGCTTGATTCTCGTGAGTTCAATTGATGGTTTCCATGTGTAAAGGTGGTGAATTGAAATGAAATGGGAAAGGGGTGATTTTGGCTTGGTTTAGTTCAACCCAAGTATTTGTGCTTGGTTCACCATCCGAGGCTTGACCTCGGGCTGAGGGGAATCATTTGGGTTAGCTGAATTGTGGTAGTGAAGTCCCCATCCATGGTGAGGTGGCTAAACATGGTTTAGAGTGTATCATGCTTAAGGTAAAAAGGGCTTAAAAAGGGTTTAAGAAAGAGACATTCTCTCTTACCATTAATGGTTTGGTGAGGTGGAAAGTGGATTCCATGGCTCTCATGGCTCTTATGGGGCTCATGCATGGCTTCATGGCTTGTCTTTGGCTTGGGAAAAAGCTTGGTCAATTTCATGAAAATGGATCTTAGAAATTTTTGTAATTTGATGGGAATTTGTATGGGACTCAATTTGGAATCATTTGATGATTGATTTGAACTTAGGGATGATTTTAATTAAGGGTATGATGAGAAGAATTTGTCATATGGGCTTTAGCATGAAATTTGGGCTTTTAGGAAGGTTTCATGTAAGTGGGCTTTTGGTTTAAAAATAGATTTATGGATGGGAATTTTGTAGAAGTTTGGGCCAAATAATTGTAGGGTTTAGCTCATAAATGTTTCATGAGTGACTTGAAGCAAATTGGGAGTGATTTGGGTTTGAATTGGGTTGAATTTGGGCTTCTTTGGTGAATGGGCCAATATAGGTCAAATTGGGCTAACTTGGGCCAATGTTGGGCTAGGGTTGAAATTGATGTAAAATGAATTTTGGTAAATGTTTATGGGAGTGTTTCAAAGAGGTTTTGGCTTTGGTTGGGCTTTGATTTTGGGGTTTGGGCTTATTTGGGTTAGGTTTGGGTTTAGGTCAAAATTGGGCTTATTGGTTTTGGGTTGAATTTAAGAGGGGTTTGGGTCTAAATTTTGGGCAAATCATGTTAGTTTTTTGTTTTTAGGGATGTTAAGGAAGGTTTAGAAAAGATTTGGGGTTAATTGGAGTTGAATTGGGTGAGTTTGGGTTAGGTTTGGGTCATGGGTCCAAATTGGGCCTTAAGGCCAAAAGTGGAATTGGATCCAAATGTCAATCAAATTGAACTTGGATTTGGTCTATATTGGTGTTGGGAATGTTGAATTGAAGTTTAGAATTGAATTGGACCAGAATTTGGGTCAATTGGGTAGGTTTGGTTTGACATTGGGTTCACTTTGGGTTAAAATGGGTCAAATTGGGGGTTTTGACAAAAGTACGGTAAATTGACAAAATTGGCCCATGGTGTAGTTGAAAAAAATGAAATTGGGAATATTTGGGATTTTATGGAATTTTCTGGGAATTTTCTGAATTTTTGGATTTTTGGGTCAAGAGGGGTATTTTGGGTATTTGGAGGGTATTGGGAGGTATTTTTGGAATTTTTGGTATTTTTGGCTATGGATGATCAACTTGATTGGTGAGGAAATATTCAAGGTTAATTTTGCAGAATTTTGGGTGATTTGGAAATTTTGGAGGATTTCAAGGGTTTTGGGTAGGCTAGGCGGGTGTAGGGTCCCGGGGGTCAAAAATTGAAAATTTGGGAAATTGAAGATTGGGTGAATGTAAGTGGAATAAAATCATTTTAGTTGAGCCATGAAGCCATATCAAGCCCACATGAGCCATGAAGGGACTCATTTGAGGCATCCACTATGTTGTTCCTAACCCTCTTGCGCAAGGGCTTAGGGGTTAAGGACCATCCAAGTGAGTCGCCTTTATGAGTCAGGAGGTCAAGTTAGGTATGGGTGTGTTTTAGGAGGTGTGTAAAAGTGTAGTGTATAGGTGTAGTGTGTGTGTAAGTCAGCCCTTCACTGCACTGAGCCACCCAGGGCGGCTCTAAGGCGAAGAGTCCTATAGGAACTCATCCTTTAAACTTTCGCATTTGATTTCGACCCTCCCAGGTGATTAGGGGTTTACAATCGAGTTTGTGGAGTTTGCGGGAGTTTAGAAGTGGTTTGAATTTCTAAGTGGTGGGTCCCAATTCTAATCCTCTAAGATAGTCAAAGGAAAAGCCTAAGGCTAGATCCTAAGTACTAAAAAGAAGAAGAGAAGACCTCATCAAAAATGAGGTCAACAGATGTAAATTAGGATCTTCAGTTGGTGCTCCCCGAAACTGATTATTAGATACCATCTAGATAATAGCAAGTTTAAGTTTAAATGAATTAGCAGCTATAGCAGGGTGTTGAATACTACAATGAAATTCATCTACAGTAGGGTTAGCATAATCTCTTAAAGATCTAAATTCTTGATGGATTTCAACATTTTGATGATCTTAATTTGCATTTCTTGAATATTTTTTCTTTTTCTAAATTTTTAATTTTTTTATTTTTCTGATAATTCTCTCTAATTCAGAATCGTAAGGCACAAGTCCCTCAGAACCTGAACTACGCATACAAAATTAACAAAATAAAATAAAACACAATAACAAAAACAATGAAAGGTAAAAACTTAATTTTTCTTGAATTTTCTTTAAATAAAATTTTAATTAATTTCCCCAGCAACGGTGCCAAAAACTTGTTCCCCGAATATTTACCCTTATGTTTTAGATATGAAATTGTACTTTAATTATTTACATTATGGGATACTACGCAAGTGTACGTATAGTTTATCAAATAATATAAGACTTTTTTATTAAGCTCCGAGATATTGAACCCACAGGGAAGTGTCTAATAATTAAAAGAAATAATAAAAATAACTTTTTACTTTTTAAAATGATTTTGTAAAGTATGTTTTAAGATATAAAGTTTTTCAAATTTGTTTTTTGTATTTTCTGAATAAAAAGTAAAGCAAACAATTAAAGTTAACACAACTATAAAATTGTATGAAAGTAAATTAGAATAAAATATCTTTTTCCTCTTTCAATGAATCAGTAATAATTATGGAATTTCATTGTGGAAGTATCTAAAATGTGTTGTGCCAAGTAGAAGCAATTATATTATTTACCCTTACTTGATCTTATAAAGAACATTGGTTAGTTTGATGATTTGAAATCTTATTGATGGGTTAGGCAGGAAAGATACTAGCTCTCACTCTCGAGTTCCCTCGATTCCCTCCACCTGGGGCTAACATCTCATAACAAAAATTTTCACATTAAACCAAAATAGAGGGCTTTGGCTTGTCCCTCTAAAGTCCTCTAATTTACTCCCAATTATAAGCATATCTTCTTATTTATTTGCACCCAATCATATGGACTACAATTCTCATCCATACAATTGGATGTCATTTGATCCATGAAAAAAATACTTATTTTTATGCCTTGATTTTTATCAAATTTTTAAGGATATTATTTTTTAATGAAAGGTATTTTTGTGTTTTGGATGTAGGTGATGCAAAAATGTTCAAGAAGGAAAAAAAGGATAAAAAAGGAGCAAAAAGGAGCAAAAATGGAGCCAACATGCAAAATTATCAAAATAATTGGCCTGGCAGGCGCCTAGGCGCCAGATTCTAGCTCCTAGGTGCCAGTTCGATACAGAATTCTGTAAGATTTTTGATGACTTTTGGACGGTTATTTAGACGGTGTTAGCGGTTATTGGACCATCTAGAAGATTGGCAGTTATTCCTGGATTATAAGACATGTGATACATTGTATTTAAACGCTCGGAAACGGTTAGGATCGCTAAGAGGTGCGATCCAAAGTGAAGAGGTGCGAAGAACTGGACGCAGAGTCCAGCGCCTAGGCGCTAGACACACCTTCTAGAAGATTCATTGAACATGGACATATTTTGAAGAGGTGCCTCAAGGTAACCCTTGAAGCCTATAAAAAGGAGGCTACTCCTTCAGAGGAAAGGGCCCAAAAAACCACCAATGCCCAACCTAGTCCCCTAGCCCCACAGTCCATTTAGAGAGAGAAATTAGAGAAATATTTTATGGGCCATATTTGTAGTTTCTTTTATTAATTAGTGAGTTTATTTTAGATTTTGTATTGAGAGTATTTGAAGAGTTGGTGCTTTTAAAGTCTATTTACTTTGGAGTCAGAAGGATTCATAGGTTCAGTTGGAGAAACACTTGAGATAAGTATTTGTATTTTGATTCAAAGTTTTATTTATATGTTTTTTTGTTTAAATTCAATGTATTATGAGTAGTTCCTTTACTTTCTTCTTTCAATTATGAAAAGGTAAATAAGATAATATAAAATTCGTTGGAGAATTAAAAACTATATATATTTTTTAAACATTGTGATGACATTAATACCAGATCTTAATTTACTATTTAAATTGGTCATTTAAATTGTTAAAATCTGTTGAAGAATTTTGAGACCTAGAAGGAGATGTATTCTTAACTAGTAGATATCACATGAATCCTTGGGTAGTCGAAGGCCTTGCACGGGTTATTGAAGGTGAAGTGCAAATAAATAGGAAGATATTATTTAATGGGCGTAGAATTGATAAGTTTTTAGAGTGACAGGATAAATTATTGTAATTTGGTTTATAGAGAAGGAAAGGGTCACTAGTAGGGCCGACCATAGCCACCCTTGGACATCTAGTAGTGTGAGCCTAGATTAACCCATTCTACTAACAATACATCCAGACCTGATCTATAGATTAGCCAATGTTCTTTATACTATTAAGCGAATGTAAAGAAGAGGAATGCTTCTATTTGGCACAATACCATAAATTTATATTCTCCACGAATATTACATTATCTAAAAAGTCTTGGATTAATTGAAAGGAAGAAAGTTGTTTGCTTATTTTTATTTACATCAATCATTACTTTATTACTGCTTTATTTCTGCATCTAGTAAAATAAATATCAACTTTTTAACTTTAAAAGAAATACATAAAAATAAAATCAAAATATTTAAAAAAAATCTACAATCCTCCTCGTGGGATCGATGCTTGGGTCTTTATTTAAAGCCCTATATTACTTGAAACGATACGTATACTTGCGTAGTACCCCTAGTGTGTAAAATATTTTCCATAAAATTATATTTATATACACTAGCCGTTATTATTATTTGAGTCAAAGTATTGGCTATAAAATATTTTTGATAGCATAAATTACGGCATTGTTTGGTGATTGCAAACCAAGTTTTTGGTGCATTGCTGCGGATAGAGGGTCAAGTTTTTGGCGCCGTTGTCGGGGAGCCAAAATTTATAGATTTTAAATATTTTATTTTATTTATTTCTTTTATTGTCAAAAATATAAAATACAAAACATTTATTTTAAAAAAATAAAAACAAAAATAAAAAAATAATAATAATTTTATTTCTTGTTATTTTACTTTTTATTTACTTTTTATGCATAGTTCCGGATCTAAAGGATTATTACCTTTAGATTCTGAATTAGAAAGAACTATTAGAAGAATTAAAAAAGGAAAACAAATTCAAAAATATCAAGAGATGGCTAATTTACATAACAATTTACAAAATCCAATTGAAATTAATGAACAAAATGTTTACAATCCGTTAAGGGATTATGCTAACCCTACAATTAATGAACTTCATAGTAGTATTCAAATACCTTCTGTAGATGCTAATTCTTTTGAGCTTAAACTGTCTATTATTCAAATGGTTCAAAATAATCAATTTGGGGGAACACCAAATGAGGATCCAAATTTACACGTTGCTAGTATTTTAGAACTTTTTGCTACCTTTAAATATAAAATGTTTCTGATGATGCTATTAGACTTAGACTCTTTCCTTTTTTTTAAGAGATAAAGTAAAGATGTGGTTGAACTCATTAGCAACAGGTCTATTAAAACATGAGGTCGAAATGACACAAAAATTCCTTGCTAAATATTTTCCTCCTTCTAAAGCTGCTAAATTAAGAAATGATATTACTTCATTTAGTCGATTTGATGAGAGACAGTTTATGAAACTTGGGAAAGATTTAAAGAACTATTAAGAAAATGTCCTCATCATGCTTTACCTGATTGGTTAATTATTCAAACATTTTATAACGGACTTATTGCATCACTTAAATCAATTATTGATGCTGCTGCTGGAGGTTCTTTAATGGCTAAATCATTTGAATAAGCTTATACTTTAATTGAAGAAATGACTAACAATAATTTTCAATGTCCTTCTAAAAGGATTAATCCTAAAAGAATGGTAAGTATTCTTGATAACGAAGCCTTTTCTATCTTAGCTTCACAAGTAGCTGCAATATCTAAGAAATTAGATAATTTTGCTATCAATATGTCACATAACAACTCTGCTAATATTGGAGATTCTCAAACTATTGAAACTTTACAAGCTATTGCTAGTAAAAATAACCCTTATTCCAATTATTATAATCCTAGATCGAAAAATCACCCTAATTTTAACTAGAATAATTCACAACAACAATGGGGTAATAATCAACCCCATCCAACTAGAAATTGGAACAATTAAGTAAATTCAAACTATAAATCACCTGGATTTAATAATCAATAGAAAAAGTTATCTATAGAAGAATTAATTTTACAACTAAGTAATCAATTACAAAATCAAAACACTGCTATTCGTAATATTGAGAATCAAATGGGATAAATCGCTAATTTAATTAATTACGGACCTCAGGGAACACTTCCTAGTAATGTTGAAGTCAATCCAAAAGAACTGGAAAAGAACATGAATATGTTAAACGTGTAACTTAGAAGTGGAAAGGAATTAAAAGAAAGAATGCGGAATGAAATTGAAAATGAGATTGAGGTTGAAGAGATTGAAAAACCTCAAGAAACTCCTTCTCCTAGTCAAGATCAGACTGTTATTCCTATTAATGTGGAAGTTGAAAAACCACCACCACATTTTCCTCAAAGACTAAAATAGCAGAAGCTTGACCATCAATTTTCTAAGTTCTTTAAAATTTTTAAGAAACTTACCATTAACATACCTTTTGCTGAAGCTTTGAAACAGATGCCAACTTACGCAAAATTTATGAAGGATAGTTTAAGTAAGAAACTAAAATTTGAAGCTTTTGAAACTGTTGCATTAAGTGAAGAATGTAGTGCAATAATTCGAAAAGTTACCTCGAAACTTAAAGATCCTGGAAGTTTCACTATACCTTGTGTTATTGGAGAAAAATTTTGTGGAAAAGCTTTATGTGATTTAGGAGCAAGTACTAATCTCATGCCATTTTCTATTTTTAGGAGAGATTACTCCCACCACTATAACCCTTCGGTTAGCTGATAGATCTATCACCTACCCTAAAGGAGTTATAGAGGATGTTCTTGTTAAAGTGGACAAATTTATTTTCCTCGTGGATTTCGTTGTACATGATATGGAAGAAGATAAAGAAATACCAATTATTTTAGCGAGACCTTTTCTAGCTACCGGACGAGCTATGATTGATGTGCAAAAAGGAGAATTAACCATGAGAGTTAATGATCAAGAGATTAAATTCAATGTTCTTAAATCGATGAAGTACCACGATAAAGAAAAATGCTTATCGAATGGATATTATTGATTATATAATTGAAAAACATTATCAAGAAAGATGTAAAGTCATTTCTAAAGAAAAAATTGAATTATTAACAGATGAAAATGAAGAAATAAAAGAAGAAGAATTATCTAAAGAAACTCATTATATTAAAGATAACTGAGAAATTTTGGACATAACACAAAATTATATAATTTTACCCTCAATTAAAAAAACCCTGGAATTAAAAATGTTACCTCCACATTTAAAGTATGTTTTTCTTGGAAATTCATTAACTTTACCTATTATTATTTCTTCTAAACTAAGTTTAGATCAAGAAGAAAAACTGATAGGAGTGTTAAAGAATTATAAGAAAGCTTTTGGTTGGACTATTGTTGATATAAGAGGAATAGCCCTTCCATT
Organism: Papilionanthe hookeriana x Papilionanthe teres; assembly: GCA_022702705.1. Lineage (NCBI taxonomy): Eukaryota > Viridiplantae > Streptophyta > Magnoliopsida > Asparagales > Orchidaceae > Papilionanthe > Papilionanthe hookeriana x Papilionanthe teres. The sequence goes on along the minus strand of CM040421.1, from coordinate 113,870,055 downwards.
TGTATGCATAGAATTTTAATGGGAGAAGATTTTAAACCTGCTATGCAACCTCAAAGAAGATTAAATCCTATCATGAAAGAGGTTGTTAAAAAAGAGATTTTAAAATGGTTAGATTCTGGAATTATTTATCCTATATCGGATAGTCAATGGGTAAGTCCTACTCATTAAGTTCCGAAGAAAGGAGGAGTGACTGTCATTGTCAATGATAAAAATGAACTAATTCCTACAAGACAAGTTACTGGATGGCGAATTTGCATTGATTATCGGAAATTAAATGACGTCACTAGAAAGGAACATTTTCCTTTACCATTCTTGGATCAAATGCTTGATAAATTAGCTGGACACTCATATTTATGTTTTCTGGATGGATATTCTGGTTTTCATCATTTACCTGTCACTCCTGAGGACCAAGAGAAAACAAAATTTACAAGTCCTTTTGGAACATTTACGTTTAGAAGAATGCCTTTCGGTTTATGTAATCCACCTGCAACTTTTCAAAAATGTATGATGTCAATATTTTGTGATTTAATTGATAAAGGAATTGAAATATTTATGGACGATTTTTCAATCTTTGGAACTTCTTTTGAATTTTGTTTGGAAAATTATTTCAAAGTTCTAAAATGATGTGAAGAAACAATTTTAGTTCTGAACTGGGAAAAATGTCAATTTATGGTCACAGAAGGCATTGTACTTGGTCAAAAAATTTCACAAAAAGGGATAGAACTTGATCAAGCAAAAGTGAAAATTATTGCTAAACTGCAACCACCTACTACTATTACTGATGTGAGAAGTTTTCTGGGTCATGCTGGATTTATAGAAGATATATAAAGGATTTTTTTAAAATTTCTAAACCTCTTTGTCATTTATTGGGAAAAGAAGCTAAATTTGAATTTAATGAAGACTGTATTAATGCTTTCAATATTTTAAAAGAAAAATTAAGAACTGCACCGATAATTATTGCACCTAACTGGAATAAACCCTTTGTATTAATGTGTGATGCAAGTGATTTTGCAATTGGAGCTGTATTGGGACAAAAATATGAGAAAGTTTTCAAAGTTATATATTATGCTAGTAAAACTCTTACTGAAACTCAAAGAAATTACACTACTACTGAGAAAGAGCTTTTTGCTATAGTCTATGCCTTTGATAAATTTAGACCTTATCTTCTTGGTACCAAATGCATAGTTCATACTGATCATTCTGCTATTAAATATTTAATGACAAAAAAGATGCTAAGCCTAGACTGATAAGATGGGTTTTACTTCTACAAGAATTTGATTTTCAAATAGTGGATAGAAAAGGAACTAATAACCAAATTGCTGATCATTTATCTAGAATTAAGAATGATGTTATTACTGAGGAAAATATAAATGAGAAATTTCCTCATGAACATTTATATGTTATTCAAGGATGTCAAACACCTTGGAATGCGAATATAGTTAACTATTTAGTTAGCAATATTCTACCTTATGGATTGAATAACAAATATATTAAGAAATTTAAAAATGATGTTAAATCCTATATTTGGGAAGATCCTCATTTATTTAATTTAGGAAGAGAATTTGTAATTCGAAGATGTGTACCTTATGAAGAAACTTTTGCTATTATTCAAAAATATCATGATTTCGATTTTGGAGGACACTTTGGAGTAGATAAAACTGCATTTAAAATTTTAAATTCAGGATTTTATTGGCCTACCTTGTTCAAAGATGTGAGACATTATGTGAAAACTTGTGATCGATGTCAAAGGATTCAAAATATATCTAGAAAAGATGAAATGCCTTTAAACTATATATTGGAAGTTGAAATTTTTTATATATAGGGTTTAGACTTTATAGGACCATTTGTACCATCATCTGGAAAGATTTATATTTTATTAGCAGTTGATTATGTTTCAAAGTGGGTTGAAGCTGTAGCTTTACCTAACTGTGATTCCAAAAGTGTTTCAAAATTTTTAAAGAAAATGATTTTTTCAAGATTTGGAATGCCTAAGGTAATTATCACAGATGGTGGAAGTCATTTTAGAAATATAAGAATTCAATCATTATTGGATAAATTTGGAATCAAATACAGAATTGCAACTACGTATCACCCTCAAAAAAGTGAAATGGTTGAAGTATCAAATAGAGAAATTAAAAGAATTTTAGAGAAGACTGTTAATCTTAAAAGAACTAATTGGGTTGATAGACTTGATTCTGCATTATGGGCTTATAGAACAGCTTATAAGACACCAATCAGAATGTCACCTTACCGGTTAACTTATGGTAAACATTGTCACTTACTTGTTGAACTTGAACATAAAGCTTATTGGGCGATAAAGGAGTTTAATTTTGATTTGAGTAATGCAAGAGAAAAACAATTATTACAATTAAATGAGATGGATGAAATAAGAAATGAATCATATGAAAATGCAAAGATTTATAAAGAGAAAATGAAGATGTTACATGATAAAAAGATTTCAGGAAAAATGTTCGAGCCCGGACAAGAAGTATTATTATTTAATACTCGTTTAAGACTTTTTCCTTAAAAATTAAGATCTAAAGGAATGGGACCATATATAATTGAGAAAGTATATCATTATGGAGTTGTGGATATTAAAGACCCCAAAATAGGAAAAATATTTAAAGTTAACGGATTAAGACTGAAGCCTTATTTGGGAGACATTAAAATGATTTATAAAGAGGCTTACGAGTTGAGTCTACCTGATTAAAGACTTATTTAGGTCGGACTGATGACGTTAAACCAAGCGCTTTGTGGGAGGCAACCCATAATTATTTTTGTGTGTTTTTACTTTTTTTAATGTAAGGTTATGTCTCGGTCTTGACTAATTTTATATAACTTTAGAAAAATGGACGCTAACAAGTCTTTATTGACTTTAGCTAAAGATTATCTTAAAGTATATAAAGTTTGGACTTTGGATCACTCCATTTCATATGTGAGTAAAAAAGAGATAAAGTTAACCTTCATTATGATTGTTTATAATTTGTGTTACTAAGTCTATATTGATCTTACCATTCTAATTTACCTATTTTAAAGAACGAAACTTTGAAATTTGACGATAGGCGAAATGGAGTCGAACATGGTTCCGGCGCCTAGGCGCCGAAATTTGGTGCCTAAGCGCCAGAGTAAAATTGTGTATTGATGGGTCTGCCGCCTAGGCGCCAGATTTGGCGCCTAAGCACCACAGTTACTGGATCGTGTAAAAACAAAAATTTTTCAGTTTTTCACACGATTTTCTCCTTTAAATTACCCTATCTTCATCCCCAATCCCTAAGCAACCAAAATTATGATCTAGACACTTCATTCTTTAGAGATTAGAGAGGATTTTTGAAGAAATGGAGAGAAGAAATCTTGGAGAAGAGGCTAGAGACAAAGGTTCAAAGGATCCTCGACCCTACTTCGATGGTTTATCAGCTGTAAGTTTGGAGAAAATTTGAGTCGTCTAGATAAATTTGAAGCAGAATTCAAAAGTATTGGAGATCACCTCCATGAGATGTATCATCAAATTGAACATCAGGAATGGTAGGGGAAGCTTCAATTTGAACATCTAGCGGCTTATCAAGATGCTCAAGTGGAGATGTATGCGAAGAACAAATGGATCGACGAGAAAAAGGCTACGGATTTTCCGAGGGCGTTAGTATTCTTCCCAAGTAGGCCTAGTAATCTTCCTTGCGAAGAGAATGGAAATTTCTAATTTGAAGATTAGATAGTTATTATGGTGTGATCTATACTTTTATTAGTTTGTCATTGTATCGATTTAGTAAATCGAATGTGTTGTTGGTGTGTTTGTTTTATTGTTCAATGTGTGTTGTATTTTCTTTGAAATTGTGTAGTTTGATTGTTTGTTAGGACTTGAATCATATTACTATACTTAGTTGTATTGTATTGAGCCAAAATTGAAGATTATGAATGGAATTAGAAGAGTTTGATTTAAACCTTGTGTTTAATTGATGGATTTAATTTTTTATTTTTAAAATTTTTGGGAAATAATTTGGAAGTTTGAAACTGAAACACTACTCTAATATGAGTAATTGGAAGTTGAATTATGAGTTTTGGTGGAAAATAAAATTTTTAATGTGATTTTTATGAAAGGCGAGTTTGGCGCCTAGGGGCCAGAATTCGGCGCCTAGGCGCCGGTTCTGCCTGCTTACTGAAAATTAGCATTTAAATCGCATTAGCCATGGTTGACGCCTAAGCTTCATCCCCTTCCTCTTTTTCATGAAAATACACCCCCTAAATCCATCTTGAGGTCAATACATCAAGTTTTTTAGCCTGAAATCACTTGATTTCTTCATCTCAAGCTCAGATCTAATGTATATTCCATTTATTTTTTATTCTTACCATAGTTTTTCCTATTTTTTGCTAAAAACCGAAATTTTGAGAAAACTTTTGATTTTTAGAGTTTCTTCATGGATTTTTAAACTCATTTTAAGTTTCTCAAGCTTAAAAAGTGTTTAAATATTTGATTCCTAAATTTATTTGTGTTTTCTTTCACGTTTAGATGACACCAAAATCTAAGCGAGGAAAGGCACGAGAAAATTTCGACAGCAGCAAGTTTTCGACTGCGCAGCGCATTTTCGTTATCACTAATTTGCGACGTCAAGAAAGTTTATCTCGGAGTGCAGTTTTTACAATCCTGGTAAAATGATCGAGAACACGATCATTGCACACAACTGGCAACAATTCTGTTATTTCACTGTTGTTGCCATTATTCCTATTGTACGCGAGTTTTATGCCAACTTTTTGGATGCGGAAGACTACAAAGTCTTTGTTAGAGGTGTCGGAGTAGGATTTACTCTGAAACGGATCAATATTTTCTACGGCCTGCTGTCGGCGTATAAAAGGTTTTAAATATATGTTTTTTTAGTTGGGGTTCCCTTTAGAAGCTGTCAGTCCCTGGAATCGAAGTCCCATCGCCCGCATCGGAAGGACAATTTTAATTTAATTATAATTTAGTTTAGAAAAATATGGAGTCAAAATATTCTCATATTTTTCAAAGTTCAAATGAAAGAGCACTATACCTCGAGCTTTGTATATATCCCGAAGGATGAACACAAAACTTGTGGATGAGACTTAATTAAATGAACTAAGGAAAAGTATGACATCCGTTTGGTCTACGAAACATGTATGTTTGCCGACAATTTCCCCCATTTAATATAAGAGGATTAAATGGGGTTTATATTAATCTGGGGTCTTTTAGGTTTTCTATAAGGGCAAGCCCTTATAATTAATTGCATCTTAGACAACCGAAGTCACCTAAGAGAACTCTTGATAAAGATCAGGAAATAATTATATTCATGACTTCCAAAGGTAAGGATTTCTTTCAATGAAATGTGATTATCAGAATTCAATAGGTGAATGGTTCAAATTTCAGAACATTTCATTTTATCAGAGTCCAAAAGAAAAGAAGACTAGGAAAAGAACACAGATTCGAGAAAAATCTCAGTGTTTTCCCAAGCTATCCTATTGTTTGGCTCATTTTAGGAAAAGATTTAATTTATATTTCATCCTACCAATTTTATTATTTAGGGCTTACATTCATTTGATGTTGATCATATGAATTGCCTGGAAGATGTGAGGGTTTATGTCATATCGGGATGACAACCTCGAAAACCTAGACGAGTTAGGGCTTATAATGCATCGGGTGCAAAAGCCTAAAAGATGAGATGAGGGTTTACTTTGCACTAGGCAAATACCTCAAAGTCCTATAGCTAGTTGCTTATTTGAACTAAGGAACTGTTTTGCTGTTGTAGACTCAGGTTTTGCTGAAGAAGATTGTCGTGGTACCCACTATGCTCCAAGCTCCTTTGTCGTTGCAGAGGTTCAATTTTAGAAGGTGAAAATCAGGAGGTGAGAGAAGTATTTTGGTTTAGAAAAGTCTTAGAATCCAAGTGTTTTAGTGTTTAATTAAAACAAATCTTAAAGTTTATTAAACAGAACTGATTAAGATCCCACGGTTTGTCATCCCGGCACCGTTATTTTCATCAGATTCACTTAGTCCAGATGAATTTGCTAAACTCAACTGAATGAGTTCCACACTTTCATTTAGACCGTGGGAAATCCTGTTAGCAACATGTGGGTTACATCATCAGAGGTATTTCTGATCATCAAATAAGACGTTTTAATTTAGTTGTAGTTGTAGTTTTGTCGTTCTGTTTGTCATTAAATTTTGAGTTGTTTTATCTTTTGAATGTTGTGGCGGTGAATTTTATCTTGTTGTAACTTTTAATTTAGTTTTGTGTTTCAGTTTTGTGACTATCCTAAAGGTTTTTAGTTTTCATGCAGGGTGACATTCTTGTTTAACATGCAAGAAAGGTAAAGTACAGTGCAGGAAAAATAAATCGCAATAAAATAAAAGTGTACCTGGTAGGGTCTTTTCGTCATTCCCAGCTGAAACTTTAGTATTGCATTGCATGTATGTGTTTATAATTTTGCATAAATTAAAGCATGCCAGAAAATAGGAAGAAGTAAGACTAACAAGCAGGAACTACTCAATCCTATGATGTCCATGTAAAGATCATGGTTGTCTACCAAGTCCTGTGATGTCTATGTGAATTTCTATGTTGTGTTTCAATGAACTTTGTTAATTTAATTAAGGATGGTTTCGTTAAGCAGACATATTAAGTTTAATAGACCTCTGTGGTATCCAAAAGGTCAGAGAAGGATGCAGGTCCATGCTTCCCTCTCACAGCCTGGTGAAAAGTCTCGGGCCCATTTAAACTTATTATGTTGCTTAACAACTCATCCTACCTATACCCTTATGCTTAATGAACACAGGTGTTCGGGGTAGGTTGGGGCAGATGGGTTTAGGTGTGGTTTGGATTAGGATTGGTGATAATTGGTAGTTTGATTTAGAATTATGGGAGTGCTATGAAGAGTTTGTGATTTTATTTGTGGAAGATTTGATTGAGTTTGTGTTTGGGTTTGGTTTGTGTTTGGATTTGTTCTTTTGGTTTTGGTTTGGGTTTAGTTTGATTTGGTTTGATTTTGGTTTTGGTTTTGGTTTGTTTTTAAAGCTAGGAACTTTGAGTTTGGAATGTGAATTGGGAAGATTTTGTGGACATCGGGTAAAATTTGGGTTACTCCATGCATTCACTAAGCATAAGGGTATTCTTATTATGTTTTCTACACCAAGTTGTGATTTCCTAGGGGTCTTTGTAAAGGGAAAAATAAACCATGCCTCATGAGGCCTATCCTAGGTTTGATTGTTATCGTGTTGGTATTGTATTGTGGTCGGGATTGTTGTTGTATGTTGTGATTGTTGTTATTTGTGATGGTTGTGTTGTGTTATGATTGTATGTGATTGTATGTGTGTAATGTGTATGATTGTTGATGTAATTATAGTTGTGATTGTATGTGATTATTATGTTATTTATATGTCCTTATTGTTATTTATTATTTCATTATTGTTTATTTTGTTATGTGTTATCATTTTTTGTTATAATTGTTATTTAATATTTATGTGTTTTGTTATTTTTATTATGTGTTATTTAATATTATTATCTTTTCTTTGTAATTAAAATTATTATTATCTTTATTATTTATTTAATTTATTATCTTATTTAATTCATTGTGATTTATTTACTTTATTATCATTTATTTATTTAACTAATTGTTATTAATTTAATTTAATTTTACTTTAATTTATAATTACTTAATATTTATTTATTTAAATTATTATTTTTTATTTTCATTTAATTATTATTATTTTATTTAATTAATTTAATTTAGTATAAATTATTATTTATTTACATTATTGCTTAATTTAATTTAATTTAAGTTAATTTAATTTATTTAACTTATTTTATTTAATTTAATTTATTATTTATTTACATTATTATTTAGTTTAGTTTAATTTGATTTAATTTAATTTAATTTATTATTTATTTACATTATTATTTAATTTAATTTAATTTAATTTTTTGATTTTCATTTATTTATTTTATTTATAATTATTTAATTTTAAATTATTATTTATTATTATTTAATTCAATATAATTAACTTAATTTAATTTATTTTATTTTATTTTATTTAGTTTAATTTAATTTAATTTATTTTTATTTTAATTTATCATTTATTTATATTATAATTTAATTTAATTTAATTAATTTATTTAGTTTTATTTATTTTCGATTTTATATAACTTTAATTTATTTAATTTTAATTTAATTTATTATTTATTTACATTATTATTTAGTTTTAATTTAATTTAATATTTATTTATATAATTGTTTTTCTCGTTTATTTAATTAATTATTATTTAATTTAATTTGTTTAATTTAATTTTTTTTTGGTTTTATTTAATTTTAACTATTTAATTTCAATTTAATTTGTTATTATTTATATTATTTACATTATTTTCAATTTATGTATATATATATGTGTGTGTTATTTATTTTATTATCCTTATATTCTTATTATTTAATATATTTAAATTATAAGTTATTTTTCTTATAATTTATTATTGTTATTATTTAGATGTATATTTAAGTTTATTATTTACTTAATTATAAAGCTTTTCATTTTCTCTCTCCTTGATTATTCTTAAAGTTATTATCATTTATATTAGGTTATTATATATTAAAATTATTATTTACATATATATTTACATTTACATTATTTTAAAAAAAGAATGACATTTTTATTTACTTATTTTTGTTATTTATTTATATTTACAATTGTTATTTTAGTTATTATTATTATCATTTTCTTATATTTTCATTATCTATTTAAGTTTATAGTTATTTATTTTATTCTTATCACATTATTTTTTATTATTTACATATTGTTATTATTCATATAACATTATTATTCATTTAGTTATTTATATTTTGGTAGTATTTATTTAAATTCAATATAGTGTAGTTATATTATTTAAATTTAGTGTAGTTCTTTTATTTAGTAAAGTTATTAAATTTAGTATGGTTATATTATTTACATTTAGTATAGTTATTTTAGTAGTTAAATTTAATATAGTTATTTTAAATTTAGTATAGTTTATTTTAGTTAAAATTTAGTAAAGATATTATTTAATTTATTTAAATTTACAATTATATCATTTATGTTTTTTACATTTGTCATTTATTATTTTATTTACAATGTTATATATTATTTTAGATTTTCCTTTCATTTTCTTTTGTTTTTATTATTATTTCTTTTTCTTTTAATGTTGTATTATTTCTTTTTTAATTTTAAAATTCATTTTTCAAGTTAGTAAAAAAATTAGGTGGTAGATTTGTAAATATTTAAAATTAGTAAGATTCTAAAAAAAACTAAACACATATATTTTGCATAAAAGATATCCTAAAACTAAGCAAGAAAAAGGTTTAAATAATTTACATGAAAAGAAACTTGTGAAAAACTAAATAATTTGCATGCAAGATTTCCTAAGGCTAAGCATATAAAGATTTTAACATGTACATGAAAGAAATTTGTGCACCTAAAAGAAAAAAAAAATTATATAGCTTGCATGAAAAATTTTTAGAGCTAAGCATGAAGATGGGAAAGAATTTTTTTGATGCTAAAGTATTCACAAAATAAAAGGGAGGGGGAAGAAACTTACCTTTTCTTGGAGGAGGTGATGGAAGAACTTGAAGAGGGGTGCCCTTGTTGAAGCTCATGGCTATAAGGAGTTGGGATTGGGTGTGGCTTGCTTGGAAGAAGAAGAAGGAGAGGAGGAAGGGAGGCTCACGGCTAGGAGAGGAATTTGGAGGGGGGGGAGTGAGTGAAGTGAGTGTGTAAGAGAGTAAAAATGAGATGGTGAGTGGTTTTTTAATGGGGAGGCTCACGGCTTTGTGGAGTGGGGGAGATAAGGAGGAGGTGAGGTGGAGATATGGTGAAGGTAAGGAGGAGGTGAGGGGAGAAGTGAGGGAGAGGTGAGGGAGAGAGGGATATTTATTATTATTTTTTTTAAAAAAAAAAGTATTTTATTTTTTTTATATTATATATATATATATATATATATATATATATATATATATATAGGGCATGTCATGATGTTTAATTTGGTTAATTTTGCTTTAATTTGGTTTGATTTTAATCATTAGTTCAATTAGGTTCATTTGGGTTTGGGTTGGCATAACTTGGGTTAGAGCTTGAATGAAGCCCAAGTGTCTTGATCAATATTGTCCATATGATTGTAATGAAGATCTTTCATGAAGACATAAAGTGGTTTTGAGCTCATTTGGAAGTTCAATTTTGATATGGATAGGATATTTTATTATTTTGGCCAATATTGGATTTGGGTCGAGTTATCTTGAGTTTGAGTGGGAATGAGGTCTAGAGGTCTTCAATAATAGTGTATATATGGTTGTCTCAAAGAGTTTTCATGAAGATATGAAATGGTTTTGAAAAAGTTTGGAGGGTTAATTTGGTGGATTTAGGACATGTGTTCAATTTGGGTCAAAATTGGGGGTTTTGGTCCAAAATGGATTTGGGTAAGACTTGAGCTCAAATTGTGGAAAATTGATGATTCAATTCAGTTTAAGGAGGAGTTATAAAGAGTTTGGGATTGAAATTTGGGAGGAATTGATTGACATTGGGTTTATTTAGGGGATTTTGGATTATTTAGGCAAAATTGGGGATTTTGGATTTCAAGTGGAATTGGATTTAAATGTGGGTCACATTGAGCTTGAATTTGGTTTAGATTGATATTGGGGATGTTGAATTGAAGTTTGGAATTGAAATTGGGCAAGATTTTGGTCAATTGGGTCAAGATTGGGTTTGATTTGGGCACTTTTGGGCTACATAGGCCAAATTGGAGTTTTTTGATTTAAATTGGGTCAAATTGACAAAATTGGCTTATGGTGTAGTTAAATAAAATGAAATTGGAAATTTTTAGGATTTTTTAGAATTTTTTGAGAATTTTTTTGGAATTTTTGGATTTTTGGGCAAAAAGGGTATTTTGGGTATTTTAAAGGTATTGGGGGGGTATTTTTAGAAATTTAGGAATTTTTGGTTATGGATGGTCAATTTGAGTGGTAAGAAATATCTTGGAATGATTTTTGGGGAATTTTGGTGAATTTGAAGAATTTTGGGTAATTTAGGGCATTTTGGGAGGTCAGGGGCCAAATGTTTGAAATTTTGGAAAATTGAAGCTTGGTTTGAGATGAATGTCATGAGATGGTTTGAATTGAGTTATGGACCAAAGGTCACTCACATTTGGTCATCTATGTATTGGTACTAGTCAAACCCTAGCTTGATGCCAAGAGTTGAGAAGAACCATCTACATGAGTTTCCAATGGTTTAGGGGAATGTGTGCATGTGAGTGGTGAAGTCCAGACCTCCCTCAGGGCAAATCCTAAGGTCGACCACCTATAGAAGATTTCCCCTAGGATTCCTTATGCTTGCCTTTTTCCTACCAAAGGTGGAGGTTAGGCCTTAAGCATATGAAAACCCACTAGTGAAGCAAGGAGAGTTTTGAATTTCTATGGGGGGGGTTCCATGACTAGTCTTCTAAGAAAGTCACCAAGAGAGTCCTATGGCTAGACCCTAGGCTATTCTAAAGAGATATTAAACCTCAACCAAAAGTGAGGTCAACACCTGCCACCTACCATCGAGTGCTATTGTTCTGGTTTATCTCCAGTCGAGGGAGATCTTGAGATGATTATTGCATATCTGACTGATGGCACTGGAGCTTGGAAGATCCGGAACGACAAACGGGTAAACTTCAAATCTTCTAAGCTAAATGGTATTTCAAAGGCATGGCATTATGTTATTTCTACTAGACTTCTACCTTCCAACCACCTGAGTGAAGTTACCAGAGATCGAGGTATCCTGAACTACTGCATTCAGGAGAGGAAGCCGATAGATGTTGGCAGTATTATTTATGATTCAGTGAAATCGATTGCTAGATCCAGCACTTTTGTGGGATTAGGATTCCCATCCTTGATTCATTCTTTATGCATGAGCAATGGAGTTTCTGCTGATATATCAGAGGAGAAGTTAAAGACTACAAAGCCAATTGGGCAGGAGAGCGTTAACATTTATGATCGTCTTTGAGGGAAGAGATCTACTAGTCCTTCTACTTCTGTACCTACTCCAGGTAGAGCTTCTACTTCTAGACATTCTACTTCTACTACTCAGCCACCATCTAGTTTCTGGGAATCGATGCATGATCAATTTCTGGAGCAGCATAATGAGTTATTTCTAACTCACTGCAGAGTATATACTATAGATAAGAAGATTGATCATTTATCTGAGTTTACACGAAGGAAAAGTGAGTATTATGCTGAGTATTCAGAGTCTTTAGTGAGATTCTTGAAGGGTGAGCATGATGTTCAGTTTCCACACCGTCCTAGATTTTCACCGTATGTTGATCCAAAGGATGTGGAGTTTTCTTTTGGTGATGACGATGAAGAGGCTACATATAGTGATTAGTAGCTTGATTTACCTCTGAGATGTGCTGATTCTGTTGTTAGTTTATTTCTTGTTGCTAGTGTTGTTTGTTGTTTGTTGTTTGTTAGTGCAGATTTGTTTATGAAACTTTGTGTGGATTGTTTGATGTTCAGATTGATTTAAATATTTAGTGTATTGTGTTGAGGACTGAAATTTGGATGAATTAATGTTTATTTCCGTTTTAGCTCTCTGTTTAGTATTCTTAAATAGTTAGTAATGTTGTTTTGTTTCGTTACTTATTAGCAGTATAGTCATTTAATTCAGCTACTGATATAAAAAAAATGATGAGCCTGCTTACTTTTATATATGCTTCGTTATTTAATTAATATTCATAAAAGCATGTGTAGAAGTAAATTTTTCTTTTTAGACTATTTTTACATACTTATAAAAATTCCTTTTTAAATTATACCTTTCTTTCTCTCATACTTTAAATTTTTTCATGATATACCAAAACTTAAGTTTGGGGAAAAGGAAAATACATGCAAATTTAAATTTTATTTGTCCTTAATGAACTAATATTTTCTAAAAAAATTATTAACATAACATAAGGAATGAAGAATCTATTTAAGATCATTTAAATTTTTGAAATTATAAATAATTTAGCAGACTTAACCAAAATTTTAATAATTTTGATTGATTTTAAGAATAAAATTATTCAACTTAAAGAAAAGTAAGATTAAGAAATTTTTCTATTCATAGTAGAAATAATTGAATTTTAGAAGTATTAAGAAATCAAAAATTATAACTTGAAAAAGAAAAGATTGAAATTCTTTTTGAAATTTATTCATGTTATGGTAATTAAGTGAAAATGTATAAGTTTGAAAATATAAGTTAAGAATAGCGAAGTTCAAAACCATTAACAGGCTAACCAGATATAGTAATCCTCTCTGTAAAAAAAAAAAAGAAAAGAGAGGAGAAGCTGGAGGAGATGCCTAATCAAAAATTGGCTTCACTTGAATTAGCTTATAAGAAAAAACTGATTACATATTTTACTTAATTTATGCATGTATCTTTATTATAAAAGATTTTCAGGAAGATCTTTTTCTTATAAATAATTTATGTGATCTTAATATAATAAACTACAATTATTTTCGAAGTGAATGCAAAATTTTTGAAATCTTATGATTTGGTGCTTAAATATTCTTTAAATTCTTAAAATTAAACTTAGTTAGTTAAATTTGGTTAATGATTTACTAATGCCTTTATAAAATAAAAAATTATAAGAAATCTTAAATATTTACCTTTTATTCCAATTGTTATACATTTTATATAGTAAAAAGGGTTACTTGAGGACAAGTAACATTTAAGTTTGGGGATTTTGATCCATGAAAAAAATACTATTTTTATGCCTTAATTTTTATCGAATTTTTAAGGATATTATGCTTTAATGAAAGGTATTTTTGTGTTTTGGATGTAGGTGATGCAAAAATATTCAAGAAGGAAAAAAGATGAAAAAGGAGCAAAAAGAAGCAAAAATGGAGCCAAAATGCAAAATTGTCAAAATAATTGGCCCGGCGCCTAGGCGCCAAAATCCGGCGCCTAAGCGCCAATTCGATACAAAATTCTGTAAGATTTTTGACGACATTTGAACGGTTATTTTGACGGTGTTAGCGGTTATTGGATCATCTAGAAGATTAGCAGTTATTCCTGGATTATAGGACATGTGATACATTGTATTTGGACACTTGGAAACGGTTAGGATCGCTAAGAGGTGTGATCCAAAGTGAAGAGGTGCGAAGAACTGGAAGCAGAGTCCGGCGCCTAGGCGCCCGATTCTGGCTCCTAGGCCTGGCCAGACACAGCTTATAGAAGATTCATTGAACATGGATACATTTTGGTGAGGAGCCTCAAGGCAACCCTTGAAGCCTATAAATAGGAGGCTACTCCTTCAGAAAAAAGGGCCAAAAAAAACCACCAACGCCCAATGTAGACCCCTAGCCCCATAGTCCATTTAGAGAGAGAAATATTTTAAGGGCCATATTTATAGTTTCTTTTATTAATTAGTGAGTTTATTTTAGAGTTTGTATTGAGATTATTTGAAGAGTTGGTGCTTTTGAAATCTATTTACTTTGGAGTCAGAAGGATTCAGAGGTTCAGTTGGAGAAACACTTGAGATAAGTATTTGTATTTTGATTTAAAGTTTTATTTATATGTTTTGTTGTTTAAATTCAATGTGTTCTGAGTAGTTACTTTACTTTCTTCTTTCAATTATGAAAAGATAAATAAGATAATATAAAATTTGTTGGAGAATTAAAAACTATATATATTTTTTAAACATTGTGATGATATTAATACCGGATCTTAATTTACTATTTAAATTAGCCATTTAAATTGTTAAAATCTGTTGAAGAATTTTGAGACCTAGAAGGAGATGAATTCTTAACTAGTAGATATCACATGAATCCTTGGGTAGTCGAAGGCCTTGCGCTGGTTATTCAAGGTGAAGTGTAAATAAATAGGAAGATATTATTTAATGGGCATAGAATTGATAAGTTTTTAGAGTGACAGGCTAAATTTTTGTAATTTGGTTTATAAAGAAGGAAAGGGTCACTAGTAGGGCCGACCATAGCCACCCTTGGACATCTAGTAGTGTGAGCCTAGATTAACCCTTTCTACTAGTAATACATCCAGACCTGATATATAGATTAGCCAATGTTCTTTATACTATCGAGCAAAGGTAAAGAATAAGAATGCTTCTATTTGGCACAATACCATAAATTTATATTCTCCAAGAATATTACATTATCTAAAAAGTCTTTGATTAATTGAAAGGAAGAAAGTTGTTTGCTTATTTTTATTTACATCAATCATTAATTTATTACTGCTTTATTTCTGCATCTAGTAAATTAAATATCAACTTTTTAACTTTAAAAAAATACATAAAAATAAAATCAAAATATTTAAAAAAAATCTATAATCCTCCTCGTGGGATCGATATTGGAGTCTTTATTTAAAGCCCTATATTACTTGAAACGATACGTATACTTGCGTAGTACCCCTAGTGTGTAAAATATTTTCCATAAAATTATATTTATATACACTAGCCGCTATTATTATTTGACTCAAAGTATTGGCTATAACATATTTTTGATAGCATAAATTATTGCATTGTTTGGCGATTGCAAACCAAGTTTTTGGTGCATTGATGCGGATCGAGGGTCAAGATTCTTTCCAATTGTTGATTGAGACAATACCGCAATGGATCTTACATAATCTCCCAACAAATTTTAACATCTTAATTGGCTAAATCAAGAAGTAAATGAAGTGCAAGGTAGTGAATCATCACAACTTCTTCCAACAATGAAATTATATACTTCACACAACTTCCTTCCATAATTTAATCATTTTATCATTTAAAAGGAAAAAGATAAAGAAAACTACTCAGAATCCATGGAGAAAACACAATCACAACTTGATTTTAAAGTAGAAATCATAGTGAAAACAAGACAAGTTTTACTTTAAAACCAAATGTAAAGAAAGATAAACACTTATCTGAAAATCTTCTCCACAAGACTCTTGAAGTTCTTTTGAAACTTTGCTTTCCCTTTACAAGACACAATAGAGGTTGGCGCCCAACTCTGTTGACTCCAAATCTCTATTCTACTCTTAATAAAAACTAGATATAATTGATAATAAAAGTGGTGAAGTGGAAATGTGTGCTCTCTAACATAAACTTGAATCTTAACACTAATCACACCCTCCAACAACAAACCTTTTTCTGATTGCCAAGTCTTCTTTTTAAAATTTTCCAAAAGGTGCCTTGGTGTCTCTTCAAAATGTGTCCAGATTCAATGTATCCACCAAGAATTCATTCATCCGTTCAAATTTTAAATGAGTTTTGGTGCTGATGGGAAGTTAGTGAAGTTTAAACCAAAGGATGCTTCAAAAACCCCTTCAATTTTGTGCCAAAATCAAATAAAATTCGTCACTTTAACTATGACGCCTATGTGCCAAGGGTCTGGCGCATAGCCGCCAAAGGCCAATTTTGCAACCCTTTCAATTTTTGCTCCAAATTTGATCCTCTTTTGCTCCTTTCATCATAGTCAGTCATTTTAATCATACCTACAAGAAAAACACAAAAATACCTTCCATTAAAGTGCAATATCATCAAAAATAGGTATAAAATGTGCTTAAAAACACTATATATTTTAGGTATATCATAGGCCAATAAAATTCAGATTGTAAGATTTTATATGTTATTTTATTAACACCAAATGTCCCCCAAAATCAAAATCATAATATTTTTGGATAATTTCAAAAGTCTCTTCAAAAGGCACACAACTTCTACTTAAACAAAAATGGGTTATCCCAAAAATAAGTCTTGGCTTCAGATAAAAATTTCCTCTTTTATTGGTGTGTTAGACCATAAGGTAAAATGTTACTAACAATAAAGTTCACAATGTATAAATACCATGGAACGTCTCATTCATTAATATTGAACAAATTTTCATCTGAAAAATGTTTATTAATTTATTTTTTAGAACAAAGTGATTTCTCAGAATTAATCCTGGATAGATGATCAGCAAATTGATTATCAGCTCCCTTTCGATCTACTATTTCGAAATTAAATTCTTGCAAAAGAAGAACCCATCTTATCAGTCTTGGTTTTGCATCCTTATTTGTCATTAAATACTTAATAGCAGAATGATCAGTATGCACCACACATTTAATTCCAGTTAAATATGATCTAAAATTTTTAAAGGCAAATACTATTGTTAATATTTTTTCTTAGTTGCAGTATAAATAATTTGAGCTTCATTAAGAGTTTTACTAGCATAATAAATTACTTTGAAAAGTTTATCATACTTTTGTCCTAAAACAGCTTCAATAGTGTAATCACTTGCATCACACATTATTTCAAATGGTTTTTTCCAATTTGGTAAAACAGTAACTGGTGCAGTAATTAAATTTTCTTTTAAAATTTCAAAAGCTTTTTGACAATCCATATCAAAATTAAAAATCACATCTTTCTCGAGTAAATGACATAGTGGCTTAGTAATTTTTGAAAAATCTTAATATATCGCCTGTAAAATCCAGCATGTCCTAGAAAACTCCTAATTTCCCACACATTAGTTGGATAAGGTAAATTAGCAATCACTTGAATTTTAGTAGGATCTATTTCCATACCTTTCTCAGAAATTTAATGTCCTAAAACAATTCCTTCTGATTTCATAAATTGACATTTTTCCCAATTAAGAACTAAGTTTGTTTCTTCACAGTGTTTTAGAACTTGTGATAAATGTTCTAAACATGATTCAACTGAATTTCCAAACACAAAAAATCGTCCATAAAAACTTCAATTACTTTTTCAATTAAATCACAGAAAATAGCCATCATACATTTTTGAAATGTGGCAAGGGCATTACATAAAACAAAGGGCATTCTTCTAAAATCAAAAGTATCATAAGAACTGGTAAATATTGTTTTCTCTTAATCCTCTGGAGCAATTTATATTTGGTGAAAACCAATATATCGATCTAGAAAACAAAAGTATTTATGCTCAGCTAGTCTATCCAGAATTTGATCTAGAAAGGGTAATGGAAAATAATCTTTCCTCGTGGAAAGGTTTAATTTTCTATAATTAATGCATTCGCCATCCTTTAACTTGTCTTGTTGGTATTAGCTCATTATTTTCATTAACAGTTATAGTAAGTCCTCTTTTTTTTAGGAACACAGTGAATAGGACTAACCCTTGCACTATCTGAAATAGGAGAGATAATCCCAGCATCTAACCACTTTAAAATCTCTTTCTTGGCAACATCTTTCATAATGAGATTTAATCTCCTTTGAGAATCAGCCCTGGATTTGCAGTTTTCTTCCATCAGGACTCTATGCATACACATTAAAGAACTGATTGATTTAATATCAGCAATTGTCCATTCAAAGGCTTTCTTATATTTCTTCAAAATTTTTAGTAAACACTCTTATTCTTCTGAAGTTAAGTTTGAGGAAATTATAACAGACAAAAGTTGATGAATCACCTAAAAAGGCATACTTTAAATGCTTCAGAAGTAACTTCAATTCAAGTTCAGGAGGTTTCTCAATTGATGGACAAAAATATTTATCTTTTTTTGTCATGACCAAAACTTCAAAACTTCATTGAAAAAAAATTGAATCTTCTTCAATAAAATCATTAAATTGTTCTAATTCCTCTTCTTGCTCGTGTTACAATTGTTTCATTTCTGAATTTACTTTATGAGTTGTTTTGAAATGGCATTCACTAAGATATCTCATTACATCAATCCTGAAACATTCATCATCTTCACCTCTTGTAGGGTATTTCATTGATTTGGAAATTTTAAAAGTAACTGTTTAATCTTTAACACACATAGTTAATTCCCCTTTTATGCATCTCTATCATTGCTCTGCCTGTTGCTAGGAAATGTCTCCCTAAAATGATAGGTATCTCTTTATCTTCCTCCATATCTAACACAATGAAATCAACAGGAAAAATAAATCGATCCACTTTAACTAAAACATCTTCTACAACTCCCTTAGGATATGTTATAGAACGATCTCGTATCTGCAAGGTTACAGTTGTAGGAGATATTTCTCTCAATCTCAAAATTTTTAATATAGATATTGGCATAAGGTTAATACTTCCTCCCAAATCACATAAAGCTTTTCCAAAAAATCTATCTCTAATTGCACATGAAATTGTTAAGCTTCTAGGATCTTTAAGCTTTTTAGGAAGTTTTTTCTGAATTATAGCACTATACTCCTCACTAAGTTCAACAATCTCATTATCTTCAAACTTTCTTTTTCTATTAATAATATCTTTCATAAACTTCACATAGCTTGACATTTGTTCTAAAGCTTCAGTAAAAGAAATATTAATCATAAGCTTCTTAATGATTTCCATAAATTTTGAAAATTGTTTATCCAATTTTTGTTGACGGAGTCTTTGAGGAAATAGAGGTGGTGGCAGTTTTTCTAAATCAATCTTAAGTGGAGAAATAGGTCTCACAAAATCTTCTGGAGCGTCCTCTTTAAATTTTTCAATTTATTCTTTCTCTACTTCAATCTCTTTTTGAACTCTACATTCCAACTCTCTTCCACTTCTATGTTGAACAGCCTTTACTTGCTCTTTATTCTAGTTTTTAGGATTTACTTCTGTATTATAAGAAGTGTTCATTGAGTTCTATTACTTAAGGAATTTGCAATCTGTCCCAACTGATTCTCAATATTTTTTATAGCAGCTCCTTGACTTTATAACTGATTTCCCATTTGTAACTCTATTTCTTCTATAGACAACTTCTTATCATTAAATTGTGGATTATTATTAAAACCTGAAGGACAGGTAGGTCTAAAATTAATATTACCTTGGTTGTTCTAGTTCCCCAATGTGTTTACTTGGTTGCTTCCCCATTGTTGATTAGCACCACCTAAATTGTTATTCTAGTTAAAATTAGGATGTTTATTCCAACCTATATTATTGTAGTTCGAATATGGGTTATTTGACTTGTTCTTTATAGCATTTAAAGTCTCAATTGATGTTTGAGAATCTACCATTTGGCATAATGAATTCCCTTCAATCATTGGAATTGGTTGAAAAGAATTCATTCTAAATTGGTCTATCTTCCTTGAAATTGTAGCAACTTAATTTGCTAACATGGCAAAAGTTTTAGAATCATGAATATTAGCTATCTTTTTAGGTTCTACCCTATCAGAAGGCCTTGAAAATTATTTATAGCTATTTCTTTAATTAAAGCATAAGCTTCAGGAAATGGTTTAAACATCAATGATCCACCAACAGCGACATCGATAATAAATCTAAGAGATCCAGCTAATATATTATAAAAAGTTTGAATAATTATTCAATCTGACACAACCTGGTGTGAACACTTTATTAGGAGTTCTTTAAATCGTTCTCAAGCTTCGTAAATAGATTCCCCTTCAAATTGATAAAAAGATGTAATATCATTTCTAAGCTTCACAATTTTTTATGGTGGAAAATATTTAGCAAGGAATTTCTGTGTTAAATCACCCCAAGTTCTGAAAGATCCAGTTGGAAAAGAATTCGATCATACCTTAGTGTTATCCTTAAGTGAGAATGGAAAAAGCCTAAGCCTAACAGCATCATCAGAAACACCATCATATTTAAATGTAGCACACAATTCTAGAAATTTGGCAATATATAAATTTGGATCTTCTGTCGGTGATCCCCCAAACTAATTGTTAAATACCATATGGATAACAACAGGTTTAAGTTCAAACGAATTAGCAACTACAACAGGATTTTGAATATTACCATGAAGTTCATCCACTGTACAGTTTGTATAACCCCTTAAATGTCTTAATTCATGATGAATTTCAGCATTTTGATTAATTTGATTTGTCATTTCTTGAATTTTTTGAATTTTTATGTATTTTTTATTTTTAAATTTTATAATAGTTCGTTCTAATTCATAATCGTAAGGTACAAGTCCTTCAGAATCTAATCTTCACATAAACTTTTACAACACAACAAAAAAAAAATAGAACACACTTAAACAGATAAGGTTTAAATAAACTTTTCTAAAAATAAAAATTTTGTTTTTCTAAAAATTATTTTTAATATCTCTTTTAAATTAAAATCCAAATAAAATTCAATTTGACTATCCCCGGTAATGGTACCAAAAATCTGATCTCGATTTTCTTTACAACAATGATATTTTAATTTAAGAATTCTACACAAGTATATGTATTATTATCAAGTAATATATGACTTTCTGATTAAGCCCTGAAATATCGATCCCACGGGGAAAATTTATGAATATTAAAAGATAAAAAGTTTTTCAGATCACAATATCTATTTATAAAAGACTCTTACTAAACAGTTTTGGAAATCAAATAACCTTGGAAATTCTATTTTTTTTTGTATTTTCTTAAATTATGAAATAAAGTAAACAATTTACTAAATAAAATGAGATTTTGTATGATTAAAGAAGTATAGATGAAAATATCTTTTTCGTTATCATGAATAAGTAAGAAATACAAGAATTCTGTTGTGAAAATATTCAAAATGTGTTATGCCAAATCTGAGCAATTTTATTTTTTACTGTTACTATAGATGTTATAAAGAACATTGGTTAGTTTAAGGTTTGAAAAGTTTTGAAAATGGCTTAGGTAGGAAAGATACTAGCTCTCACTCTAAAGTTCCCTCCTTTCCCACCACTTGGGGGCTAACTCTTGCATCAAAATCTATACAATAAACCAAATTAGGGGCTTTATTCTGTCACCCTAAAGTCTCTAATTCTACACTCATCAAAGTATATTTCCCTATTTATTTGTACAAGATTATATGAATTACTTTCTCATCCTAATAATCTCATGTGATTCCTACCTATTGTTGATTGAGACAATCTCTACTAGGATCTTACATGTTCTCACAACAACTGTTAACATCTTAATTGGCCAAATCAAGAAGTAAATGAAGTGCAAGGATTAAATCAACACAACTTCTTCCAACATTAAAGATCAATACTTTCACAAGTTTCATTTTACACTTAATTACTTTTTATTTTAAGGAAAAAGATAAAGAAGACTGCTCTAAATCCATGGAGAAAACACAACAACAAGTAGTTTTAAAAGTAGAAACTATGTAGAAAACACAAGAAGTCTCAATTAAAACCAATTAAGTTCAAATCTAAAAACTTATCTCAAGTTCATCTCCACAAAACTAGTCGCCCAACCCAAAAGGGTTTAAATCTCTCTATATAATAAATTTTTACTTAGGAATCCCTACTCACCTTCTCTTTCACTAGGAAGGAGAAAAGTGTGAAGAAACCCTAAGTAAGATTCCTACAAATCCTTACTCTCTAAACTCTGTAAAAATACACTAATTCTACTTTCTAACAACCTCTCTACTCTTTCTTTAACTTCTCTCCGAGTCCTTCTTTTATATTTTCTCAAAAAGTGTCTTGATGTCTCTTCAAAATGTGTCAATATTCAATGAATCTACCCAAGAGATGCATCCTTTCAAGTGAAATATGAATATCTTTTAGCGTCCTTGATTAGTTACCCACGTTTATACCAAAGGATGCCTCATACCCCTCTTCAAAATCCACCAAAATTTCTTTAAAATTGTAAAGTAACTATCAGGAGCTTAAGTGCAGGTTTTTTATGCTTAGACGCGATCTTCTCTGTCTGCTGATGCTTAGGTGTCAGATCCACCTCAGTTCATTTTCAATACCTTCTTCGTTTTTGTTCTAAATGTGATTCTTATTCACTCCTTTTGACATATTAAGTCTATTTAAGTGTATCTGAAAGAAAAACACATAAATACCTTCCATTAAAGTGCAATATCATCAATAATATGCATAAAAATGTGTATAAAAACATTATATGTTTTAGGTATATCAGCATTTAAAGTCTCATAAGATAATTGAGATTCCATTATTTGTCCAAATTGATTTTCCTCTAACACTAGAGGCGTCTGAGAATAATTCTTTGATCTATTTTCTTTGATATTGCAACAATTTGAGAAGCCAAAATAGATATTACATCAGAATCATGGATACTAGCTACTCTTTTTGGATTTACCCGTTCAGAGGGCCATTGAAAATTATTAGTAGCCATCTCCTCTATTAAAGAGTATGCTTCATCAAAGGTTTTGACATTAATGATCCACCAACAACAGCATTGATAATAGATCTAAGAGAGCCAATTAATCCATTATAAAAAGTTTGAATTATTAACCAATCTGGTAAAGCTTGGTGTGGACACTTTCTGAGAAGATCTTTAAAGCTTTCCCAAGCTTCGTATATTGATTCTCCTTTGAACTGACAAAAATATGTAATATCATTCCTAAGCTTAGCAGTTTTTGAAGGTGGAAAATATTTAGCCAAAATTTTTTGAGGTAGTTCTCCCCAAGTTCTTATAGATCCAAATACTAAAGAATTTAACGTCGCCTTAGCTTTATCCCTTAATGAAAAAAAAAGTTTAAGTCTGACAGTAATGCGACTTTTTAATATGCAAGAATTTATGAACCCAAATTTATATATTTATAATGATTTTGTAAAGTCACAATTTCGAACGCAAGTATACATATCGCTCAAGTAATACAGGGCTCTAGTGGAGTCCTGGATATCGATCTCACAGGGAAGCGAGGTAGGAGGTTCTTAGTCAAATTCTAGTCTACTATCATTAGACTTTAGATTGGAGGGTCAATATAAGGGGTTTTTATCTAGTAACTACTCCTAAATGCAGATGATTATATGTAAGGATAATAACTATTCATAAATGCAAATATTACTTTTAAAGATAACCTTTTTGGATGAGTTGGTTTGATGAATTTTGAGATAATAAAATCTACTATTCTTAAGTAATGAACTGGATAATGTAAAGGAATGAGATGCATTAAATATTGTAAGTGTCAAATAGGAGCAATCATATTCTTTACTCATCTTTCAGCTTATAAAGAACATTTGATAATCCTAAGTTTAGTCCCCAAATTCGTGGTTAGGTTGGGAGGATAATGGCTCTCACTCTAGAGCTCCCACTTCCCTTCACCTGAAGGGTAACTATCGCTTTAGCTTCCAAGTACTAGGACCGAATTGGGGATTTTAGTCTGTCACCCTAAAATCTCTAATTCTACGCCCATCAAAGTATATTTCCTATTTATTTGCATTCAACTCCCATGAAATTCACCATCCATGGAATTTGAATGTGGTTCCACTTTGTTGAGAATTACACCGCACTCTCATATCATAGCGCAATTACAACGAATTTTAACACTACAACGAGCTCTTATTGTAATGTAAATGATGCGTAAGTAAAAACCATCACATTTATAATTAAATTCACTTCTAACATGCATCGCAATATCCTAAACATAAATCCTACTCATTACAAAAGAAAAGTAGAAAGAAAACAATGGCATAATCTTTTTATGCTACTATTTTCAAAGAAGAAGAAAGAGTAAGAGAAATACATCAAAAAACACGAAGAAAACACAACAAAAAACTTTATTTCAAAGCAAATTCACATAATAAGTGTTTACAAAATCATAAGTTAATGAAGAACACAATACTTAGCTTTTTCCCTTTGAAAGAAAGAAGAAGATATCTCCCACAAAGTCTCCCGGTGATCCATGCAATACTAGAACAAACTCTTACAAATTTTCTCAAAATCCCCTCACCAATCTCTCAAAGAAGGTAGAAATCTACATATCTACTCCTATTCTAAGATCTCTCAACATTCTCCACATTTTTCCTAACATTCCTCTCACAAAAACCACCATTTTTCTAACCTAAATTCGTTCTTTTAAAGTGTATGGATGAATTTCCCAAGTGATGCTTGAAGAAACCTTCCAAAAAGCATCCAGATTCGACGTATATGGCCAATAACCGTCCAAAAACGCATCTAAACCGTCAAAAATCGTGCCCATCATGTTTGGGCGTCGTTCGACACATTATTTCATTGAATTTTCGTGCTCTCGGGACACTGGCGCCGTCCGACGCTTGATAGGGTGTCGTTCGGCGCTCTATTCTGCGCAGCTCCACCGTTTTGCTTCTTTTGGCTCCGTTTCAGCTGTGATTCGCTCCATTTCAGTTGTGTTGCGTTCATAACAGATAGCCCTACAAAATAAACATAAAAATAACATTTCTTTAAAGTGTAATATCATTCAAAAATATGCAATAAGTGTAAAAGAGATTAAGCAAAGAAAGACTTGTCAAAATATGTCAGGCCAAAATTTGTGTTTTTGCTCATTTTTGCTTATTTTTCTCCAAAAGCCATTTATTATACAAAAACCCAGAAAACATACAAAATACATTCCTTTATAGAAAAATTATCATCAAAAATAGGTATGAAATAGACAGTAAAAAGCTATCAAATTTTTAGTGGATCAGACATCATCATTTGACACTTCGTCATATTTAAAAGTAGCACACAATTCTATAAAATAAGCAAGATATAAATTAGGATCTTCAGTATGTGTTTCCCCAAACTGATTATTTTTTACCATCGGATAATAGAAGGTTTAAGCTCAAATGAATTAGCAATAACATTAGAATTTTGAATAGTTAAGTGAGTTTCATTTGTTGTAGGGTTAGCTTAAAGGACTTTGTTGATGTTTGTTTTCAATTCTTTGATTATCTAAGTTGTTCGCTATTTTGTTCAAATTTTCAGATTCTTTTTTGTTGTTTTCGAATTTTTCTAATAGTACGTTCTAATTCTGGGTCATAAGGTATTAAACCTTCAGATTCAATACTACGCATAAACAAATACAATAAGAACAATTAAAAATAAGCAATCACAAATATAAGTTTTGTAAATTAAACAAAAGTCTTTCAAATACTACTAAATTTATCATTACCTTCCCCTACAACGGTGCCAAAAACTTGATCTGATGTTTTGTATTTATATATTTTTATATAGTTACCATGATACAAATGTAAGTATACGTATCGCTCAAGTAATACATGGCTCTATCGATCCCACAATGAAGGTGTAAATTTATGATAATAGCACTAAAACACAATGTTCAAAATATATAAAACTTACAGGTGGAAAGAACAAGTTGCTAGTGTTTACTGATGCTAATAGAACTAAGTTTACCAAACTACCTTCTAAACTTCAAAGAAAATTTACTATTTCTAAATAAAGTTTTACTATTTTGTAAAGAAAGGTTCAAATTGGAGAAAGTATTATTCCCCATGCAATGAGATTATGGTTAGTAAAAGATTTAGATTGTTGGAAATTGTATTGTGTCAAATAGGAGTAATCCTATTTTTTACCCTCTTTCGGGTGAATAAAGAACATTGGTTAATCCTAAGTTTAGTCTCTAAATCCGTGATTAGGCTGGTAGGATACTGGCTCTCACTCTAGAGCACCCACTTCGCCCTCGCCTGATGGCTAACTCTCGCTTTAGTTGCCAAACACTATGACCGAATTGGAGATTTTAGTTCGTCACCCTAAAAATATTCAATTCTACGTCCAACAAAGTATATTTTTTTATTTATTTTCATTCAACCCCATGAACTACATTCTCATCCATGGAATTGAATGTCATTCTCACTTTGTTGTAGAACGCTTAGTCCTCTCGGATCATATGTTTCACAATAAATTTTAACATTTTAATTGGCCAGATCGAAAAGTGAATGAACTACGAAGTTCAAAATTATCACAAATATTTAACATTAAAATTGCATATCCAATATATCTCTTCATTTTACCATATCTCTTGCAAGGAGAAAGACAAAGAAATCTACTCATAATTCATGAGGAAGATACACAAAACACAGATTTTATATATAAATGAAAGTTTATACAAACAACAATTAACAAACACAACTTATCTGAAAATCTTCCCCAAAATAAATCTCTTAAAGTTCCTTTCAATCTCTTTCTGAATTTTCAACAACACTCAATACTCACACCAAACAAGACTCTACAGCAACTCTCCACACTTTTCAGCCCACACACACACAAACTCTCTTCGCACGCACACAAACTCTCCTTACACGCACACACCTTTCTGGCATTTAAGCACTCTAATATAGTGTAGAGATGAATTTCCCAAGAGATGCCTCAAGCAACCTTCCAAAAAGCATCCAAATACATTGAATCTGCAAGAAAAACTGTTATAACCGTTATGGGCACTGTCGGCGCCCAGGCTTTGTCAAATGACACCGTATGCGCCCACTTTGGCGTCGTCGACGCCAGAGCATAGTCTGGAATTCTGCTTCTTTCTAGATACTGGCGCCGTCGGCGCTAGAGCAATTTCCAAAAATCGTCTCATTTGACTCCAAATTTTGTCATTTTTTGCTTCTTTTTGCTACAAATGCCAAAATCAACATACTTGCAATAAAACATGAAAATACCCTCCTTTAAAGTGTAATATCATAAAAAACGAGTATAAAATATATGTGAAAAATCAAACATATTTTGGTGCATCAGGGTTGTTACAGGATATTCCGGGTATTATACATGTGTAGTCCTTCGGCTCAGTTGCCCTGTGGTTCAAATGTTGAGGCCAGTTGTCCTTAGCTCCGTTAAGGCTAGTTTGTTTGCCTGTGCTGAATTGAGGTTGCCAATCAACCTTTGATAGTCTTTGAGTCACCCTAACTTTGCTCGATTGACTTAAGTTTGTCGGTTCGACTGTGTTTATCTGGCTTTCGACTACATATCCTTGAATGGGAAACTCCTATCGATGGCGTAAGACAAGGCTAATGTGCATAGAGTAAATCACTGTAATCTAACAGATAGTTCACTCCTTGAAAAGTGGAATCCTACAGGATGTTCTGTTGAGTGTGTTATGGTTAGTTCTCGACCATCGATGAGAGATATCAAGGGAGCCTATGAGATGGCTGACGATGATGAAAACTTCCTTTGAGTATGGTTGTGGCAAGAGGCAGGTAGAGACCTTTGTTCGACTTGATTGGCCATGGCTCGACTAGCCTTGGTTTTTGGTTTGGTGGCTTGCATTCGATTGGCTTGTAGCCCGATTCAAGAAAGGTTGTACCTAGTTAAGTAGATCTCTTAGTATTTTGCCTATGAGCCCTTGGTCTTCATCTTATTGGCTTTTGATCTTTCGTCTATGAGCCCTTAGTCTTCCATTTGTAAGTTTTTGGTCTTCCGTCTTTAGATCTTTGTTCTTCCAGCCATGGGTTCTTAGTATTCAGCCTCTTGACCCTCTTTAGTTGTATTTCTTTATACTTTTATGCCTTAGATTTTCTTGAAATTCATAGTGATGCATTTCTGATATAGAATAATAATGTTCAATTTAATTAATTAATTTATTAAATAAATATAAACGAGTTATTATCAAGTCATTAAAAATTTATGAAATGCTACGCTCATCTAGGTTGTTTTTCAATGTCTCAGTCGTAGGCAAGGAACAGTAAACTCAAGGGTAGTGACGGTCTATGTTAACTCGACGGTGTTGATATTGGTGAGTGCTCCCTCAATTGCCTCCCATGACGTTGCGCCCTACCGGAAAACAAGGCGCGAATTTTCTCTAAATCCGACGCATCTGATACCATGAATGTTTGTGTGTGAGGGAGAGAGGAATGGAAGTCGAGGAAGGAAAAACCTGGGAAGGACAGGCGGAAACTTGTTTGTGCCTTAAGCCGGGTTCCACGATTCCCATTTGCTACCACCAACAATACGGACCTCACGACGATCTCCTTCTCCTTGAGGTTGACGATAAGATTCTTCCTGATGTTCTACAAAACCGGTATATTTCTCTCTATTTTCTTCCTGTTTCGTTTGGAACTAGGCTCTCAACTTTGTGTGCTAGCTGCTGCTCCTGCTCGTCATCTCTCAACATCTACTGATCAAATAAAATCTCGAACACCTTTACCGTTTTGCTTATTTGAATCTAGCACAACATCATCGAGAGCGTGATGTGATTGGAATACCCCATTCAATAGACTGGGGGACATTTTGCCGTTATTTTACGCTGAACTGATTTAAAAATCCCACTCATGTGGTTGCTGTTTTCGGCTTAGTGTTTTGTGTAAACTATATGTTGCTCTATGTTGGAGAGGATTAAGCAGAGATGGTCATATGATAGCTTTGACACCGAATTTTTGAAAAAAATGGATTTTATAAGCAGTAAATCATGTGTCAATTCCTATATTGTAGAGTATTTATTTGATGCAATTTTAGGATTACTTCTTAGTCACATGATACCTAATGCCTTTGTCAAAAAACATTCAGCTTCTTTTTTATGAAGTTAGATGAAACTTGTTTTATCCGTTTAATCACATTTCCTAAATCAACATCTATATTCACAATTTTTTATGTGATATTCCCTCATTATTAGGAATATTTTCTTCAATTGCTTGTTTCTTTATTATTCTCTTATTCTACCTCAATATATTGGGTTATACATGCATACATTTAATATAACACATAGTTTAATAATATGTGAAACTTTCACATTTTCCTATTTGTTGTGATATCAATCATAATGATCCCTTGAAGTAAATGACAATTGTGTCTAAGAGTACGTTTGGGGCGGCTACTGCTTTTTGTGGAAAATTCTTCACATTTGCTGTCAGATAGCTGCTATTAGAATAGCTGGAGTCTGTTTGGATAATATGTTATGCCACAGGTGTTTTTAATGAAAATAAACAATTTTTCTCTTATATATGAAAATTAGCTAAATAATTGCAGTTTTCAATATAATTATATTAGAATAACAAAAGTAACTTTAACAATAAAAAAAAGTTAGGAGTCTAAATATTTCTATTAAATCAATTGTAAGTAATCATTTCATGTATAATATTACAATATTAAAAATCACAAAAGCAACCAATAATGTTATAATGATGTTCGCCTTCATATCCACGATCAAATCATCGGGATAATGTTTTGTTCATGTCATCCCTCATGACTTGATCACTATCTGGAATGAACTTATTTATATAATCAACCCATTAAAAATATCGTAATCTCTGTGCGTCCTATTTTTGGGACAACAATAAAAGCTCCTACCATAGCTGTTTTCTCTTTTTGATGTGTATTTACGACACTCCGTACTGCAATGACAGTACATAGTTTTGAAGTACATGATAATTTTGAATTCACTTCTCCTGAAATTAGAATACATTCTGCTTTAATTGACAAATTAAACTATATATATGCAATGGAACAAAATAAATATTATGTTTCATAATTAGAAAAAACACAAGGAAAATTATGTATATCTAAAGTTATAACCTTAAAAGATTAATATATCCAAAGATGCAGAGAAAATAGACATTAATCAATCCTCAATACATTTGAAATAGAAAACATCAATCAGAAGACGACAAAATATTAATTAAATATATTCCTAATGTATCTGTAATATTTTCTGTTAACTGGATCATATTTTGAATACTCTCTTTTAGATGTGTTGAAGTCAATCGTGCCAAAGTCTTCTTCGGGCAATGATTGTCCTGCCCGATGTTCAAATGCTTTTACAGGTATGCTTGTTGGATCTTCATCTAAAATCCTAAAATCAACATCGTCTCGAGATGGATACCTCCATATAAGATTATGTAACATTGGAGTTGCAACAACTATCTTTACTTGTATTTTGAAGGAATACATCGACATATCTCGAATTATGATTCACTTTTCTTTCATATGCTGAATGACCTCAAGATAATATTTCGTAATGATGAGTGTCTTTTATTGAATAATCCATTCATTCCTCTAATCACTTAGCTGTTGCGCTCAAAATTGGGAAGATGATACCTCATCTCGGAGAATGACTTTACCAAACCTCGTTACATTGGATATCCCGAATAAATTAGATAGTATTTTTTTGAATAATAATATTATTACTACATATCCTCAAATTTAACACGTCATATATAGTCATGAATGCATTAACTTGGTAGAGATATTAGAAATTTGTATTCACATCGCTGAACCAAATTTAAATATGCGACTATCACGAACACTTCCATTGCCATTCAACCAATAAGAATGTAAAACACATATTGATGTCACAAACTGTTGAGTTATTTTGTATAGCATATTCACAATGTCTGATATATGAATTTTAAAATCATTGTTACATGTGCATCGACATGTATGCAATCAATTGCTCCTATATAATCCTATTTAAAAAAGTTGTTAGATTAATTATTTTTTGTAAAACATTTAAGCAAATTATATATATATATATCAATATTTTGAAGAATGACATGTATCTCGTATCATTGCAGATTTCTTTTGATATATGCCCAAAATTGGATCTATGGGTTTCCCAATGGTGTTTGACAATTTAACCAAAGAATTAATCTCAATATCGAAAAATTTTCTAATTATCTTTTTTGGGTGTTGGAATCGCTTGGAAGCAGCACAAATTGACTCATTTTGTGACATAAGTGACTATTACTTCCGTGAGTATAAATCAAAATGATCAATGTAAATCAAAATTACTCTACAACTCATCCAAGAAATCACATAAAATTTTTTCAGACATTCAAAACATTCTATGAATTCTGCCTAGATGGCTTTGGAGCAGATCATCAACCTATTTGTCACTCATAGATGATTATGACACATATAGTGTCTTGCATAAATTTGTCCGATAGTACTCATTGATAAGACTTACTGTAGTCAAAATTGTTCTCGTTCAACTCTCTATAGTTTCCTCTTCATTTGATGGGTCCATCTTGTTATTTTATGCATGTTAGAAAATATAATAAATAACAAGTTACATTAGATGTGAACAACTCATAATTAAAGTAATACAACTAGTGATACACATAAATGCTGGAATGACTAATAATTAAAGTATTACAATTAACGCAAAACGTAAATGCTGAAATGTTACATGAATCCGTCACGGTATATAATTCGACATTAAATTTTAAATACATCATACTCTAAAATAAAAATAACTAAATACAAACTAACTAGGCTGATTGTCTAAAAAATTGCAGACGAAAGGAATCCTCCATTTCGACACTATCGTCATGAAAGCCTGTCTCTTTCTTCGATCCTCAAGAAATTTTATAGCGAATAAATATATATATCATCAAATATCTTTAGAGTTAGTAGCTTCATGATTTCTACTATAGTTGGGTATCTTGGAAGAGTCGTGCTAGCCAATGTCAAGCTGGTGCAAGTCGTAACGAGTTGTAAAATCTGCAAGATAAATGTTCGTCCTTAACGTTTATTTCCTTATTACGCTTCTGGGTGGAGGGTGCAGGGTGCTTGGAATGACTTGGTTCACCGTATTCTCTCTCTTGTGGTGCTTCCTCTTGGATTTCATTGGAATGAACAAATCCGAGCTCGTTCAAATTCTGGGGAAAATTAGCCACGACACCGAAAAACATAGAATCAAATTTCTCCCAAGTTTGGGGTATATGCCAAAGATTCTAAATCTTTTGGCATTGGGCAGGATCTACATTTGATAAAATCACAGTTTAATAAATATGAGAATATTAGGAATTCATATAATATTTTCTGCTTACTGAAATTTTTTCTGTCCACCACTCTTTTGATGCATCCACTGTTTTCTAATCTTCTTTTTAGTTTTTCTCGTCTGTTATTTAACTAAGTTTTATTATTCAATCTTCTTGTTTTTTCATGAAAATTTTTTGTTATATTCTGTCAATCATCTTTATTAAAGTGCATAGTTAGTTTATTGTCAATTTCTCTCTTGAATCACAAAATATGATTTTGACCTCCCTCTCTTAAATGACTGATATACCACACTCCTTCAGTTTTCTGATCTGATTTATCATGTAGACAAAACATTTGGGGGAAAGAATATAACTCAGCTTACAATTAAAGGGTAATTATAAAAAATAAAACAAAATTAACAAAAAAATATTAGTAGATCAAATTAGAGTTTATTGAGATGAATTTTTCAAAGAATGCTCCATCCAGGATCATCAACTGTATCATACATGCTTTAAGATCAGGTCGTATCTGTGGTTAACATTGACATGTGTGCTCTAAGATCAAATAATATCTGTAGTTAATGATTTGATGTGTGCTTTAAGAGCAGGTAGTATTTATGATTGACAATGTGATCTGTGCTTTTAGACTTGGTAGCATCTGTGACAGAAGTGGGGATAATTATAAAAGCCTTTTTTCCATCGTTTCTCTACCTAGCATTACAAATACCAAATGCGTCAAAACAATATACTTTAAAATCATCAATGCAAAGCTACAACCAAAATCAGAGCCGACCACTACCAATAGCCAACATCCAATAGAGACTACCAAACCACACCCACACCAACACCAATAGCTAGCAAACAAGAGAGCACTAGACTAGCAAACCACACACTAATGGCTAACAAACAAGAGAGCACCAGACTAGCAAACCACACTTACGACAATCAAGCGTATCACTCCATCTTTGTGTGTTGCACAAAACTTATAACAAACTTACATGTATGTACATATATGGTGGTGCCTTGATGCTTTACAAATAATGTGTACTGCCACAACCAAAACCACAACCAAAACCACAACCACACCGACACCCATACCTACAGCCAAACAAGAGAGAGCAGCACACCACCAAATCAGACCCACAACAATCAAGCGTATCACTCTATTTTTGGGTGTTGCACGAAACTTATAACGAACTTTACTTACTATAGTTGTACATATGTGGTTGTGTCTTGGTACTTTACAAGTTCACTGGCACAACCAAAATTACAACCACACCCACAACATAGAGGAAAACTGAGATGCCCCAAGTCAAAAGCACTCTGGTGAAACGAGAAGTTCCAAACTATCATCATAGAGGAAAATCGAGAAGCCTCAAGGCACAACCAATATGGTGAAACAAGAAGCGCTAAACCACCACTCAGAGGACAAGCCCCAATATCACAACAATATAATTAAAATAAGAAGCACCACAACCACCACCACATAGGCAACCGAGAAGCCTTATTTGCACAATCACATAAGTAAAACGAGAAACACCAAATTGCCACCACATAGGATAACCGAGAAGCCCCAATAGCACAACTACATAAGTAAAATGATAAGCACTAAAGCACCAAAGCATAGGACAACCGAGAAGCCCCAATGGGCATCGCACAATCACACAGGCAAAACAAGAAGCACCAAACCACCACCACATAAGACAATCGAGAAGCCTCAATCCCCAATGACACAATCACATAGGTAAAATGAGGAGCACTAAATCACCACCATAAAGGAAAACCGAGAAGCCCTAAGACACAGTCAAATAGGTAAATAAAGAAGCAACAAACCACCACCACAGGGCGAACATGAAGTCCCAATGACAACCACATAAGTTAAATGAGAAGTACCACACCATTACCACATAGGAAAACCGAGAAGCCCCCACAAGACACAATCACATAGGTAAAACGAGAAGCACCAAACCACCACCACATTGAAAAATGAGAAGCCCCGAAGGCATAGTCACATAGGTAAAACAAGAAGTAACAAGCCACCACCAATAGAGCAAAACCAAGAAACTCTAATGCAAAATCACACAAGTAAAATGATAAGCAACAAATCATAACCATAGAGGATAACGTGAGAGGATGTAAGGTGAGACACATACACAGAGAATCGGTGATAGATACAAGGGAGAAGAGAAGAGGATCATGATATGTGCCTTAGCACCAAATGCGCGCAATGAAGCCTAGGGGAGGGAGAAGGGGGTGAGAAGAGAAGAGGATCACGATATGTGCCTTAGCTCCAAATCTCTCAATAACTTCGAACCTTGTGCCTTGCCTCAATTTTATTTTTATTGGTTGATGATGGTGTAAGCTACCTTTAAAGAGAAGCATAATACTTAGTTAAGTGTTGCCGAGATGAGAATGATTAGGTGGATGAGTGGCTTTACACTTAGAGACAAAATGCGAAATGATTATATCCGTGATAGGGTTGGTGTAGTTCCAGTGACGGACAAATTAGAGAGAGCCGCCTTAAATCGCTTGATCACATTAAACGTCAACCATCTGATGATCCGATTAGGGGAGTAGATGTTTTAGATTTGACTTATGTTAAGAGAGGCAGAGGTAGACCTAGAAAAACTTGGTCTTATTATAAAAAAAAACGATCTTAATTTATTAGAATTAATTGAAAATATGACACTAAATAGGACACAATGGAGAAAAAATGATTCATGTAGCCGACCCCACTTAGTGGGATTAAGGCTTTGTTGTTGTTGTTGTTAATGATGGTGTAAGCTAGAGATAGACTTTAAGGGTGTTTTATAATCTATGAATTAGACAATAAGAATTGCTGTTAGTCTAGTGTCCATAATTCGAGTTCTACCAATTCCTCCAACACTTATTGCCACTATTCACTATACTCGAAAGATCATAGCTTTGTTGATCCATAGATTTTGCTAAAGTTTGGCACTCCATGTAGCTCATGATTGGATTTAGTAGTCATGTTGGCAATGTGCTATACATTAGATGATGATAGTTCGTTAGTGCAGTGCTCGTCATGCGTAGTTCGATCTGTCTGTTTGTTTTTTACAATTTGAAAATAACTGTGCTGCAGCTTTTTCTGAACAAATGATATTCTGACCCAGTATTCTAATGTTTATAACATAACTGTTTATACTAGCTCATCTCATAGTTGAAAGTAAATATCTAGTTCGAACGTTACAAAATAAAAATGCACTCCATTAAACAGTAACACAAATATCAAAATTAAGAAAAAAACTACTAAAATAATAATAAATAAGATGATAATATTATTTTCAAAATGCAGCTGGTGTAGGTCACGAGACAAGCTGTTTTTCAGGGAAATTTGCCACGCCCGATCACTATCAACAATCAATTCCTCCAATCCATCTGCCCACTTAAAGAAGTTACATTTTTCTTATCTTCTCCTTGGACACCTGTAAAATTATCTCGTAGCTATGTGGCTATCGCGAAGTAAGCAGGAAGCATGGTAGTCTGCAATAATAGTGCAATCCTCTGGAAGTTTGGAAGTACTCGAACTCACCTTAGATGCAATATTAGCAAAAAAAATTATTATTAAGCGATACAAGTTTTACTAAACCCCGAGGTCTCATAAAACAGAGTATAAACCAACAAATATGTTACTTCCAAAAGATAACAAACCCTTAAAAAATGGGTTTTAGTTGTCTTTAAAACACGTAATGCTGAGCTTGTATGTGTCACATGTGCATATCACCAAACAAAAAATCATCCAGAAGAGCCTCGAAAAACCACGACATTAAAAAAATGAGAGGAAATTGGTTGCTTTCATTGGGATTTCATATGTAACAAAAACCATAAACGACAAATATGTCATCCAGAAGAACCCTTTGGGTCTAATGTCTCATCACCGGCCATCAAAAAACTAAAAATAAACATGCAATAAATATTTATATATCATATTTTATCCAAGTTTGCCTCTTCGGCCATCCAGGTGGGGAATAATACATGTAAATGAGCGAGAAATAAAATTGAGATTCAAAATTTTAATGGTTTGACATAACATCGATACAAACATTAAAATTTTCACCATAAAAAAAACTACAAGGTCTATTTAGTAGCCAACGATGGTGACTGTAATCCGCTCTCTCAATTCAATTATTTTCGCAACACCTTTGCAATCTTAGGTGCAACTTTCAGGTGATTCAACTTCTGTCTGTGATAAAGAATGTCTTATACGATATTCAAATGCTTTAGACGAGACATGTAAATGATCAACATCAGCCCTGCTGGAATCAATGCCATTGCGCGAAGGATGCCACCAAATCTAGTTGTGGAGAGCCATTATGGACACCACAATCTGCACGTACTTTGGAAATGGGTGTCGGCATATCACGCAATATGACCCATTTTTTCTTCCACACTCAAAATATTCTTTCGATGACATCGCATAAGGATGAGTCATTTTTTAATGATTCTTTTCTGTCCCGAGCAATATTGTTGGATCTTTCAAAGTCAGGAATGTGATATTTGGTATTCAGAAATGACTTCAGATACCCTTTTATAAGGGAGATCTAGTGTCAACCAAATAATATTTATCTTTCAAAAATACAATAATTCGTAATACACTAAAAAATTTCTAAATAGGATTTTAAAATGAGATTAATGGTTGAGCAACCTTAGAAGTGGGTGATAGAATTTGTAATTCCGAGTTCTTGTGGCAAATGTGAATATATGATTGTCATGTGCACTGCCTTCCCAAGTAACCATAACAAATGTAGAACACATGTTGAAATCACATACAACTATTACATTTTGTGTTGGTGATCCATATCGCCCAATGAATGTGACATTTTTATTATTCGATACAAGTATATCAACGCGTGTTCCATCAATCGCTTCAATACAATTTTAACAAATTAAAGAAGCCTGTGTAAATTATACGACTCATTTTGATTTTTGAATATAATGAGTAAAATGTTTTACCTTAAAATATGACATGTACCATGGATCATTTGCAATCTCTATTGCAGTCCTCTCAAATGTTGGGTCCTCTAACTTTGATAATTTTTTATGGCAAACTAATAGGAGCATTCAACCTAATTGAGGAGTATTTCCCGATTCTCTTTGATGAATGCTGAAATCGCTCAATTGCTTCTATCATAGATTGATTATATGACGAAATATAGAAGGTTATTGCTAACACCTCTCTAGAAGCCATTCTACAAGATCCATGAAGTCCATGATTCTTGTGTAATTCATCTAGAAGATCTATATATACGGTCTGTGTCATACGAAACATGTTGAATCTGATTGGATGTTCTTCAAGTAGCTTCCCTTGATGTCATGCAGGGAGACTAATCTATTTATGAGTTGTAGTATTCGTGCATCAAGCATATTTTTGCCACAATTCTCCTTCTGCGTCTCTCTCTTTGTGAATCTGAGTTAAGAAAGTGCTCTGTTTATGTAAGATGCAAAATCAATGAATGAGGTATGATGACAACATTCTATAGGCAAGCAACATCATAAATGAACTTTAAATAACAAAATACAAAGTGTACGGGAAAAAAACAAACATCCAAGGTAGCATTAACATTGTTCCAAGGATAAAGTAAAAACTTCCAAAGTAGAAGCTTGATAAACCTCTAAAAAATAAATACAAATAGTTCAGAAACAGATAAATAAAGTCAAATGTTCTTGTAAATAAACCACGTATCCCCACACCAAAAAACACTGCCTCCACACCACTCCCACACCAAACAACATTGCCCCCACACTACCCTACATCAATCATCACTGCCCCCACACCAAACATCACCGCTCCTATAGCAACCCCACAACAATCATCACACCACCCCCCACATCACCCCCACAACAAACATTGTAGTCCCAATCACTCATCCAAACTAGCAAAAACTCTCGTATAAATGCAAATAGATGTCATGAATATAAACACATGAGAAGTAGGTGCTATATTTGTAAATTTCTCTGAACTTTACAGAATAATCTCAAGATATATGGGTAAATATCCCGAAATTTCTTTTTTATTTGTGATCTTGGAATTATTTTCCCCCCAAATAATCCAATCAACCAAAACCTCATTTTTCTCAAAAATTCTTTTAGAAAAATTTCATCCAAGTAGCATACACCAACCTCACATAATCCAATCTTCCAACATGAACTCTATTGAATTTACATATCTTACACAATAACTTTAATATTCATGCACACAACACTCAAATTTGTAAAATCAAATCAAGGTGAACACCATTACAACATAAGCAACATAGAGAAACCATGGTGAAGTAGTCAAATATGCACGACTACGGCTACCATCATCCCTCAAATGACAAAATATATTGTCAACTATCATGAATGTAAACACATAGTAATTGTGTGTTGGGTTTAAATTGTTAATTCCAAACAGAAAAAAAGGAGCACCCGAAACTATCAAAATGAAACAAAAATATAAAGTACCAACAAAAAAAGGAGAATCCACAACATTGCTATTAAAACCATCTTGATTTCCCCTCCAATTTCATAATTTACACATCATAAACCTTGCTTTTAAGAATTGCTCGAGCTTCTAATATTCCTTTCTCAATACTTTCACTCAAATATAAAAAATTATGATGAAATCCCAATCCATATTAATCAAATAAACAACAGCCGAAAATCTCTGTTCTTATATTGCTCCAATCATTTCTCAAAATTTCATTCACATATCACAAATCAACGTAGGAAGAAGGAAGCAAAAATGCCAAAACCAAGACTCGTATGATAGGTATGCAGTCATTCCCAAAAAGCAAAACCAACGTAGGAACCGACGAAATATATGCATCAACCAAAGACCACAAACATATCAAACAAATCACAAAGCATACGGTGCTTTGTATGTAAAAATGAGGTTGTATCCACTGAGAAGAGAGAAAAAATGCAAGTCTTTGGTGCTTTGTTTGTAAAAATCCAACAATAAATTCTCTGTGTGCAAACCATACTACTCAGAGCAAATTTACGAAGAAGAGATGTGATATCGGAGGAAGAAGGAAGAAGCACTGGCAAAAAACCCTATCCAGATATGTCAGCGAGCGAAAAGGTGTGGAGAAAAAGCCCTAGGCAGATCACTTATTGGACGAGGGCGAGCGAGACGGAGAGCACGAGAGGAAAAATTACCATATAATGCGGAATAATCCTGCTCCGGATCGCTGTGTGGCTTCTCGGGTGCGCTTAATAAACCACGCCAGCGCTGCTCTGAACAAATGACGAAATTCACGACAGCAGGCCACACCTCATCTCCACGGCTACGCCAAATGGATACTTATTCTCCTTTTTTGTCATTTTGTTTTTGTACCTTGCAATTAGGCCCAATTGATGGCAAAAGCCCTCAGACTAAAAGCATCTTCAACATTGATGTATGCAATAGGCAAGATCTCGTGCCTCATCCACCTCTACTAATACCAATGTTGTTGACTTTGCATCCAATTGTCTTGTTGATTTTGTTACCTTAGATCATTCTCTGGATGCTTGCTTAACCCCATCCCTACCCAACATAACTTAATCTTCAACATAGCCTATTACAACGTCTCTGAGTGCCGACCGCATGAGTTGTTTTACTTTCCTTTGGCCCACATGTTATCTTACACTCTCTTAGTTGCATTCTCTTCTTACAACCTCCATCAATCAAGTATTATAACACTGGCACGATCCCTCATCTTCCGCCTTTACCACAAGAGAAGGGAGTAGTTCCTAATTGCATACCACTCTATTCACTAATTCCTTTTTCTACATCCCTCTTCTCGTTGATATTCCCCTTCGAAGCTGTCTAATAGTTAAATTTCATAATCAATTTTTCTAATGACACCAGTTTCATCATCTCCACCTTCCTCTAGCAAAAGAAAAAAAAAAAAACATTTGTTCTCCATTTTCGTACTCATTATTTCATGGTACTTGCTTCAAGGTATGTAGTTTTTATCTTCCAAGAAATAACCCCTTCTTTATTTGAAATATTATTTTAAACTTTTGTATTTCATTCTTAAAAATTTATAGATTGCTAGTCTTCTTGTTTACCTTCTATTTGTTTTTATGGCTCATTTTTATTTTCTAATTGCAAAGTAAGTTTGATAGATAATTTAACCTTGATTTATTGTTGCATAATTTTTTATATATTGAATTGATTTTTGTAATTATAATATATATTTTTCTTGTAACCTCTTTCTATTAAATGCAATAGATTTTATTTCTACAACTTATATATTGAGATGTTAATGATGTTGGGTAATTAGTTGCTTTTGATGTGTGATTATAGATGTTTGTTATAATTATATGTATGTCAACATAAAACTCTTCTGATAATGACTAGTCTTGCCAACAATTTCTTAAAAATTATTGAATTTTTATGGGATTGATGTCTATATTTTCTCATTTCATTACTATAATAAAATGATATATATTTATTGAGATTTGGAATAGAGTAGCTTGATTCTTATTGATAAAAGGATGGGTATTTAAATTCAATTACAATGGACTCTAGTAAGAAAGAAAATAAGAACACAATCAAAGAAATAAAATTAGTATAAAGATAAAAATGAAACTACATAATGTAGAATATGGGTAACTAATAAATAATGACCATGGAAAGCATAAATCTAATACTCCCCCTCAAGTTGAAGCATTAACGCCAATCATGTTCAACTTGAATTTGAAGTCATCGAACAAAGGGTGAGTATGTTTGCTAGTTGACCACTGGAGGGCACAAAAGGAACACAAAATTCCTCGAACTTTATCTTTTCCTCTGTCAATCTCCACATATTTAGTCCAATCATGCTGGATGGTATTGTGAGCAATGCAGATGACGAACTTATATCACAAAATAGTTGCAGTGGGATGTAGGTTGACATACGAAGTTCACGATGCATGATGCGTAACCAGAGGGCTTCAAATATCCCTAAGGACATGGACCGAAATTCAGCTTCAGCACTGCTCCAGACAAACACAGATTATTTTTTGGCTTTTTCATGTGATAAGATTTTCCCATACAAATGAGCAATGTCTCGAGGTAGAACGTCGATCATAAACCGATCCGACCTAATCAACGTCTGCATAAAAAACAATAGACTAAGAGGTGTGACGAGAGAAAAATAAACCTGAGCCCGGTGTACCTTTTAAGTAGTGGAGAATCTGGTGGACAGCTTGGATATGGTGCTCATAGGGTTCATGCATGAATTGACTCATTATACCAAC
Organism: Papilionanthe hookeriana x Papilionanthe teres; assembly: GCA_022702705.1. Classification (NCBI taxonomy): domain Eukaryota; kingdom Viridiplantae; phylum Streptophyta; class Magnoliopsida; order Asparagales; family Orchidaceae; genus Papilionanthe; species Papilionanthe hookeriana x Papilionanthe teres. Next base: position 113,828,592 of record CM040421.1, on the reverse strand, counting down.
TGTGTGGCTTATGTCGAGGTTAGAATGAGCAATGTAAATGAGTTTTCCCACAAGGTGCTGGTAGTAATTCTTGTTGACAGGCACAACATTGAGAATATCAGGTAATTTTCATTGGGATCCATAGGAACAACCTCATGTTTGCATAGAAGAAGATTGTTATGTTAAGAGATCAACCACATATCTACGATAGACAAATGCCCTAAGTTGATGAGCCACCTCCATGTCTAAGAAGTACCAGAGAGATCTCAAGTCCTTCATTTCAGAGGACTGAACAAGAATGCCTTTCAATGACTACAATACTGCGAGATCGTTACATATAGGAACAATATCGTCAATATAGACAATAAGGATAGCTATCTGGCCTTTGGAGGAATGTCAGAAGGAGTGTGGTTTGATTGAACTTGAATAAAACTATGACTCGCAACCACCTTTGTGAACTTGTCGAACCAGACCCTTTGGGAATGCTTTAGCCCATAGAGGGACTTTAATATCCCGCTCACTTGCCCTTTGGAGGAAGTAGAGTCAAAGCTAGGAGGGAGACACATGTATACTTTTTTGTAAGCTCTTCATTCAAAAAAGTATTCTTGATATCTAGCTGGAATAAAGGCCAATCCAAATTTACTGCAAGGGATAACAAGACTCGAATAGTGTTTAACTTAGCCACTAGAGCAAATGTCTCTTCATAGTTAACTTTGTATGTCTGTTAATATCCTTAGCGACCTATCGTGTTTTGTTGTGTTCAAAGGATCCATCAAAATTGAACATGGTCCCGAAAATCCATCAACACCCTACAACTCTCTTTTCCTTAGGAAGATCAACTACGTCCCATGTATGGTTCCGTCGAAGGACATTCATCTCCTCTTTTATTGTCATTTTTTAGGCTGGATCAACAAGTACAACCTCAATAGTAGTTGAGATCTGATAGTCCGTCAGGGCTGCAACAAATGCTTTGTAGGTTGGTGATAAACTGCGGAAAGAGACATATTTTGCCATAGAATAGAGAAAACATGTCTGATTGCATACCTTACTTGGAGAACTCACCTCATTCAGACTAGGGGTCGTGCCGAGGATATCGCTCTGAGTGGAGTCAAGAACCTTTAAGAAGAAAACTGGTTCCAGAGTAAGAGCATTGGAACGGGTGCATCGAGTGCAGACATGAATCGTGGGAGGCGGAGATTGTGCATTCACCGGATTCGGAAACTCACCGGATGGTGTACTCCCCCGAAAAGGGGACTCTTTAGTGGTAATAACACTTGAGGAAACATCCATAGGAGTAGGATAAGGGATATTATCTAAGCACCCAAGCTCCCCCTTGTGGTCGAGCTAGGAAAATAGGGAACACTTTCAGAGAAGGAGACATCGCCACTCACATAGATTTTGTTAGTAGTTGATCAATGCACCGATATGCCTTCTGAGTGGCGGAGTACCCAAGGCAGATATATTTTATGGATCTGGGATCAAGTTTACTCCGATTGGGGGTAGTGTTCTGAACAAAGGAAATGCACCTAAAAATTTTGGTATATAATGTGGAAAAGTTTGATTTATAGAGCGAGCAATTTTAAGGAGGTGACAGTATTTTCTTTCGGCTACCCCATTTTGTTGAGGAGTGTTTGTACATGAGCTATGGTGAAGGATGCTTTTACTCACCAAGATTCACCTAAAATAGAGTTGAAAAATTTAGGTCCTTTATCGATTCAAAGAACCTGAATCAGAGTTTTGAATTGAGTTGAAATGAAGGTGTAGAAGTTTTGGAAGATAACAATATTTTTTAATTTGTCTTTTAAAATGTATGTCCACATCATCCGAGTGTGACCATCAGTCAAAGTTAGGAACCATCTTTTATTGGTGTAGCTGAGAGCGTGAGAAGATCCCATAAGTCTTTATGGATGAGAGAGAAATGAACGGAAGGAGTTTAAGTGTGAGGTGTGTAATGGAATCGATGATGTTCGGCTAACTGATATGTTTCACAATAAAAATTAGAAGAGTTTTTATTAGAAAACATCAAATGATACAAATTTTTAAATATTGAAAACTAATATGTCCTAAACAACAATGTAACAACATAATGAGATATTCAATGACTCGAGATAAGCTTCAACTTCTAAAAGGCGTGTCTGCACTCTCCGTGCTCTTCTTTTGAAAGTATTAGAGTCCGACTATCCTCTTAGCAATTCCAATCATCTTCCCTAAACGACGATTCTGAAAACACAACAATCAGAAAAGATATTAAAAACGCAATCGTTATCATTAGTTAATTTGCTGATAGATAACAAGTTGCATTGCAACTAAGAATATGTAAAATAGAATCCAGAGTTAAATCGGTTGTTAGTACAATTGACTCTTGACCAACAATGAAACTACATTAACTATTGACAATTTTGACTGTATCTTTCCTAGAGCAAGGATAGTATGTCGAGAAAGCTTGCAAACATTTAGTCATGTGATCTGTGACAACTGAATCAATAAACCACGGACTAGAGGAGGAATAAACTGTGAGAGCCGTAGGAAGAGTACCTTGTCAGACTTGGGAGGTTGACGGACCCATAGAGACTTGCTTGGCTCAAGAAGTTTGATCAATTGCTCCATCTGATTTTTTTAGTGATTCAGAGGATTTTGGGATGCTTTGGGTAGGAGTTGGTTGAGCCGTGGTAGGTTCGACCATCGTCGTGAGACCCTTGGCAGCAGGGGATTTGGCCGAATGTTTGTAAGTTGGCTTACCGTGAAGTTTCCAACACCTGTCCCGAGTGTGATTGAGATTGTGACAGTAATCACCAGTCGGGGACCGGTTTGAGTTGGGATGGAAGAGGGCTGAGCCCTATTTGCGATCAAGGTGGATGATTCGGACGAAGGAGTAGAATTGCTAAGCATGATAGGTCTCTTGTTTTCTTCCTGACGAATCTCAGTGAAAGCAATGCGAGCGGAAGGAAGAGGATCTTGACCAAGAATACGACCTTGAACTATTTCGTGGTCTTTGTTAAGGTCCTCCAGATTTGGAACATATTACCCTTTCTTACAATCTTCTGGAGGTGGGATAGGTCGGCCAGAAACTCCCAAGTGTAATCATAGTATAAGTCGCTTTCCATCCATAGTGCAACAAGGTCATTATAGTACTGAGGCACGGACTTAACTTCTGTTTTGCTTCTCGAATCTTCTTAGATACCTCGTAGAGTTGGCTGAAATTTCCACATCCGAGTAGGTATCACTGACATCCGTCCAAAGGGAAGTAGTTGAAGTGAAGAACATGCATGAACGACCAATGGAAGTCTTCATGGAGTTGATTAGCCATGACATGACCATGAAGTTCTCTACTTCCCGAGCTCTATATGTTGTGTTAGTCTTTGGAGGCTCACGAATCATACTTGTGAGGTGACCGAACTTCTCATACCCTTTGATAAACAAAGACATAGTTTGGGACCATTGGATAAAATTATTGTCGTTCAACTTATGGATTGTGATCAAGAAATTGTTGATTTCCAGTCTCCGACTGCAAGGGAGTGAAGGTTGGAGTTGATCCTCCGGTGGAATCAAGAACACATTCTGAAAGTGATTCAGTGTTGGAGGAATACGCCATAATTCCGACAGAGCCAAAGGATATGTTGTGGTGGTTCCGAGCCATCGTTAAATTCCAATAGGGTCCCGGTAGATGGATGCTACTCCAGGAATTTGATATAACTTCCTGTATAAATGGAAGATCAGTTGTCCTCACAGGTTGTTTAGAACTTCCTGTAAAACAGCAGCTGTTTGGAATAACAGCGGTTGTTTGGAAAAAACAGCGGTTGTTTGGAATAAAGCAGGTATCAGCAGGGAATTGAATAAAACAACGGCTGTTTGCAACTTCCTGTAGAAGCGGCTGTTGGGTACCGAACTACAGAGGAAGCCTTGTAGAATTGGAAGATCAGCGGCTGTTGGAATACAGCAGGAAAAAAACTGCTGCAGGAAGGAGCCACCGGCTGTAGGACCAGGCTGAGGAGGCCAGCGGCTAGGTGGCGGCTGCTGGAAGCGGCAAAGGAGGCTGACTGCTGTTGGATCTGGGGTTAGGCTCTGATACCATGTTGGGATTGGGAATAGAGTAGCTTAATTCTCATTGATAAAAAGAGGGGTATTTAAAATCAATTATAATGGACTCAAATAAGGAAGCAAATAATAACACAATCAAAGAAATAAAATCAGAATAAAAATAAAAATGAAACTACATAATACCGAATAAGGGTAATTATTAAATAATAATGGTTATGGAAAGCATTAATTAATTCTCTCTCTCTCTCTCTATATATATATATATTAAGTATAAATGGGAGTATTGTTATATGAATATTACATTATTGTGATATTTTCTTTTTATAGAGGATGCAATCTTTTATTATAAATTTTCTAAATGTTCTTTTGTTCTGCCTCTATATAATCATATAAATGTATATACTAAATATTCTCTTTAATAGATGCGGTTATCTTAAAAAGAAATTTCACTTTTCTGTAGAGATGATGTTACTGTCGTTTGTATCCATTAAAATTCTTATATGCATCTCGGTATTACAAAGATTAATCTAGTGGAATAGAAGAGAACATGAAGAAAGAACACAGTATAATATGGTGACTAACACAGTCCTTATGCAAAGTTATATAATTAGAATTATATCATATGTATACACGAATAATCTTCCCCACATTATTAAAAATTGCATAATCTTGATCTATATTATCAAAGAATCATTATATCATGAAGAATCCCTCTATATTTAGGAATTTTTAAATTTACCTAAAAGGATTTGAAAAACATGTAATGTATAATATTTACATGAAAAGCTCTTATCTTTTCTTTTATTATCCATCTTTCTCATTGTCATTTTCCACATCACAATTTGTCTTACAAATTCTTATTGTTCATTCATTTTTTTTTAAAATGTTGCATGAGCTGTTAAACTTTTTATTTGAATAACTTCTATCAATATTATTACCCTTTTTTCTTTCTAATTATTTGACAGTAATTTTATCTACCTATCTAATGGACAGATTTTCTATCTGTTTTATGTAGATTCAAACTATCTATGTCTATCTTTAATAACTTTATCTTTGATAAATGGTAGTCCGATTGCTTCTCCAATATATAATTATCGTTTATCCTTCTTGATGTTATTGGCACATTCATCTTAACATTTTTTTTCTTTGTTGAATTTAGTTAATGATTTTTTTAGTGCCAAACTCTTTGATTCTTGCAATATAACTTACCTAATTAGGGCGGTCAAAAAAGATCGTTGTTCGCGAACAGTTTGTGTTCGCTTTGCCAGGAAGTTCTTGTTCGATTCGTTCGATAAGCAAACGAGACGAACACGAATAATTTTTTTCGTTCGGTTTGTTAAACGAACCAAACACGAACAGTGATGTGTTCGTTCGTGTTCGGTTCGTTATTGTTCGAAAGATAAAATAATTTAAAATAATTATATATAAAAAATTTATGATACTTTAAAAATAATTATATATTATAAAAATTTATCATATTTTAAATAATTAAACTTCTATAAATTATAATATATAATAAATTATTAATAAAAATAATAATATATTAGTATTAATTATATTAATATAAATATTATAATATTATAATTAATATATTATACTATATATTAAAATAAAATCTTAAACGCCTTATTCTCAAAAGCCCTAACTCGCCTCGCCTCCTCTTCAGCCGTTTCTCCCTCTTCCGAGCATTCTCTTTCTCTCAAATTCACAAAAAGTTTTTGCCCTGCAAGAGTTTAGGGTTTGTCTTCTGTGTTCGTTCTCTAATCTCTAGTCCTATTTATCTTCGAGCCGGTGTTTAGTTTGCCCACATTTGCTTGGTTGTTCGATACTATTGCTTGGTTGGTTGTAAGGCTAGGGAACTGTCATCTTTGAGCATATTTTCCTTAATATTTCATATTTATCTTGAAGAAATATATCAAAAAGATCGATTTGGGAAAAATTTTGATGTTAGATATGTAATACATAAGAAAGCTGTGGCATGTATGTAAAATCCACAATTCAAGAACCAAGACTTCAACTTCGACTTAGCTGCAATAAATTATACATTTCCAAGAGCTCATATGGCTGATTGGTTTTATTTCTAAATATATTTCTCAAAAAATTCACGCTTTTGATGTGGTGCAGGAAAGGACTTATGCATATTGAAGTTTGGCAGAGAAGTATTAAGTTTTTTTAAAATTTTATGTGCCTCTAAATTATTTTTGCAAGATTTAGCTTAAATGAGGTAATTAATTATGCAATTTGCTTAAAATAGTGGATTATGAGTAGGGATTACTTGATGTGTACGAATTACCTGATCAATTTGCTTCATATTGAGGAAGTATGTTATCAAAGCTAGGGCTGTCAAAAAAGTTTGTTGTTCGCGAACAGTTCGTGTTCGGTTCGCCAGGAAGTTCGTGTTCGAATCGTTCGATAAGCAAACGAGACGAACACGAACAATTTTTTTTTCGTTCGATTTGTTTAACAAATCAAACGCGAAAAGTGATGTGTTCGAACATTTCAAACACGAACACTAACTCTGTTCGTTCGTGTTCTGTTTGTTTACACCCCTATACCTAATTATAATTAATAATTTTCTTTTTAATATAAAATGATATCCTCTTATCATATAGTTCTCTTAAAACATTTCTGCATTTTAATAATGCAGCTTTTACTTTGAAGTTATATTTTAACTTATATTCCAATTTTTCTGTATAATGGTTTCAAGGTATTAAAACGTATCAATTAGCAATCACTTTGTCTTTTAATATAATTAACAGGTAAATATTATTATCACACCTACTATAATTTTATTTATTTAGTTCTATTAATATCAAGCCTTTTATTTTATGAACAACTATTTTATTGTTATTCAAAACTATGTATGTCTTATGCAAAAACGTATACAAGTGCACCTTAAATGTGAACTTAATTTTGGTTCTTCATATAATATTTTGATAATTGAAATTCTTTGGTAATTCTACATGTTATAATTTACTCTTCTCTTCAATAACTTAAAACATTCCCTGAACAGACTTTCTTCCTTTGTTCACCAACTCAGATATTATGTTATTTGATTATATGCCTTCTTTAGATTATTAAAAATTATATGATTATCTTTCTTATAATTCTATTCATTAATTCTCTTAGATGAAAGATTATTGAAAACTTATTTGTTTGCTACTAACACAATTTTTGAAATCAAATTAATTCCTTGTATTCAACATTGTTATTATCTTATGTAAAATTAAAGCCTTACCACTCTTTATTATTTTTTTCTAAGTTAATTATACTTCACCTGCTTGGATTAGTTTATGATATACATTATCATTTTGTTCATTGTGCTCTTTTAACCATTTTTTCCTTAAAACTTCTATTTATTTATATCTTAAAATAGCATTTTCACATTGATAATAAGAGTTTTAATAATATCATTCAACTAAAATATTGTCAACTTCGCTTCTAATGCATATAAGTAAATCAAAATCTTTATATATCTTGTTTATTCCTCTAACAATTTTATATATCTTTTATTCTACCTTTTTAGTATCAGGTTTATTACATAATTCTTTAAATACTATACCTTTTGCCCTGCATTGGACTGTATTTGCTAGGCTTTTTAGATATAAATCAAATAGTAACTCCTTAAAAGCACTTTTCCTTTTCCTAGATTTTCATTTTCACCCCTTCATTCAAAAATTAAATCCTTTATCTAATATATGATTTGTTTCTCAAGGCTTTAATAATGATTTTCTTAATGAACAAGATATCTTATTTCACATAAGTTTTGAAGAAACTAAGGAATCCCAATTTCTCTCACTTAGAAATTTAATCTAAAAGATTAATAATCTCTTACCTTTCAAATTCCACAGTTTTATTTTAAAGCAATCATTTCAGTTTATCCTTTTCTTTTTGATCACTATTATATATTCTATGGTCTAACATGCTCCTAAATTAAGTCTATTTGTTATTTGTATCTCAATGTTTTTGAAGAAATTAAGTGCTATCACCAATAAATATCCTTTCTTCCTCAGGTCATCATTCTCTTAGCAAAATTGGTTTATCAAAGTGACTACCTCAACTTAAGGTGCATAAACACTAATTATATTTACAATATCTTCGCCAACAGTAGACCTGATAGCATTCAATGTAATGCTAACCCTTTTTATCTCAACAGCTTTACCTTTGAACTATTTTCCATTACTATCCCAATGCTAGGCCCATTATAGCTTTTGAACATAAATAATTCATAAGCTTTCCCAATGTCCTTGAATTTGCTACCTTTTTTGTTTAGTTTCTTGCAAATAGGTCATTTATTCTTTTTTTAATCATTGTGTTCACCGATACGTTTATTCTCAAAATCCATAAATTTTCACAAGTTCCATAGTATAATATTTTTATTAGACCAATCAATCTTTGCATATTTTTTCTTCAGTTTAAGTTATGGTGTCTCATTTTCTGTTGATTTCTTGGCCAATTTCCGCCTGTTTTTCACCACAATAATTCACCACCATAGATTAAATTATTGCATGTCACTTGTGGCTGACGTCCTAGATAATCCTTGATTGCTTTCACGATAACCAAGTTAAATTGCGGTGCATCATTCAGGGGGGGTGTCCTAGCAATTAGCAAACTTTGCATCTTCCTCATCACAAACATAGATATTGACATGTCTTTGTGAGGAACAACCTTGCACTACCAAAATTTCAATTGGGTTCATTTCATTAGTTTTGATATAAACTAGGTGTTTGATTGTCATCTTAATATCAACTCTTAACCTTTCATGCCTTGGCTTTGTATCCACAATTGTAGTTTTTCTGTTTTGGTGACTAATACTCTTATTAAAAGGTGAGAGTGAAGCCTAAAAATCTCTAACTTGTTGGAGAGTTTTTCTAATTTTTGCTCTTGTTGATGTGGATACCCTTGTTGTCTATTGTGTGGTGTTGTATGAAGTCCTAACAATGCCCTAACTTTATCTAGTCACGCTGGCTAACCTGCCTCTTGTGACACGAGATATATATATATCATGCACTGCAGACTGAATATTATTTCTTTAAGCAACTCACGTCAGTGATCTTGATGCAAGCTTTTTACACCTGTTTTTTGTGAAGTAAATAACTCTGGAGTGTCATAAAAGATGATTAACACATTCATTTATAACATGATCAGTAATTCCGTTTTTGTTGCCTCTTTTAGAGGCTTGTGCTCAACCTTTGTATCATTAGATCCAATGCTAGATTATCATGTAGAGCCCCAACTGATAGATCCTCCAATAGATGCGAACATAGGTCCTATAAGAATCTATAACATGTAAGCCTCCTAAATAGTATCATTTATATATCTATAGAGTACTAATCTATCCTGAATTGTTGCAAATTGTTTACGTTGATCTACAGTCTCTCTCTTTCTCAAGTTATTGTTTATATACACTAAACACAAAAAATCTAGGATGTCTCACTCAACTCATAAATACATATTATAATTTGACGACAAAGATTTGTATAAATTACTAGTGTAGATGTACTCTTAACCAGTATAACGAGAGTTAGTGCTAAAATTAATGATAAAAGCAACATATGAAGGTAAGGCAATTGGCAAATGTAAAAAAAAAAAAAAAGGGTCAAAATTCTCTATAATACATATTATAAAAATTATTAATGAAACATCTTGCATTTAATGAACAACTTGTGGTGTAACCAATCTAAAGCACACATGACATTAAGGGTTTATTTGGGGCGGTTGTAATTTTTTGTAAATATGGTTGTACAGCTGTGGTGGGAAAAATAATTTCTTAGAAAACCTGCGATGAGAATTATAATTGTTCTTTTAAAAAATCAAGTTACAAATATATTTTAATAGTTATGAATATGAAAAACAGTTTTCCATCTCAAAAATTTCTAGCAAACAAGTAAAAATCAATTCCTCAAACAGAATTGTGATGATGATTTGAAACACAATGCAGGTAGAAAGTTCTTCCAAATAGATCCTAAATGCATAGCATGCGGATAATACTATACTGGATATGAGTAATTATCTATCAGAATTAGTGCATACAAATGATGTCTATACTGAGGTTTCATTGTCTGTTTTGTTTTGTTTTGGCATTATAAACTTTTAGTTTTAGTAGTTTTGATAGTATAGTTGTTTTTGGGTTTCATTTCGGTTGGGTTTTGGTCGGCATTTTATTATAAGAACAAATGAAATTTATTGATAGCATTCTAATAGAATTTTGATGACCACTCAAAATGTCGTTGAAAATTGGTTCAAAATTTTAGTTTTGCCTCAATTTTAATTGGAAATATAAGTTTTAGCTGAAGCTCGTGAAGGAAGTCAAAACCAAAAAGATTATTAAGGTCCTTGTTTGGGGTGGCTACAACTTTTAAAAAGATGATTGTAAAATTGTGGTTCAGAGAATACCTTCTTAGAAAGCTGCGGTAGCCACCACACTTTAATAGTTCAGGTTGAAAAAAACAGTTCTCACCATATAAATTTCTAGAAAGCAGTTTCTGAAACAGAGTTGTTGTGGTGGTCTGATACACAAAACAGTGAATAAGCCATCTCAAACAGTCATTTTGGATCAATTTCAACTGAATCACAAAAACCTTAATGCCATGTTCAATAAAACACCGTCGATCCAGAAGCAACAGTATCTAGCAGGCATGAAAAAGATAATATCATAATAAATCTGCATAAATGGATGTAACAACAATTAATTGGTATATTACCAGCCAAAGGCCACAAAAATGCTAGTCTCTTTAATGTTGGAACGGTCTACTCTAGTTTGTCGCATAAAGGATTGGGAACGTCTGGTTATACGTCTGGTTGTACGTCTGGTTATACCCAGGAGTGAAACTACTATAATATACTTAACAATCATGCAAATCACAAGCTATAATTACCGTGCACATCTTTAGCATATCTATAAAGTAACTATCAAGAATGCGAATTATCCGTAATGATATAAATGTTTATAACATGCTCAAATGTTTGAAGGAGGTTTGTAAACAATATGAAAGATACTTACAAACATAAGAAGACATTAACAAGGTATCAATGCTATTGTGACTATCCTATTGATGCGGGCATTGAGTCAATCCAAGTCTCTACACGCATCTTTGTAGTTGCAAGCATACACATGATGTTACTCATACTATTATGTTTAGTACTGCCCAGCTCAATATGTTGAAGGATGATCTTTCTTGTCAACCTCAGTCAAAATTCTCCTGTTACATCAAGATCGTTAAGATCAAACTCTTTAGTCGAGTCAATATGAACAATGCCATCCTTGCAAAATTTGGGCCTTATGGTGCCTCTTAGACCTTGGTCTTGGGCCATTTAGTTCATAATTTATTTTATCTGCTTGTAGTAATTAACATTTCTTTCAAAATTATAGCATGCAAAGTAATACCTCTAGCCTAATATCATGATTATAACATCAGCAACCTTACATGGAAATGAAATATCATAATTGCAGCTGTATCGGACCCAAGCATTATCTTCATGGTACCATGAATAATGTTAAAGCCTCCCTTTATTTATAATCTTTATTAATTTATAAAACTTTTGCAGGCCAAAATTGGAGAATTTCTGTATGACCACTTGCCATGTTAGTTAGTCTAAAATTTCTTGAGTTTCATTTTTGTTTGAAGAAAATGAGCCAATAAATGTTCACAAATCTACAAGAATCCTACATAATTATGTCCTATTTGATAATTTAACTCACGACTAGATTTCTCCCATGGATTTTCTGTAGGATTCATTTTATCATGCTAGTGGCCCATTGATGATGTTCCCTTTATCATAGATCTTGGACTTGATTTGATTGCTTTTGACATGCAGTCTGCTAATGGTAAAAATTCCTGCATCAAAGTAGAGTTCTTAAAATTTTCCTCAGGCTTCAAAAGCGAAGTAAAAAAAAATGACTATGGTTATTATGGATCATTCAGGAAACTTTCGTAGTAATTACTTCCTCATTTTCTAACTATCGGAATGGGAATAGTATATTTTAGGTTCTGTAACGTCATATGTAATATTGGAGAACTGAGAATTTATCACCTTCATTTTCTTAGTTGAGACAGCACAAAGCAACTTCACATTTTTTATAGCTTTTCTGAATCCCGAACAGGCAACTTATTTATCAATTTCTTTCCCATTAGACCTTTATTCTCTTTCAGACAGAATTATCCTCAAAATTTCCCCACAAGTTTTTCTGCACCTCATTATCAGGGTTTTGATTCGAGGACAGCCTACCGAGGATGCTGTACTTTGCACCCATTCGACCACATATGCTATGAAGTTTGTAGGAACATCCAACTCTGTATTCTTGATCCCCCCAGGAGGCTCAACTCCAACCATGAATGCTATAGCTGCCAATCATAAGATGAGCAGCTCAGTGGTTGCATCTGTCATCACTGTTGCACAAGGTAACATTGAATTGATCCAAGCAGAGCCAAAGCTTGATAAGTTAAAGAAGCTTCTCAGCGAGAGACCTTACAATCCTGAAGAAGATTTCAATGACAGTGCAAGGCACAGGAAAGGCCTGTACAGATGGCAAGACCTTGTTGAGATGATACAGGCAAGTGAAGAAGAGGTAAGAGCTGCGTTGAAGTCCCTATCTGCTGTGGAAATTGATGGATACTGGAGGATTGTTGATGAAACGACCATGAATGAAACTTTAGATATGATCTTACGTAACTCAGTCCTGCATGACTGGAACATAAGCGCTCTCAGTGAGGAGCGCATCCTGTCCCTTATGGAGGCTGATGGTTTTTCACCCAGGGTAGTTTCACACTGCCTTGAAGCTCATGGAAGCAAGTTATATGGTTCTAATGGAACTTTATGGAGGCTGGATGAGAAGCAGGTATGTCTACGGTTTGCTCTTCGTGTTTTGAGCAGAGGAAAAATGAAGCTTGAGAGTTTCGTGGAGAAGTGGGAGCAAAGTATTCCCTCTGGAATGAAGGCAGATTTGAAAATGCTTGAAGGAGAGGTTTTGTATGAAAAGATTGGAGTTGAAGAGTGGATTCGTGTTTTCAGTGTCTCGACTCTTCCTTCAAATCCAGCTGACCGCTTTGCTGCGCTGTTTCGGGAGCGGCCAAAGTGGGAATGGAAGGACTTGGAGCCCTACATCAGGTAAACAACATGATAAAGATGCAGAACTTATGTTTTCTTACATTTATTTGTTCTTATAATTCTAAAACGCTGCTTGCTAATTCATCTTTTCTAATATAGAGATGTACATGTGCCTGGCCTCTCTTCAGAAGGTTTGCTTATTAAATATTCTCGTAGAATACAGCCAACTGCAGATGCTGAACCAATATTCAGTTCAAGGTAGGCATTAGAAAGGAATTTAGTGAAAATTATTTTGAAAGTCCGCCGAAGTTTGTCTTGAGTCTGTTCATTAAAACAATGCTTCGAATGCAGATATCAGCATTAGTTGTCCATTAGTGGCAAATACAGGTTATATATCGCTTTACTCTTTCCAGGTTGTTTGATTGAAATAGCTTCAAATGATACGAAGTGTTCTTTTCCAAAGAAATCCATATCACGCCCTCTGCTCCGAACGGACTTCCAGATTTCTATATATACACGTGACTACGATTATTCGAGCATTTATGTCCTTAATTTTAGATGTGTTCCGACCCGTATGTATTGCGAGTTTCTTAAAATAGTTTTTGTTTGAGATTGATTTTTTTTTTCTGTAATTATAATAGCAGTCGTATGATGGAGAAATATTTACGTACGGTACGCACACAGTTCTGCATGCGTACGAAGGTTATTCGGAGTGTATTGTAAGGTTATGTCAGTGTTATTGGGGTTAATACCCTCAATAACCTCACAAAATCTTCGAATAACACCAAAAAATATGAAAGCTGAACCGCTTATTGGTAGGCTATTGTAAGGTTATTGGGAGGTTATTTCGGGTAGTACTTCGTACATAAATATTTCTCCGAATGATGGCATTAGGATACCTTGCCATTGAGATTTTTTTTTAATGATTAAGGCGAGATTTTATTAATTAAGGGGCATAATCTAATCGAAGAAGGCTACGCATTAAGTTACTTATGAGTTGGCTTGGGATCAATTGATGAATGGCTTCTGAGCTGAGCGAAATGACTTAATGAGCCAGCTTGAGTTTGCTTTGAAATAATTCGTTAGCTATGAACATGATTGTTTAAAAAAATGCTAATAAGAAATACATTTAAAAGATATTTGAACTAAAGAGTTGTAAAACATTTAAAAGCAGTCATATTCTCTGTCAAATGATTTATCATCATCATCGTCGTCATTATTTTTCATTTTGTTATGACAATTGTTTGGATAAAAATATTATTTATTTTATTATAAATAAATTGCCAAATTTGGATCTGTAGAATTAAGTTGAGCTCAAATTTGATTATTTACACTACTACCTATGGTCAAATAAAATATTAAGGCAAAAAAAAAAAAAAAAAAAAAAAAAAAAAAAAAAAAAAAGGGAAAAGAAAAAGAAATGCACAGCCACTTAAGATGAGGCAAGTACTTCTCTTCCCTCATATTTAATGAAGATCACAAATTAATAATGGGCTATTTGATTTGTTGAAAATGAAATGCAATTTAAAATATTTGCAAAGTATTATGATATTGTATTTGAAATTCATTCGAGTTGTTTGGCTCACTGTAAAATAATGCAAAACTTCATATATTTTTATTTTGTTTGAAGTAGATTGAAATGAATACTGCAACAACAAAAAAGCCTTAATCCCATTAAGTAGATCGAAAAAAATGCATTTCAAAATTTTTTTTTAGTTTTGGTGGTAGCGGGGAGCCAGTATGCGGCTGATAGTGGTTGGTTGGTGGGTGGTGCGTGGACAAACGACTGAAGATGTGAGACGGCGGCTGGGTCAGCAGCCAGTCGGCGAAAGGCGATAGGGGCAAGCGGCCAACTAGTTGCGGTGGTGCGACGCAACATTAGAAGGTGGCGGTGGTGGCTACAATGGGGCAGCAGGTGCTGGGCAAGAGGGTGGCGACAGGCAGTGGCTTGCCAATAGCATTTTACATAAACGGTGTAACTCAAATTCGGTTAAATCAACTAAATTCAGCCAAAATGAACTTTAGTGTAAACTTCAATTTCATTCATACTTTACATTATATTTGTAATTCGTCTTACTAAACACATAATTTTCTCAATGTCCTATAAAAGAACATTACACCACAAATTCAGTCAACCAAACAACCCTAAAGAGAAGCATTATAATGCGCACCCTCATGTTGCAATCAATTTTTATGAAATGATATTGGATTGTCCTAAAATTATAGCAAGCTACAATCTTGTTTTTTAACTTGTTTATTTTTAATAGTTATGTTTGCAAGTTTCGTTTAAACATGTTTGTAATTTGACTGTAGAGTGCTTATTTTTATTGAAGAAATCTCTTATAATATTAATAGTGGCTACTCTACAATGATTTGAAAATCATGGATCAAGATATAAATTTCAAGAATCATAATGTGTTTTTCTGCGAAACGTCAAATTATTTTTGGTTTGCTTGATGCTCAGCTTGGAAATGATAATTTCTCCATTCCTCATCCTCTTTATCTTGGAGATCACTATTACAAATGTTTCTTCCATATTACCTCTTTTATATTACCTCTTCATTGGATGTGTTAGCCAACCATACAAATAATGACTGCATTTTTTTCCACTAAATGTATTATAACTTGCAATTAACCGGAAAAAAAAAATTACTATCAAAAGGAAAATCTTTCCCAAAAGCCAATTTGCTTAACATTGACTTGTTCAAACCATTTGGCTTAATGGTTGGATTTTAGGCCTAATAAATTTGGGTCTCTGTATCAATTCAAGAATTACTAAAGCAATACATTGATGAAACCCAAAAAAATTAAAGAAAGAAATTAAAACACCATGAACTAGCTATTAATTGTTTGTTTGAATCCTTTGGAGCACACTCTATCTGGGGGATCAATCCTCTGCAAGCAATTCAAAACATTAACTTCAGAATTAGTCACATGAAACTTGGATCATTATTTATTAGTAGCCTTAATGAGATCCTCACAACATTGGGAGACTAAAAATAGATTTTTATCTTCTTCTCTTTGACCAAGAATACAAATTTAGTGAGAGAAAAATATATATATATATATATAGGTATTACATTATTTTATAATCATTCTTCTAAGACCCAATCCGGGCCTTTATATCCAGTGTTTTGATAACCTTGAATTTTACCAGACATAAGCAACAAAAATGTGACAGCTCATTTATTTATGTCATACCTTTTAATATATTTAGTAGTTGTCACTTGTCTTGGCAAAGTTTCTAGTGTCATGACAAAGGGTTGGCAAGAGGAACTTTTCCAAAGTATCTTCATTGCCTAAAATGAGTTTTCTCGAGTGGTTACCATATTTTCCACGTTGTGTTTCTTTAGGTGCTTCATAATATTGATTTGCATACAAATTGGGATCTAATGTGTTACATATGCAAGTCGGGGTGGTTTCGGGTGCAAATTATGAACTTAAAATAACATAGGATATGTGTTTTGTGTGCTTGTAAGAGAAATGATTCAATTCCTTGGGGTAAGAAAAACAAAAGAGCCTAGTTAAGCAAATTCATAAAAGGAAAAAAAAAACTTTTTTTTTAATTTTTTTTATGAAATCAATAAATATGCTCTAAATGACATCTTTTTAAAAATAAAAATAACAACACTTGGGTGCAAATCTAAAAAAGAAACATTTTCTATAGCAGCTAAATATGCTAAAAAATAGTAAATTAAAATGTGTGAAGGTTCAAGTTCAAGGGAACCTCCTTTTAAATGACCTTTCGAAGCTAGTACCAATAAAAATATGAAGAACATCTCTCAAAGTTAAAACTTCCTTTTAAAAATAAAATATTTTATCTTTTAAAGAATTGATTAAAAAAACCCTCTTTCATAATAAAACTTAAACAACCTACTTTAAAATTAAAAATGAAATATTTTCAAGTAACATTTAATAAACTTAAAACCCTCAATAAAAGCTTAAAACCTTAAAACAAAGAAAATAGAAATATTCTTTTAAACTCTTATTTTTAAAACTAAAACCTTAACTCAAAATCATTAGAATGATTTGATAAAGTTCTTATTTTAATATTATACCTTAACTCAAAACGTTTTAATAAACCTAAACTTAACAGCTTTTAAATTAAAGTCTTTTAACAAAATCTTTAACTCAAAATCTTTTGAAATTAACAAGACTTAACTTAAGATCATTTAAAATTAAAATCTTTTAGTAAAATCTTAATTTAAAATTGTTTAATTATTAACCTAAGAACCACTTAAAATTGAAGCCTATTTAATAGGAACATTAACTTGAAATCTCTTAGTAATTTCTAATAAAACATAAAACTTTTTTTCAAAAAAAGCCCCCATTAAAAATTTATTCAAACCAAAATAAACCTAAAATTGTAATAAGCTTAAAACTAAAAAAAAAAATTAAAATTCTTCAAAACATCTTTTTATCATGACCAACCTCCCACTTGAGCTCATTAAATAAAATATCAAAATTACATAGGTTTTGCAAAGCTCTTTCGAACAACTTAGTCTAAGCCAATCCTATTCATAAGCAAAAATGTCTCTACAACGAATGCAGTTATTCCTAGGAGCATGAGATTTCATAAGTTGTGCCTTTGAGTATATAAATCTTGGGCCATTTCAAGTATATGCATGTCATATATAAGTAAATCTATATCTGTAACACTTTTTTTATTACGAAAAATTTTCTTAAAATTCCCTTCTATGAAAAAAAAATATGTTTCGTAATCATATGGATAAACCATAAATATGAAGAGCATAAACATGAAATGTTTAAGTTGAATTCTTTTAAGTATAAGAATCAAACATATGTCAACCTTAGGAATGAGAAAAAAGGTATTTAGGATAGAGAACTCTATGGGATCAAAACTCTTATAAGAAAACCTTGATTTATCACATCAATTAACAACCTAGGAAAACTTGAAACTTTAAACCTTTAGAAGAACCAAAATTTTTACCATAACTGATAAACATTGGAATAAAAAAATCATGAGTTATTTATTAAACCCCAAAAATAATTAAAATTGACTAATTCAAATTTTGACAACCACCACTTTACTTAAATCCAAAATGTTAACCCAAGGTTAGCCAATGTAGAAGAAAACTCAAGTCCACACACACACTAGAGTAGTCTACTCTAGAAGCCTAGCTTAGAGTACTAGATACCTAATAGATAGAATTAAGGGCTAGGACCTATAAAACAAATGACAAACCCCCTTAAATTATAGGGGTGTCCTGGGAAGAAGTTACCCATGGTTACTGACGAGGCACCCCAAACCCCTTAAGAATAGGCAGATATACCTTAGTCATCGCTATGACAACAAGAGAGTCCTTCTACTATTTTGTTAGTTAATACTCTAAGGATCTTAATGCATCTTGACTAGGGGTGTTATTCTAAAAATTTAGGTTAGTGCGCCTATTAGCATTCTTTTTAGAGTTACTTTCGTTTAGAATTTTATCTCCATCTAGAAATCCCCTACTGTTTCTTATCCTCTAGGGTCAAATTCAACTCCAAATGAACTCAATTTAAACCAAATTTTGAATGAAAATCAACTCAGCTCCAAATAAAAAAACTCTGAACTAATTCCCATCAACTCCAAATCAATTCCAAATCAAACACAATTCAATACCATTCCTAATTTCAAATCCAATTTACCGAACTCAAATCAAATCTAAGCCCTAAACTAAAAGCACAAATCTGATTTGACCTGCCCTTCTTTCAAATCCAAGCTCAGGCTCAAACTTCAAGCTTGATATCTAAATCTTATATTTAATCTTAATTGCCCTAAATTTAAATAAATCTTAATCAAATTTCAACCTTATTGATTAAATATAATAAATTTTAATTAAATTTAATTTAATAAACTTTAATAAAACTTCATATACTTCAAGTAACTTTAACCTTAATCAGTCTAACTAAACTTTAATAAACTTAAACAAACTTAAATAAGCCTTAATAAACTTCAATAAACATAATTAAGCTTTAGTAAACTTAAATAAATTTTAACAAACTTTAATAAACTTAAACAAACTTTTAGGAACATAAATAAATTATGAAAAACAATAATAAATTTAAATAAATTTTAATAAACAATTAAATTATAACAGACCTTTAATAAATTTAAACCTAATAAATCTTAATAAACTTTAATGAACTTAAATTTAAAAAATTCCAACAAACATCAATAAACTTTAAATCTTTCAAGACAAACCCAAATGATTTCAGTAATGAACTTAATAATCCTTAAATAAATCATAAAAATTTTCAAGGAAATTCTAATAAACTTAAAATAAAATTTTAAATAAAAAAAACCTAATAATCTTAATAAACATAAAATAAAAATCAATTAAAAAAAAGTTCAAGCTAACATAACATAAACAAATATATTCTCAACAAACAAACTTTAAAATCATCTTAAATCAGTCAGTATAAATAAATTATCTCAAAATTTCAATTGAAATTAAACTCAATTTGATCAAGCTCTCAACTCTAATGAAATCAATCCTAATCAATCCCATATAATTTTCCAATTCCAGTTAAATCAATTTAAAATTCTTAAATCATTCAGCCAGAGTCTTCAAAGTTTATCATCTTACAGACATTTAATGATGATTGTGAAAGATATAAGTCAAAACTTTAATGAGATTATTGTCATAAGCCACATCTTCTGAGATGTAATTAACTATGAGGGCTTCTCCTAGTGGGGATACGAGACCCAAGAACAATATAAAATTTATCTTAGACCTATCAGGTAAGGGAAAAACCTCTGGTTTTGTAGACTCATAAATCATGGAGATTATGATCATCCAAATGATTAAATTCATTCTAAGATAATATTTTTATGAGACAGGACAACATATTATTATTTGAATGTCATATCTGATCATTTTGTTAGAAATCATTGGAGATCTATGGCGGACACATAATAAAAAATCCACAAAGGATGTACACCCATGCCCATGAGAAGTACACTCACACTGCCTCACAGAGTGTCCAGTATGCCAACAGTATAGCCCAACAAACTCTCATTATTCATATGTGCCTGATTCCCCATTTCACGAATTGATAAAATTGGAAGGAATGCTTCCTGAATTTGAGCCCTTAGTATACAAGGGATTGCATGGAACATTGAGAAGCTTCTTACTAGTTGGAGGTTGCCACTTTTTAGAGTTCTCTTACCTTAGAATTTTCCCCATTATTTATCTCTTGAGGAATATTTATAGGGAATTTTCCTTAGAGGTTTGCGAGATTTGAGAGAAAGAGATTGCGTGCACTTATATGAGCGAGATTCATAGAGAGCTGATATCATATATAAATGATTGTAGGGTATATTATAAAGGCCGACTAGCTTAGGTATGAGGATTTTGTACATTTTTTTTCTTATTATATTTAATCAAAATCCCTATGTTTTTCTCTCATGCATGGTAGTTATTTTTCTTTCATACTTCTGTGATGTAAGACAAGAGTTTAATTGTTGTTTTGATCCATGAGTTTTCCCTATATGCTATTCCATGCTTTTGATTTCATATGTTTATGTTTCAACTTTCTAATCAAAGTTTACTCCTACTCTAGCCAATTAGGAATTTAAAAACTCTTGTGACTTAGGACTTCTAACCATTGACTAGAAAAACAAGTAGGTTAACACACACTTACCTAGTGGAATAGACATATCGCCAATAGGAGAGTACAACCAAGATATGGGATTAGAAGATTCATAAGAAACCTTGGACAGTTTAGTCCCCATAATTGTAATACATATTACCAAAACTTCTTAGGATGAGGTGGGCTTTGGTCATTGTAAAATTTAAAATCGATTTTTGTATTTTTTTGACTTTATCAATTAGTTTTGGGTTTTGTTTTAGTGGAATTTTTAGTGGTTTAACTTTAACTTTCATTGATTTTTTTTTCATAATTTTAGTGAATTGGAGATTTTGGTTTTATTTAGTTTTAATTTTTTTCCTTAACTTTAGTGATCTTGTTTAGGTTTAATTTTAATCTTTATGTTTGATTTTGATGTTGATTGACACTTAATTATATTTTATTTTAATTTTTATTGACTTAGGTATTTTTACGACTTTTGTATATTTATTATTTATTTAATTTAAGATTAAATTGATAATTTTATTCAAATTTGATTTTATACGTTGACTTTAATTTAATTGACTTTGAATTTTATTGAAATTAATTTTGGGTTGGCTTGAAAATTTTAGTGACCTTAATTTAATTCAAATTTTGATTTTGATTGACTTAGTGATCAATTAGAAATTAAATTTAATTTTGATTTCAAGTTCAAAATTATGTTGATTTTGATTTTGAGATTTTAATTCAACTTTAACTTTGTAATTTTACTTTCGTGTCAATTTAATAAATTTAATTAGTTGGGTTTATTATTATTGTTTTTAATATTTTAATTTTGATTAATTTAACCTTTGGTAAATTTAGACTTTTAGTTTTCTATTTAATTTTATTAAATTTTATGGTGAAATTTAATTTTAATCTTTCTTTTGTTGAATTTAGTTTTAAATTGGTAATTATCCTTTTTTCTTCCTTTCATAAGCTAAAGGGTAACTCTCCTTAGCTCAAAATAGGCGTCATACCCAATGAACTTTTTATGAACTAAAAAAAAGAGTTATTAAAGGAATTGGGTAAAGTGGTGCAAAGTTTCTAATGAGGAAAACCAAAGTCTCTAGGGATAAAGGCTAACTTAAGGCATCCATAGTTCTCTAAGAACCTGATCCGGGTGGGTCGTGCTGCCAGATATGACGACTCTAAAGTAATATTCAAAAGATATTTTCAATTTAGTTTCACAAAAAGATTACTTTTAATAAATAGGCAGTTACCCCGTATACGCAAGTATACATATTGCTCAAGTAATACAGGGCTCTAGTGGAGTCATGGTTATCGATCCAACGAGGAAGGTTGTAACTTATCAAATTATAGCAAATATTTGAAATCCAATACTAAATTCACAATGCAAATAAAGTACTATTTAAGTTGCTAGTCAAATATGATTAAACTAAGTTAACTACAATTACCTTCTAACTTCTAAGCAAGACTAATTAAC
Source organism: Papilionanthe hookeriana x Papilionanthe teres (assembly GCA_022702705.1). Taxonomy (NCBI): domain Eukaryota; kingdom Viridiplantae; phylum Streptophyta; class Magnoliopsida; order Asparagales; family Orchidaceae; genus Papilionanthe; species Papilionanthe hookeriana x Papilionanthe teres. The sequence goes on along the minus strand of CM040421.1, from coordinate 113,806,469 downwards.
ACACACTAAGTTTTGTATTGAAAGGTTCAAATATGGAAAAGTATCTTTCCTCCTTCAATGTGTATATGATGAGTGATTAATATAGATTGATAGTAATTTTGTAGGAGCATTAACAATCTTTACCCTTGTCAGAGTACCCTCTCTTCCATGTATGAAAAGAACATTAGCAAATCCTAGGCTTAGTCACTAAATCTAAGGTTAGGCTGGGAGGATACTGGCTCTCACTTCAGAGCTCCTACTTCCCTTCTCTTGAAGGCTAATCCTATCTTTAGTTACCAAACTTTATGACCAAATTGGGGATTTTAGCTTGTCACTCTAAAACCTCCAATTTGACGCCCATGAAACTATATTTTCCTATTTATTTGCACTCAATTACCATGAACTACACACTTCATTTAATGACATTGAATGGATTCTCCACTATTGTTGTAGAACACTTAGTCCTTTCGGATTGAATGTTTTACAATAAATTTTAACAATTCAATTGGCCAGATCAAAAAGTAAATGAGGTTCAAAGTGGAAAAACCATCACAATTTCTTAACATTATTATGGCACATCAAATCTACATCAACACTTCATCACCTCACAATTACAAGAAGAAAGACAAAGAAATCTACTCAGAATTCATGAGGAAGATAGAACACAATATGGATTATATATATAAAAGCAAAGTCATACAAACTACAAAAGTAAATACAACTTATCTCAATTTCTTCCCCAAGTAAATCCCTTGAAATTCCTTTGAATCCCTTTCTCTTTTCTCTTCAACACTCAATTCTCTCTTTAGAATAGTGAGGAAGAAGCAAACTCTCACTTTCCTCCTTCTCCTACACTCCTTAGAGAAGAATCTCTCAGAAACAACACTTAACACACACTTTCTACAAACCCTAACACACTCTCTTCACTTCTCTTCACTTCTCTCACACTCTCCACTCACACACAAACCTGAAAAGTGACATCCATAACTGTCTAAAATAGTCTAGAAAAGAATTCCCTAAGATTTTCCTCAAGCACTCCTTCAAAAAGTATCCAAATATATTGAATTTTTGAGTTCCACCGACTTTGGGCACCGACGGCGCTGGATAGGGCACCGGCAGCACTGAGCTGTCTTTTAATTACAATGCTCTGTAGAAAGCCTTTTTCTTCATTTTGCCTCTATTTGCTCAAAATTCATTCCTTTTCACTTCCTTTTGCTCCTGTCACCTAAAATCATCATACCTGTAACGAAACATGAAAAATAATTTTCTTTAAAATGCAATATCACCAAAAATAAATACAAATTCTATAGCAAAAACCTAACATATTTTTGATGTATCAAAATCTCCCAAACTTAAGTATTACTTGTCCTCAAGTAATCCTTTTACTACATAAAAATATAACTCAAAGTAGTGAACTTTTCACTTATAGCATACTATGTTTTTTTGATTCACATGAATATAATAGTAAGATTCGTAGAAAGAAATTCAGTAACTCAGGTTAAAACTACAAGTATAAGAACATTCAGTAGTTAAGTCTAGGAGTTCTAGTTTTCTATTTATTTCAAGATGAACAATAATTTGTCACATTAAGAGTGCCTTGAAAGACTTATATGAAAGAGAAATTCATGCAAACTCTATTAGAACATAGGCTAATACTTTAAATATAAATTCAGAAATATAACAAAGTTCTCCCTTTACGTTGATTCAAGTGAAGCCAATTTTTGATTAGGCATCTCCTCAAGCTTCTCTTCACATCTATTTTTTTTTCTTTTTTTTCTTTTCTCTTTTTTTTCTTTTTTTCTTGTGAGGATTACTATATCTGGTAGCCTTTAATAGTTTTGAACTGCACTCTCCTCTTTCTAAAGTTAAAACCTGAAACACCTCTTTGCTTTATAAATATATATTAGCTTTATAATTCATCATAAAGTCACAATCCTTTCTGCACAGATAATTCTTTAAGTCCCTTAACATTTCAAAAATACAGTTTTCTTTACTTTAAATAGTCAACTATAGTCCAATTCTCTTATACTAAATATCTTAACCTTATAAAATTAACCTTCATTACTAAACACTTTCATTCAAGTCCACCATAATATTTAGATGAAATCAAAAATTTAGTTTTCTCAAGTTAGGTTCAACTACTAAAAGCCATGCTAATAATTTTTTTAATTATATTAATTGAGAACAATAAGAGTTAATATTTTTACCCTCCCCCAAACTTAAGCTTTTCATCACATATAAATTTACAAAGGTAGAGAGTGAAAGAAAACTAACCTTTTTGTGCTAGGATTTTGAAATCTTCTGAAGCTATGCTGGTATTAATCAATAAATTAATCTAGCAAGCATGAAACGGTTAATAGCAGCGATATATATAACATTAAAAATTTTCTAGGGTGAAGAAATATTCAACACTTAAACATCAAACATCCAACATAACATAACAATCTCAATCCAAACTACTAAACAACTAACACAGAGTTCATTACATTTTCTTTTTTCTTTTAACATAAATATATCAACAAACTACATAGATTACTGACCCGACCCGCAATTACGCAGTAAATTAACTTCCAAAAGATGGCAAAAAACTTGACCCCGATTTATAAATAGCGGCTAGTGTGCAAAATCTTAAATGATATAAATTAGAAAATATTTTACACACTAGGGGTACTACGCAAGTATACGTATCGTTTCAAGTAATATAGAGTTTTCTTTAAAAACACCAGTATCGATCCCACGAGGAAGTGAAGTAAGAGGTCTTTAGTCAAATTCTAGTCTACTGCAACTAGTCCTTAGTTTGGAATATCAATTAAAATTGTGTTTTATCTAGCAACTACTCCTAAATGCAAGTGTTAAATGCAAAGATAGTAACTATACTAAATGCAAATAACAATTCTAAAGATAACCCTTTTTGGATGAATTGGTTTGGAGAATTTTGAGATATTAAAAACTACTATTCTTATGTAATGAAATAGAAAATGTATATGATTGAGATGCATTAAATATTGTATGTGCCAAATAAGAGCAATCCTATTCTTTACCCTTTGGTCCAGGCATAAAGAACATTGACTAATCCTATGCTTGGTTACTCAATCTGCGGCTTGGCTGGGAGGATACCGGCTGCCACTTCGGAGCTCCTACGTTCCCCTCGCCTGAGGGCTAACATCTACACTTCAGCACCCAAACGATAGGACTGAATTGAGGATTTTAGTCTGTCACTCTAAAATCTCCAATTCTACGCCCGATAATTAAATTTCCCTATTTATTTGCATTCAATCCCCCATGAACTTCACCATCCATGGAATTTGAATGTGGTTTCACTTTGTTGAGAATTACACCGCCCTTTCGGGTCGATGCAATTACAACGAATTTTAACACTACAATGTGCCCTTATTGCAATGTAAATGAAGTGCAAGTAAAAACCATCACATTTATAATTAAATTTACTTCTACCATGCTTCACAAAATCCTAAACATGATTTCTACACATTACAAAAGAAAAGTAAAATGAAAACAATGACATAATCTTCTTATGCCACTATTTTCAAAGAAGAAGAAAGAGTAAGAGAGATACATCACAAAACATGAAGAAAACACAAAGGAAACTTCATTTAACCAAAGCAAATCCACTATGCAAATGTTTACAAAATCATAAGATAATGAAGAACAATACTTAGCTTTTTCCCTCTGAAAGAAAGATGAAGATCTCTCCCATAAAGTCTCCTGGCGATCCATGCAAAGCTAGCGAAATCTCTTATAAATTCTCTCAAAATCTCCTCTCCAATCTCTCCAAAAGGGTAGAAATCTACATTTCTACTCTTAATCTAAGAATCCTAAACATTCTTCTAAGTTTTTCTCTCATTTCCTCTATTGTTTCTCTTCTAATCTACATATTTCTAACACAAATTTGCCATTTTTAAAGAGCATGGATGAATTCCGAAGAGTTTCCTTAAGCACCCCTTCGAAAAAGCGTCCAAATACGTCGAATATTGGCCCAAAACCGCCAAAAGTCGGTTCATGGTCGTCCGGGCCACTGTCGGCGGATTCGAGGCCATTGTCAGAGGCCTTTTTGGCCATATTTCGGTGGTCTCGGGAAAATCTCGCAGTCGGCGAGATCGATCTCGCCGTCGGCAAGCAGGCTGCTGTGCGGGTCCACGGTTTCGCTCCATTTGGCTCCGTTTCAACTCCGTTTCACCCCATTTCAGCTGCGTTGCGTTCGTAACAGATAGCCCTAAAAATAAGCATAAAAACTACCTTTCTTTAAAGTGTAATCTCATTCAGAAATATGAAAGAAGTGTAAAAGAGATTAAGCATCAAAAGACTTATCGAAAGGTGTCAGGGCAGAATTTCATTTCTTGCTCGTTTTTGCTCCAAATTGCACCTTTTTTGCTTCCCTTTGCTCCAATCACCATTTCCTTTACCTAAAACCAATAAACATACAAAATACCTTCCTTTAAAGTGTAATCTCATTAAAAAATAAGTAAAATGATATAGCAAAAAGCGTATATATTTTAGGCGTGTCAAAATCCCCCAAACTTAACTGTTACTTGTCCTCAAGTAACACTTTTACTACATAAAAATATAACTCAGGGCAATGTACTTTTCACCTGTAATACACTATAATTTTTCATTCAAAGGAATTTATTGGTTAGATTTTTAGTAAGAAATTCAGTAACTCAGGTTAACGCTACAGGTATAAGAATATTTAGCAATCAAGTTAAAGGGTTCTAGTCTTCTATTTATTTCAAGATAAACCATAATTTGTCACATTAAGAGTGCCTTGAAAGATTATGTGAAAAAGGAGTTCATGTAAACTTCATCGAATGTAGCCAATACTTTAAATATAAATTCGTAAATGAAATCAAGTTCTCCCTTTAGGGTGACTCAAGTGAAGCCAATTTTTGATTAGGCATCTCCTCAAGCTTCTCCTCATAAATATTTTTCTTTCTTTTTTTTCTTTTCTTTTTATTGAGGATTACTATATCTAGAGAGCCTGTAATGATTTTGAACTTCACTCTCCTCTTTCTAAAGTTCAAACTTGAAACACATCCTTACTTTATAATTAGGTATTAGCTTTATTATTAATCATAAAGTCACAATCTCTTCTTAACACACAATACTTTAAGTCTCTTAACATTTCAAAAATACAGTTTTCTTTACTTCAAATAGTTAACTATAATCAAATTCTTTCATACCAAATATCTCATCCTTATAAAATTAACCTTTATTACTAAAAACTTTCATCCAATCCTTCCATAATATTCAACTGAAATAAAAAATTTTAGTTATCTCAAGTGAGGTTCAATTGCTAGAAGTTATGCTAATAATTTTTTAAAATATAACAATTGAGAATAAATAAGAGTTAATATTTTTCTTCCCCCCAAACTTAAATTTTAAAATATTTTGCAACTAATTCCATAAAATATAGCAGGAAGAAAAAGTAAATGTTGAATATACTTACTACTACAACATCCTATCAAATTCATATCATGCATAATCAGGATAAAATGACTGTTGGAAAAAATAAATCTAGCCCAAAACATGCTTGTAATAAAATTACACTAACCAGAAGTATTTTCACTTTAAAATTTTATTTTTCTTCCTACCCCCAAACTTAATTTTTAGCATATATAGCATTAGTACAGAAAATATAAGCAGGAAGAAAATAATTTAGAAATTCTATCTACCACAAATGTCTATCAAAATCATTCGCAAGTATTCATTAGGACAGAACAATATGTATCAGAAAGTAAATCTAAACTAATCATGACAGAATGAAATTAACTAAACCAAAGTGTAACTAGCATAGCATGTATCAGCAAGGGAATATAAAAATGTTCTTCAATACCTAAATAAAGTTGTAACACAAACATAAACACACAATTCAAATACAATCACAAATGATAAATGAGGTCAATTTTTCCTTTAACTCATCACATCTCACTAATTTACTTCCAATTTCTAACGGAATCACTACACTAGTAAATTAGGTACTTTAAAATGATTTCATAGATTATAATCCCAAAGATAAGATTATCCCTAATAAATTGGTTTCCGGACACCAATCTCAGGCATCATCTAATCCTTATAATTAAGCACCTCTAAAAGTTATAAAAAATCGTGTAAGACCGTCCATATGGTATTCATCAAATAGGTTCATGACTCCTATCTAATGAAAATAAAGTTGCAGAAAGGAAGTAACAAATTAAGATGGAACTATCAATGTTCGAAATTCATGATTTTTCTTGTAAAATCAAGTCTGGGTGAGACCCAAGTCAAAGTGGACTCGTTAATCCAATTACTACAAGAGAACAATTCTAGCCACAATAAGAAGTTAAGGAATCACCTCCCTTAAGACACACAAAGATCAAATAAAACTACTAATAATACAAACATCTACCAATCAACAATAAAACTGATCAATCCATAATGACACATAAACATCAATTCAATCCACTCTAATGCAAACACCATACAACACTAACAATCATGACTCTCAAGCACACTAAATCAAAGCACACAGATAACTATGGGTTGCTTCCCATAAAGCTCTTAGTTTAACATCATTAGCCCGACAAATGATTCCACCTGGATCAAAATTCCATTTAAGTAATCCTCAATCAATCACCTAATCTTTTTCAGATCCAGGAATTCCTATAAAATCCTCAAATTTTAATTTTTCATTCAGCTCTTCCTTTTCAGATGGATTTATATCATTGTTCCTCATATTTCTTTTTAGATCTAATATTCTTCTATTGATTTTCTGAAATTGCATATTAATATCATCTTTGAAATTTATAAGAAATGGATCTTTATAAGATACTTCAATATCTCCCAAATTTTGGATCAGATTCTCTTTAAATAATTTAGATTCAAGATCAAATTCTTCTATGTCACTCTTATGATTCAAGTTATCTTCCAATTCTTCCCTTTTATAATTATTAAATGATTGAGGATCAATCTTAGTTGAGAAAATAGGTTTTCTAATTCCTTAGGAATTTCTTCCAATGGTCCTCCAATATCCTTATCCTTTTTTCTCAACTCAAAGTTCTTTTGAAATTTATCCTCAAATTCTCTTCCAAATCCTAGTTCAATAATTTTATCTTGTTCATCTTTCATTTCAGGTTTTTCTTGTGATTGAGTCGCATCTGAAGATATAATGACGGGTGGTGTAGATGAATTCCCTAAATAGGTAGGCTTTAAAATTGTGTGGGGGTACATCCATCTTAAGTTTATGAGATTTTTCAACAAATGGAATTAAAAGTTTACTATTTTTAGTAGCGTCCATCATTTCACACCTCTCCTGAACATACATACAGTCTTCTTTACATAACATTTTTGACTCATCATGAAAGTCTATTTCAATCTCATTTGTTAACTTACTCTCAAAACTTTCTTGGAAATGTTCTTTACTTAGATAATCAATTTCATCCATCCAAAAACATTCATCATTTTTTCTCTCAGCTGGATATTTCATAGTCTTTAACACATCAAAAGTTACTTCATGGTCATTAATATTCATAGTTAACTCTCCTTTTTGCACATCTATCATAGCTTGTCCAGTAACAAGGAAAGGTTTCCCTAAAATAATTGGAATATCTTTATCTTCCTCCATATCTAATATAATAAAGTCCAAAGGAAAGATAAATTTATCCACTTTAACAAGCATATCTTCTATAACTCCTTTTGGATAAATGATAGATCGATCAACTAACAGAAGGGTTACAGTAGTGGGAGAAATATCGATTAAACCTAACCTTCTAAATATAGATAGAGGCATCACATTACTGTTCACTCCTAAATCACATAAAGCTTTTCCACATAATCTTTCTCCAATTGCACAAGGAATTGTAAAGCTACAAGGATCTTTAAGTTTTCGAGAAAAATTTTTCTGAAGTATGGCACTGCACTCCTCACTTAGTGCAGCTGTCTCATAATCTCCAAATTTCCTTTTCTTGTTTAATATATCCTTTATAAACTTTGCATAACTTGGCATCTGTTCCAAAGCTTCAGTGAAAGGAATATTTATTGTTAACTTCTTAAGTACTTTCATGAACTTTGAAAATTTTTTATCCAACTCATGCTGTCTAAGTCTTTGAGGAAATGGAGATGGTGGTTATTCCAAATTGATTTTTGTCGGAGATATTAATTTTTCCAGATCCTTAGAAACATGTTCTTCAGGTCTTTTAGTTTCCGTTGTTTCTCTCACAACATCTTTCTCTTTTCTAACTACATCTTATATTTCTTTTCCACTTTTTAATTGGACAGCTTCTATTTGTTCATTAGTGTTCTCTTTAGGGTTGATCTCATTGTTGCTAGGAAGTGTTCCTTGGTGTCTATTGCTAAGTGAATTAGCAATTTGTCCCAATTGATTCTCTATGTTTCTAATCGCAGTATTTTGACTTTGCAACTGGTTTCCCATTTGCAATACCACTTCTTCCATAGACATTTTCTTATCCTCAAATTGTTGATCATTGTTAGAGTCCGGTGGATATGAAAGTCTATAGTTTATGTTCCCCTGGTTATTCCAACTTCCATTAGGATTTGCATGATTATTTTCCCATTTTAGGTTTCCACCATTAGTAGTAGGATTCCAGTTAAATTTAGGATGGTTCTCCCAACCTGGGGTGTAAAAGTTAGAGTACGGGTTATTTATGGTATTTAAAGTCTCATATGATAATTTAGAATCAATTATAGGCCCTAATGAACTTTCCTCACTTACAGGGAGTAAATTGAGGTTGGTTCATTCCAAATTGGTCCAACTTCCTTGATATTGCAGCAATCTGAGATGCAAGAATTGTAATCGTATCCGTATCATGAATACTAGCTACCTTTTTAGGATTTACCCTTGTAGAGGGCCATTGAAATTCATTTGTAGCCATTTTTTCAATTAATGCATACACTTCATCAAATGATTTTGACATTAATGATCCACCAGCGGTAGCATCAATTATAGACTTAAGGGATCCTACTAACCCATTATAAAAAGTTTGAATGATTAACCAATTGGCAGAGCATGGCGTGGACACTTTCTTATGAGTTCCTTAAATCTTTCCCAGGCTTCGTATATTGATTCCCCTTCATACTGAAAAAATGAGATAATATCTTTTCTAAATTTAGTAGTTCTTGAAGGTGGAAAATACTTAGCTAGGAATTTCTCAGTTAACGCCTCCCAATTTTTAATAGAACCAGGTGTGAAAGAGTATAACCACATTTTAGCCTTATCCCTTAGTGAGAAAGGAAAAAACCTTAGTCTAACAGCATCGTCTGACATACCGTTATAACGAAATGTAGCACAAAGTTCTAGAAAATTTGATAAGTGTAAATAGGGATCTTCCGAAGGAGTTCCCCCAAATTGATTGTTCTGCACCGGTTGGATAATCTCAGGATTTATTTCAAATGAGTCAGCTTCTATGATAGGGTTTTGTATACTAGAGTGAATTTCATCTGTCGTAGGTTTTATGTAATCCCTCAATGATTTATGATGATTTTCTAAGTTATTATCATGAAAGTTTTTCATTTCCAATTCTAGTTTTTCGAGTCCTTTCTGTATTTTTATTTTTTTATTTTCTTCAAATACGGGATCATAAGGCACAAGTCCTACAGATCCATTGTTTCACATATGTAACACAACGAACAATACATTAACAATTAAACAAATAATAGATGAAATACATTCAACACAACCAAACATTTTAACGAACACCATATTTTTCACACAAACAGTTTTTTCACAACACTTTTTCATATAAAAACACTTTCACACAAAACAGTTTTTACAACACTACAGTTTTCCAAGTCTAAGCTTAATTACTTCAACTAAAATTCTCCTAAAGTTCTTACCGAAGCTTCCCCGGCAACGGCGCCAAAAACTTGACCCGACCCGCAATTACGCAGTAAATTAACTTCCAAAAGATGGCAAAAACTTAACTCGATTTATAAATAGCGGCTAGTGTGCAAAATCTTAAATGATATAAATTAGAAAATATTTTACACACTAGGGGTACTACGCAAGTATACGTATCATTTCAAGTAATATAGAGTTTTCTTTAAAAACCCCAGTATCGATCCCACGAGGAAGTGAAGTAAGAGGTCTTTAGTCAAATTCTAGTCTACTACAACTAGTCCTTAGTTTGGAATATCGATTAAAATTGTATTTTATCTAGCAACTACTCCTAAATGCAAGTGTTAAATGCAAAGATAGTAACTATACTAAATGCAAATAACAATTCTAAAGATAACCCTTTTTGGATGAATTGGTTTGGAGAATTTTGAGATATTAAAAACTACTATTCTTATGTAATGAAATAGATAATGTATAGGATTGAGATGCATTAAATGTTGTATGTGCCAAATAGGAGCAATCCTATTCTTTACCCTTTGGTCCAGGCATAAAGAACATTGACTAATCATATGCTTGGTTACTGAATCTACAGCTAGGCTGGGAGGATACCGGCTGCCACTTCGGAGCTCCCACGTTCCCCTCGCCTGAGGGCTACATCTACACTTCAGCACCCAAACGATAGGACTGAATTGAGGATTTTAGTCTGTCACTCTAAAATCTCCAATTCTACGCCCGATAATTAAATTTCCCTATTTATTTGCATTCAATCCCCCATGAACTTCACCATCCATGGAATTTGAATGTGGTTTCACTTTGTCGAGAATTACACCGCCCTTTCGGGTCGATGCAATTACAACGAATTTTAACACTACAATGGGCCCTTATTGCAATGTAAATGAAGTGCAAGTAAAAACCATCACATTTATAATTAAATTTACTTCTGCCATGCATCACAAAATCCTAAACATGATTTCTACTCATTGCAAAAGAAAATTAAAATGAAAACAATGACATAATCTTCTTATGCCACTATTTTCAAAGAAGAAGAAAGAGTAAGAGAGATACATCACAAAACATGAATAAAACACAAAGGAAACTTCATTTAATCAAAGCAAATCCAATACGCAAATGTTTACAAAATCATAAGATAATGAAGAACAATACTTAGCTTTTTCCCTTTGAAAGAAAGACGAAGATCTCTCCCATAAAGTCTCCCGGCGATCCATGCAATGCTAGCGAAATCTCTTACAAATTCTCTCAAAATCTCCTCTCCAATCTCTCCAAAAGGGTAGAAATCTACATTTCTACTCTTAATCTAAGAATCCTAAACATTCTTCTAAGTTTTTCTCTCATTTCCTCTATTGTTTCTCTTCTAATCTACATATTTCTAACACAAATTTGCCATTTTTAAAGAGCATGGACGAATTCCGAAGAGTTTCCTTAAGCACCCCTTCAAAAAAGCATCCAAATACCTCGAATATTGGCCCAAAACCGCCAAAAGTCGGTTCATGGTCGTCCGGGCCGCCGTCGGCGAGCAGGCTGCAGCGCGGCTCCTCGGTTTTGCTCCTTTTGGCTCCGTTTCAACTCCGTTTCGCCCCATTTCAGTTGCGTTGCGTTCGTAATAGATAGCCCTACAAAATAAACATAAAAACTATCTTTATTTAAAGTGTAATATCATTCAAAAATATGCAAAAATTTTAAAAGAGATTAAGCATCAAAAGACTTATCGAAAGGTGTCAGGGCATAATTTCATTTCTTGCTCATTTTTGCTCCAAATTGCACCGTTTTTGCTTTCTTTTGCTCCAATCACCATTTCTTGTACCTAAAACCAATAAACATACAAAATACCTTCTTTTAAAGCGTAATATCATTAAAAAATAAGTAAAATGATATAGCAAAAAGCGCATTTATTTTAGGCGTGTCAATTACAGAACATCAAACAACACACACAAAGTACTACAACACAAAAATAAAACAGAAAATCATAAAAACACACTACACCACCAATCATCATCACCAACTTCTTCAGCCTCTTCTACATGATCAAGTCTATATGGAACATAGCTGGGGCAGGTAGGAAATATCACTCCAGCGTCTCACCTCATAAATCTGACCTGAGCATCGTGGTAAGCTATATCATACTCAACTCTCCTCCTCATGTAATCTTCATTCATATCACTTCTAGCCTCAAAGTCATCCATCATGCTATGGATTATATCTATACTAGCACTTTGAATCCTCAACTGCTCCATAACATCATATAATGTAGGTGGCTCAGAAGTAGATGGTATATCCTAGCTGGTAGTAGGAATATCAGTACTCCAACTTTCTCCTCTCCATACCACATGAGACTCATAAGTACATATAATAGTCTGAGTAATAAGTCTCAGTGGTATGGCTAATTCTTCAGAAACATCAAAGTCAACTCCAGACTGTGCACATAGTGAATGAATCAGGGCAGGATGTCCTAATCCACAAGTAGTTTCTCCTCTAACAATAGTCTGGATATTCTTGAACATAATTGATCAAATATCAATCCGTTTCATAGTCTGAATACAGTAATTGAGAATCGCTTTGTCTCTATTTACTTCACTGTGATGATAAGATGGTAGTATTCTTGCAGAAATGAAATAGTACCATGCTTTAGAAGCAACATTTAACTTGAAAGCAGGGAAATTAATCATATGTTTTTGCTTTGTTTTCCATTCCCCTCTTTTGTCAGTAAGCAAAGCAATCAATTCTTTCATATTAGGTTCTCTCATATCAAAGTTCTCATATTCACAAAATCTCACCCCTTGTAACTGATAAACATCATTAATATGCCAAGGAGTGAATTCTACCATTTTCCTCTAACAAACACATATTCTGTTTCAGTTCAAAGCAGATTTGCGTAAAATTCTCACACAGTACCAATAATAGCATTAGCATTGAAATACCAAAATCTGTCCCAGTTCCTATCAGAAATCAACTGCTCTACAGATACGCCCGGATTTTCAAAAGCCCGATCTTGTATACACTTTTTATTATGCAGGACAGAATTGAAATGAAATTGTGTCTTAACATTAACAAATTTATCTTCATAAAAATCCAACTTTCTCTTGCCTTTCCTTGTTCTAGGAGCTATTTGAAATTCTAAAAATTTGTAAAAAAATGCAACAAATTTTAAAATCACAATGTTAGAGACTCCTAAAACAATTATAAGTAAATAAGAGCTTAAGTCACTATAGAAAATCTCAAAACTTCATCAAAATTTCCAATTTTTGGATCAAAGCAATATGAGAAATTCCCACGGTGAAAATAAAAAAATTTTAGTTTAGGGTGAAGCTCTTACCAAGAGAAATTAAGATCACACTCCTTAAGCCTTGAAATTGTTTGTAATCTTTGATCTAACAAGCCCTAGTTCTCAAAAATGAGATGGCTGGAAGTTGAAGACGAAGAAAATGGCAAAATATGCAGGTCCCAGGGCAAAAATTGAGAAATAAAGAGGGTTTGGGGTGTTTTATGTATTCAAGCACCGGTGGCACTGGCTTGGGCACCGGCGGCGCTCTATTAAAATTAAATAGCCAAACTCTCTAGAATTAGGCGCCGGTGGCGCCAGTTCAAATTTTTTTCTTGGTCCATAAAATTTTTGCAATTTTGATCATTTCGACGCTACACCATCACATAATTAGCCTCTTTAAGTATCTACTTCATTAATCAATCACTAAATAACAACAAATATACACAAACAACACAAAACATCACTTTAATATATAAAATCCATATCACAACATACACACTTAAAAATTCATTAAATAAGTTCATCAAGCCATATCAATTCAGCGTCACAAACACACTACGATACTCTAACCAAAAAACTACACACAAACACATAATCCAAGCATAATAAGTCCAAATACAAACTACAAAGTAAATCAAGCCACATTAAGCACACTAAAGCATACTAGAAATACAAAATACTAAACATATAGCATAGTCACTATTCATCGTCAATCTTTGTACTATCTTCTTCTCTGATATCTCCAATAGATTGATGGTGCACAAACAAATTGTAGAAGGGACGATACAGAAATTCATCAGTTGAATCCTCAGTAATCATAGCGTTCCTTTTCATCACATTTACCAAAGTATCTTCAATTATATCAGTTGATCAAACTATTCTTTCATCCTCCAATCCAAGTTATCAAATAAATCAAAGATATTATTAATAGCATTCATAAGATTTTGTACATCTTTTTCCAACTTCTTTATCTTCCTCAAAATCACTTGGGAACTTTCAGGAAAGTAAGGCTGAATAGGTCGTGAACTTTGAGATGGTTGATCTACAATGAGGCTCATATCATTCTCATCCCATATTGCCTGACAGTCGTAAAGATTAGTTGAGTCAATAGACCTCCAAGGAAGAAGTTCCCAACTTTCATAAGGAACTTGTGACTGGCTGAAAAGAAGAAATATGGTGGAGGGATCTTCAAGCCCATATTTTGATCCATGAAAGATCAATCCCAACACAGATTTCACAATTATAGTTCCAATATCTATCGGCCTTCCAGTTTGAATATAATAATTTAGAATAACACTTTCCTTAGTCACTTTACTAATTTTCATAGTAGGAAATAACTTCATAGAAATAAAGTAATGCCATAGCTTCGACACTGGATTTAAAGATGCAGTAGAGAAACTTACAAATCTATTGTTTCTTATCTCCCAATCTTCATTTTCATCCGTCATATAGAGATAAATTTGATTCATATTGTCTCTTGTCGCATCAAAATTTGTATAATGACAGATAGACATGTTCTTAATAATAAATAAATCATTAATCTTTGAAGGAGTGAATGGTATGAACCTACCTCACACATAGACGAATCCTTGGTTAATTCCATGAAGATTTACATAATACTCTTTCACAACAGGAACGACTACATCGGCAGTAGTGTAGCATAACATCTCCCAATGTCTCTGCATTATAATTTCTTCTACTTGAGTATTTGGAGTATCCATACCTCGATTTACAAAGTCTCTTTCCTTGATAATCCTCCTCTTTATCATCACTTTGTTGAATAAACACTGTGCCTCGAAACTAATGAATTTTCTTTAGTTGAAAACTTTGAATCTCGGGGTTTCTACAAAATTGGAATTCATTAGAGGTGAATTGGGAATGAAAGTTTTCATTTTTCTAAAGTTTAGGGTGTTAAAAACAAGTTTTGGGGAGTTATTAGGACGAATTCCCGCCCAAAAATGCCAAAACACGCATTTTAAACTCTAGGAACTATCAACGGGTTCTCGGTGCCGGCGGCGCCTGATAGGGTGCTTGCGACGCTCTATCAAAATAATTTGTGCATCTTCTCTAGAATTGGGCGCCGGTGGCGCCTGTGTTAAAAAATACACCGAACTTCATTTTGGTCCAAAATATTCCAATTCTTAAATACGATCCAAGAATTCTCATCTTTTATGATATTTATGAATGAGTAGGACTCAAATATTACTAACTACAAGTACAACTACTAAAAACAAGCTAAAAAACATACAAACAAACATAACAAAGATACATATGGGTTGCCTCCCACAAGCGCTTGGTTTAACATCGTCAGCCCGACAAACATTCAGTTATTCAGGATGACTTAACATTAAAACCTCTTTAAAATCAAGTTGATACCCTTCATAATATGATTTTAATCTATGCCCATTAACTTTAAATATCTTTCTAGTTTTATGTTCCTCAATATCAATAGCTCTAAAAGAAGAAACTTTTATAACGTTAAGAGGTCCTAACCACATAGACTTTAGTTTTCCAGGAAATAGTTTCAATCTTGTATTGTATAACAAAACTTTTTGTCCAGGGTCAAATTTCTTTCTTAATATCTTTCGATCATGCCTTTATTTCATATTCTCCTTATAAATCTTCTCATTATGATAAGATTCATTTCAGATTTTTTCCAACGCATTCAATTGCACAAATCTCTTTTCACCTGCATTCTTCAAATTAAAATTTAGTTCTTTTATCGCCTAATATGCTTTGTGCTCCAATTCTACAAGTAAATGACAGGTCTTTGCAAGCACTAGTCTATAAGGAGACTTTCCAATAGGGGTCTTATAAGCAGTCCTATATGCTCATAATGTAGGATTTAATCTCACAGACCAGTCTAATTAGTGAAGATCCACAATATTCTCTAAATTCTTTTAATTTCACGATTAGACACTTTTGTTAATCCACTAGTTTGGGGATGATAAGCAGTAGAGATTCTCTGAATAATATTATATTTTAAACAATCTCTGAATTAGATTATTCCTAAAATGAGATCCACCATCAGTTATGATCACTCTCGGTATTCCATATCTTGTAAAAAAATTTTTCATTAAAAATCATGAAACACTTTGAGAATCACATCTAGTAAAGGAATGGCTTCAATCTATTTTGAGACATAATCAACAACGACCAATATATATGAATTTTCGAATGAAAGAGTAAATAGTCCCATAAAATCCAATTCTCATACATCAAAGATCTCAACTTCTAATGTAAAGTTTAGAGGCATTTCATTTCTTCTAGAGATATTACCTACTCTCTAACACCAATCACATGATTTTATATATCTGTATACATCCCTAAATAGAGTAGGCCAATAAAATTCAGATTGTAAAATCTTATATTCAGTTTTATCAGTTCCAAAATGTCCTCCAAATTCTGAATCATGATAACTCTGAATAATTGGTTAAATTTCTTCATATGGCATGCATCTTCTAATAATAAGATTGTTAAACTATTTATATAAGTAAGGCTCATCCCAAAAGTAAAATTTAGCATCATATCTAAATTTCTTTTGTTGTTGTCTCATTAAATTAGGTGGTAAAATATCACATTCTAAATAATTCACAATATTAGCATACCAAGGAAAATTTCTTTCCTTAATATTATACAGTTTCTCATCAGGGAAAGTTTCTGTAATTTTCTTCTCAAATTCTGATAGTTTATAATACTCCAGTCTAGACAGATGGTCAGCAATTTGATTATCAGTTCCTTTCCTATCAACTATCACAAAGTCAAATTCTTACATTAGAAATATCCATCTAATTAGTCTAGGTTTGGCATCATTCTTTTGCATTAAATATTTGATAGCTGAATATTCTGTATGCACTACACATTTAGTTCCAATCCGATAAGTCTAAACTTTTCAAAACCATACATAATAGCTAATAATTATCTTTCTGTTGTTGTATATATAATCTGAGCATCATTAAGAGTTTTATTGTCATAGTAAACAACCTTGAGTATTTTATCATACCTTTGCCCTAAAACACATCCAATCGTAAAATCACTAGCATCACACATAATTTTAAATGGTTTCTCCCAATCAGATGAAACAATTATAGGGGCTGTAATTAGTTTTTCTTTTAATTGTTTACAGGCATTCAAACATTCTTCAATAAAATCAAACTTCTTATATTTTTCTAAAAGTTGGCATAGAGGATTGATAATTTTTGAAAAATCTTTAATATAACGTCTGTAAAATCCAACATGTCCTAAGAAACTTCTTACCTCTCTTACAGTAGTAGGAGGTGGTAATTTCTCAATAACCTGAATTTTTACAGGGTCAACCTCCATTCCAAGTTCATAAATTTTATGCCCAAGTACAATTCCTCCTGCAACCATAAATTGACATTTTTCCCAATTCAAAACTAAACCCGTTTTCTCACAAAGCTTCAAAACTTTTTTCTAAGTTTTTCAAACATATCTCAAATGAAGTTCCAAATATATAAAAATCATCCATAAATACTTCTATTCCATTATCAATCAGATTACTAAAAATAGACATCATACATCTTTGAAATGTTGCGAGTGCATTACATAATCCAAAGGGCATTTTTCTAAAAGCTAAAGTTCCATAAGGGCTGGTAAATGTAGCCTTTTCTTGATCCTCAAGAGCAATAGATATTTGATGATAACCAGTATATCCATCCAAAAAGCAATAGTACTTGTGTCCAGCAAGTCTATCCAACATTTGATCGAGGAATGGAAGAGGAAAATAATCTTTCCTGGTGGTGTCATTTTATTTTCTATAATCGATACAAATTTGCTATCCATTAACTTATCTTGTTGGTATAATCTCATTTCGTTCATTCACATCAACAGTCACTCCTCCTTTCTTAGGGACACAATGAATTAGACATACCCAAGCAAATAATTCTAGTATCAAACCATTTTAAAATTTAATTATTTACTACAACTTTCATCCTAGGGTTCAACCTCCTTTGCGGATCAGCTCTAGGTTTATGTTGTTCATCCAAAAAAATTCTATGCTTACAAATCGAAGGACTGATTCCGTTAATATCAGCTAAGATCCAACCAAAAGCATTTTTGTATCTTTTTAAAGTATCCAATAATTTTTGTCCTTGATATTTTTTCATATCCGAAGATACAATAACTGGTAAGGTAGAAGATTCTCCTAAAACATATATTTCAAATGAGTACGAAGAATTTTCATTTCAAGTTGGCTTTATGATAGATCAAAATTAAACTTTTATCATCACTTTTCGTAGAATCCAACATTTCAAATCTTTCCTAAACATAGTATAAATCTTCATTCTTCATATATTTGAAATCATCTTCATTTTCCTTATCATCCTTACATTCCAAATCTTCATATTCTATTTTCTCTTCAAATATTTCTTTAAAATGATCGTCTCTCAAATAGTCACAGATTTCCATTCTAAAGCATTCATCATCTTTTTCCGTTGAGGGATATTTCATAGATTTCAGAATATTAAATGTCACCTCTTGATCATTAACTCTCATAGTTAATTCTCCTTTTTGAACATCAATCATAGCTCTTCCAGTAGCGAGGAATGGTTTTCCTAAAATAATTGAAATTTATTTATCTTCCTCCATATCTAATACAATAAAGTCCACATGAAAGATAAATTTATCCACCTTCACTAATATATCTTCCACCACTCCTTTAGGATAAGTAATGGAACGATCAACCAACTCGAGAGTCACATTTGTAGGTAAAATTTCTCCTATTCCTAATCTTTTGAATGTTGATAAAGGCATAAGGTTAATACTAGCTCCTAAATCACATAAAGCTCTTCTGAAAAATTTTTCACCTATAGCACACAGAATATTGAAACTACCAGGGTCTTTAAGTTTTTCAGGAAGTTTTTTCTGAATAATTGCACTACACTCACCGCTAAGTGCAACGGTCTCGTGATCTGTGAAATTTCTTTTCCTTTTATAACTATCCTTCATAAAATTTACATAATCAGGTATCTGTTCTAATACTTTAACAAAGGGAATATTTACCTTTAATTTCTTAAGGATTTCTAAAAATTTTGTAAATCGGTTATCCCTATTTTGTTTTTTCAATCTTTGAGGAAAAGGTAGTGGTGGTTTTTCTACAGTAAATTTTATTGGTTCATCTGATATTCTAAGTCTAAATATATTTTATTAGTTCCTTTTTCAGTTTCCACCTTCTCTTTTTCAGTTTCAACTTCTTTTTGTACCCTTATTTCTAACTCTTTTCCACTCCTTAATTGAATAACATTAATTTTCTCTTTATTTTGATCTTTCGGATTGATTTCAACATTAATGGGAAGAGTTCCTGAAGGTCTATTATTAAGCACAGTGAAAATATGTCCAAATTGATTTTCAATGTTCTTAATCGCAACACCCTGAGTTTGTAATTGATTACTCATATTCAAAATTAATTCTTTAGTAGACAACTTCTTTTCCTTAAATTGTGGGTTCTATTAAATCCTGAAGGATAAGAAGGTCTAAAGTTTGTATTTCCTTGGTTGTTCAAATTTCCTACTAGATTCATAGAATTGTTACCCCAGGACGGGTTAAGAGCATTGTTATTATTCCAGTTAAAATTTGGGTGATTCTTCCAACTAGGATTATAATAATTCAAATAAGGATTGTTGGGTCTATTATTTATAGTATTTAAATTCTCATAAGACATTTGAGATTCTATCATCTATCCTAATGAATTTTCCTCTAACATTGGGGATGTTTTAGAATAATTCTTTCCATATTGTTCTATTTTCTTTGAAAGTGCAACAATTTGAGAGATTATCATATTTATAACATCATAATTATGAATACTAGCTAATCATTTAGGATTTAACTGTTCAGAGGGCCATTGAAAATTACTGGTAGCCATTTCTTCTATTAGCGAATATGCTTCATCAAAAGGTTTTGACATTAAGGATCCACCAACAATGAGCATCTATAATTGATCTCAGAGATCCCACCAATCCATTATAAAATGTTTGAATTATTAACCAATCTGGTCAAGCATGATGTTGGCACTTCCGATAAGATCTTTAAATCTTTCCCAAGCTTCATATATTGATTCCCCTTCAAACTGACCAAAAGATGTAATATCATTTCTTAGCTTAGCAGTTTTTGATGGAGGGAAATATTTTGACAGAACTTTTATGAAAGTTCTCCCTAACTTCTAATAGATCCAGGTGCTAACGAATTTAACCACACCTTAGCTTTATCCCTTAATTAGAAAGAAAAAAGTCTAAGTCTGATGGCATCCTTTGACACTCCATCATATTTAAAAGTAGCACACAATTCTAAAAAACTAGCGAGATGTAAATTAGGATCTTCATTAGGTGTTCCTTCAAATTGATTATTTTGTACCATTTGGATGATAATAAGTTTAAGCTCAAATGAATTAGTAGCAACATCAGGATTTTGGATAGTTAAGTGAATTTCATTTGTTGTTTGGTTAGAATAATCTCTTAATGGTCTTGGTATATTTTGATTGTTAGCCATTTTGTAAGGATTTTCAGATTTTTTTTTGTTTTCAAAATTTTCTAACAGTACGCTCTAACTCTGAATCGTAAGGCACTAAACCTATAGATCCACTACTACGTATATAAATTTACACAAAACACACTGAAAAGTAAGAAAGCACACACACAATTGCAAATTACAAAGTAAAGGTTTTCAAATACTACAATTTCAACAATTACTGTTTTATACCTTCCCCGGCAACGATGCCAAAAACTTGATCTGGACGGGTTGTGCTACCAGATGTGATGCCTCTAAAGTAATATTCAAAAGATAGTTTCAGTTTAGTTTCACAATAAGATTAATTTTAATAAATAGGCAGTCACCCCATATACGCAAGTATACGTATCGCTCAACTAATATAGGCTTCTAGTGGAGTCATGGTTATCGATCCAACGAGGAAGGTTGTAACTTATTAATTATAACAAATATTTAAACTCCAATACTAAATTAAAAACACAAATCAAGTACTATTTAAGTTTTTAGTGCAAAAATGATTAAACTAAGTTAACTACAATTACCTTCTAACTTTAAGCAAGACTAATTAACGCACACTAAGTTTTGTATTGAAAGGTTCAAATATGGAAAAGTATCTTTCCTTCTGCAATGTCAATATGATGATTGATTGATATAGATTGATAATAATTTTTTATTGTGCCAAATAAGAGCAATAACATTCTTTACCCTCGTCAGAGTAACCCATCTTTCAAGTATGAAAAGAACATTGGCAAATCCTAGGCTTAGTCATTAAATCTAAGGTTAGGCTGGGAGGATACTGGCTCTCACTTCAGAGCACCCACTTACCTTCTTCTAAAGGCTAAATCTATCTTTAGTTACCAAAATTTAGGACTAAATTGGGGATTTTAGCCTGTCACTCTAAAAACTCCAATTCGACGCCCATGAAACCATATTTCCTTATTTATTTGCACTCAATTCACATGAACTACACACTTCATTCATGGACATTGAATGGATTCTCCACTATTATAGTACAACACTTAGTCCTTTAGGATTGGATGTTTCACAACAAATTTTAACAATTCAATTGGCCGGATCGAAAAGTAAATGAAATTTAAAGTGGAAAACCATCACTATTTCATAACATTATTATGTCACATTAAATCTACATCAACACTTCACCACATCACAATTGTAAAAAGAAAGACAAAGAAATCTACTCAGAATTCATGAGGAAGATACAACACAACATTGATTATATATATAAAAGCAAAGTCATACAAACTAAAAAAAGTAAATACAACTTATCTCAATTTCTTCCCCAAGCAAATCCCTTGAAGTTCTTTTGAATCATTTTCTCTCTTCTCTTCAACACTCAATTCTCTCTTTAGAATAGTAAGGAAGAAGCAAACTCCCACTTTCCTCTTTCTACTACACTCCTTAGAGAAGAATTCCTCACAAAAAACACTTAACTCACACTTTCTACAAAGCCTAACACACTCTCCACTCCTCTTCACTTCTCTCACACTCTCCACTCACACAGACACTACAAAAGTAGTGTCCATAACTTTCTAAACTAGACTAGAAACAAATTCCCAAAGAGTTTCTTCAAGCACCGCGTCAAAAAGCATCCAAATACATTAAATTTTGAGTTCCACCGACTTTAGGCACCAGCGGTGCTGGATAGGGCGCCGACAGTGTTAGATAAGGCACTAGCAGCACTGGATAGGGTGCTGGCAGCACTGAGCCACCTTTTAATTACAATGCTCTATGGAATTGGGTGCCGGTGGCGCCCATTCTGGTGCCGGCGGTGCTAGGAAGCCTTTTCTCCAATTTGCTTCTTTTTTCTCCAAATTAGTTCCTTTTCTCTTTCTTTTGCTCCAATCACCTAAAATCATCATACCTGTAGCAAAACATGAAAAATACCTTCCTTTAAAGTGCAATATCACCAAAAATGAGTGTATAACAAAAACCTAACATAATTTTGGCGTATTAGAACTCAACCTATGCTTCAATAGGTTGACTTTAACCATCTCAACCAAAGTTAATGGTTTGAAGCTAAGCATATGAAACCATAAGTTTTATAGACCTATACATCATAAATTTTAGAGAGAAAGAACATGATAGGCCTCATACAAAAATGAGGTCGAAAAATGGACACCTACAATGTATTGTGTACCAATCTTGCCAATATGATCTAATAAGTGTCTGAGTAATAATAATCGGAGCAGATTTGAATGATTAAATTTAAATTTGAATTTTATCTGAACTAGATTTTCCACCTGGGAATCAAAATATGCCCAAGGAAAATTAATGTTGATCTAGGTTAGTTGATTCTTTTTTATGGATTCCTAAGAAGCGAGGTGTTTATTAAAGATTGATTTTGAATTTTAAATTTTAACTTTCATTTATTTATTTTTGAATTTTGAAAAAAAAATCATAGAAGTTTGGAGGCGAAAACTATCAAAAGCGCATGCTAGGGATCTTAGGTGAAAAGATGCCTAAGGAAGACTTGATGGTTTGATTTTTGATGGAAAGGAAAAGCGATGATTCATATAAGGTATAAAGCATAGGTCCATAGTAAATCACACTATGACTCACATTTACTCTTGAATTTGATCAAGAAGAGGATGCCTTACTCCATTTAAGGTGGTCTTACTTCAAACCTTAGGGAAAGAATGATTAATTTTCAAAGTAGAAAGACTTAAATTCATTTATTGGTGACACATATATACTTGGAAAACTAATCAGGTGATCGGTCTCTGCTTGTAAAAAGCATGGGGACTCACATTTACCACGAAACGAAATATGACCGAGAAGAGGATACCAGATATCATTTGAGGGATCTTATACCAAATCTCAAAAATTTAAATATAAATTTTTATTACCTAGACATCTTAAAATTGGAAATCCATGGGATTTACATCCAATATAAGAATGAACTTAGTGATTAGACCTAGAAGGAAAGTATCAAGAAACACATCCAACTTGATAAAGAGTCCAAGAAAGAATATATATAAAATTTAAGAGGGTCTTAAACAAAACCTCAATATTTGAAGTTGATTTCAATATACTCAAACATCATACAATTGGAAAGCCAGGGGATTTACATATAATAAAAAATGAGTAGGGTGATTAGGCTAAGATGGAAAGCACTAAGACTCATATCTAACTTGAGAACTAGTCATGGAGAGGATGCTACATACCATTTCGGAGGATCTTACACCAAATGTCAAAATTTGAATTTGATATTTAAATTACCCAAACATTCTATATTGGAATACCAAGAGACTTACATTCAATATAAGAACAAACATGGTGACTAGATTACAGAAAAATATTAGGACTCACATCCAACTTGAGAACTAGTCAAGGAAGGGATGTTACATACAATTTAAGGGGGTCTTATACCAAAACTCAAGATTTGAATTTGATTTTTATTTACCCTAACATGTTAAACTTATAAATTTGGGGAATTAAATCTAATATAAGAATAAATGGGGTGACTATACCAAGAAGTGAAGTACTTGGACTCCAATCTAGCTTGAGAACTAGGTGAGATAGGATGTCATATACCTTTTAAGGAGGTCTTACACAACACCTCAAGATTTAAATTTGACTTTTAATATTTTGAATTCATGGAATTTATGGAAATTTGTGAATATTTATGAAAAGGTATAAAATTAAGGAAATTTGAGTTTTGACCTTAACATTTATTTTCAAAGTTTTCAGAATTTGTTTGATTTACTTTATTTATTTCATTTTTCTCTAGTTGTATCAAGTATTGAACATTCTAAGGAAATTATACCTTGCCCAAATGATAAAAAATAAATTTTCCTTTAGTTTTTGTTTTATTTATATTGATTGGTTTGATTCATTAATTAATTAATTTTGTAGTTGTACTGGTATAGGGCACTTTATGGGAAATTACACCTTGCCCAAATAACAACAAAAAATTTTTATTTTGGTTTATTTTATTTTTGTTTGTTATATTTTGATTTACTTTATTTTCTTTCTTTTCATGTTTTTTGGTTCATTCATCAACTCCTCTTTTGTTTATACTAGTAGGACTCTGTTGTTTGTCATTTCAATCGATCGTGTAGACCAACATTTAAAAGTAGTTATAAGCAACTGACTAATCAATAAAATTTGGCTAAATGCTGAAAAATTCATCTCTTATAATAATATCATCAAAATTGTATATTATATGATCTTGAATAAAATATTATATTATCCATACCACTACATATCATCAGAACTGTATACCATTAATCACTACATCATCATTGTTGTATCATTCGACTGTTCATCTGCTATCAATGTCTGCAAACTAGGATCTACATGGAAGTAACCCAATCTTTAAGGTACTATGCAGAATAGAGTTCCTTGAAGTGCAAATAAATATGTGTTATTTTTGAGGTTATCATAGCTTGTGGGTTGTAACCCTTATAGTCTAAATCTGGTTTATATTCATATGACACATTAGTTTCATCCATTTTTTCAGAACAATAGGTCCTCTGGTATGGCACCATCAGGATGGAATTTTTTACTATGCCTGCTCCATTTTTATCAAGCACCAAGACTAATCTAACTCACAATGGAATCTCAACCAATCCTCTGAATTCCCTGGGTCTGATGATTTGCAGCTCAGTTCCAAACATGATATTCCGTTTATTGATGAACGAGACTGTGTAGACTGGCCTTAAGAAGTCATGATAGTATTTTTGTTGCAAAATATAGTCCCCCTCTTTATAAATATTGATAATGCGACTGTTGGGTACACAATCTATATAGGAAGTGCATGACATGAGATCTGATGCGACTTTTTTTATATGTAAGAATTTATGACCTCAGATTTATATATTTATAATGATTTTGTAAAGCCACAATTTCAAACGCAAGTATACGTATCATATCAAGTAAAACAAGGCTCTAATGGAGTTCCGTTTATCGATCCCATAGGGAAGCGAGATAAGAGGTTTTTAGTCAAATTCTAGTCTACTGACCCGACCCGCAATAACGCAGTAATATTTGCTTCCAAAAGATAGCCAAAAGCTTGACCCAATTTATAAATAGCGGCTAGTGTATAA
This sequence comes from Papilionanthe hookeriana x Papilionanthe teres, assembly GCA_022702705.1. Classification (NCBI taxonomy): domain Eukaryota; kingdom Viridiplantae; phylum Streptophyta; class Magnoliopsida; order Asparagales; family Orchidaceae; genus Papilionanthe; species Papilionanthe hookeriana x Papilionanthe teres. Next base: position 113,780,797 of record CM040421.1, on the reverse strand, counting down.
AATCAAAATGTTGTACAATTTTAGAAAATATCTTACACACTAGGGGTACTACGCAAGTATACGTATCGTTTCAAGTAATATAGGGTTTTCTTTTATAACCCCGTATCGATCCCACGAGAAGCGAGGTAAGAAATCCATTAAGCTAATTCCGATCTATTTCTATAAGGTCAAAATTTGGAATGTCGATTAAAATGAGTTTTCTAATAACTAATCCTAAATTAAATTCTTAAATAAAAAGATAACTTATAGATAAATTGGTTTGGAGAAATTCGAGATATTAAAAATTACCTTTCTCTTGCAATTACATAGATAATGTGTAAGAAAGATATGCTTAGAATTAATGTAGTAGTGCCAAATAGAAGCATTCCTATTCTTTACCCTTTGGTTCAGTGCATAAAGAACATTGAGCTAATCTATAGATCGATTCGAGATGTTTTATTAGTAGAATGAGTTAATCTAGACTCACACTTCTAGATGTCCGAGGGTGGCTATGGTCGGCCCTACCAGTGACCCGTTCCCTTTCTATAGATCAAATTATTAGAATTTAGTCTGTAACTCTAAAAACTAATCAACTCTGCGCCCAATAAACAATATCTCCCTATTTATTTGCACTTCACCTTGAATAACCCGCACAAGGCCTTCGACTACCCAAGGATTCATGTGATATCTACTACTTAAGAATTCATCTCCTTCTAGGTCTCAGAATTCTTCAACAGGTTTTAACAATACAAGTGATCAATTTGTAAACTAAATGAAGATCCGGTATGAATATCATCACCATAATTTAATAAGAGAATATCTAAGCAAATCTTAATTCCTAAACATGCATCTATTTCATTACAAAATAAAAATAAATGAAAATAATGGCATAAGAAGTAAAAGAATTGATAGAACTATATAATAAATTAAGTGTCAACAAGGAACTTATTTCATTAATATTCTATTATATTTATGCAACTATCTGTCACCTAGAAGCATCTAATAGATAATTCTATCATAAAAATGATTTTCCTACGCATGCCACTACTTCATATTAAAAGAAAGAGTAAAGGAAATCACTTACGAAACATGGATAGTTTACGACAGAAAACTTGGTTTAAAATAAAGAAAATCCACTAGAAAGTATTTACAATAATTACAAAAGAATGAAGAACACAATACTTAGCTTTTTTCCTTCTGAAAAAAAGAAGAAGATCTCTCCACCAAAGTTTCTCACTGATCCATGCGACGCTTGTACATCCCTTACATAAATATCTCAAAATCCCTCACCAATCTCTCCAAAAGATGTAAAAATCTACATCTTCATAACTCTAAATGACTAAAATGACTAAGGGGGAAGAAAGAGACTATAGGGTGCCATTTTCTCTGAAGGAGTGGCCTCCTATTTATAGGCTTCAAGGGTTGCCTCAAGGCACCTCTTCAAAATGTGTCCATGTTCAATGAATCTTCTAGAAACTAACTCTGGTGTCTAGGCGCGGACTCCGTGCCTATACAGTCGCACCCCTTCACTTTGGGTCACACCTCTTCGTGATTTAAACCGCTTCAATGTGTCTAGATTCATTGTATCACATGTCCTATATATTATGAATAACTTCCAGGCTTCTAGAAGGTCTAGAAACTACTTAACACCATCAAAATAACTCCCAAAGTCGTCAAAATCCCGTCCAATAATCGTTTCTAGATGATTCTGGTGCCTAGGCCTTGATTCTGGTGCCTAGGTGCCATTTTCTCATCGTCACTGGCGCCTGGGCACCGGGTTTGGCTCCTAGGTGCCACCCTGTGCGCAGCTCTACCACTTTGCTCCGTTTGGCTCCGTTTCAACTCCGTTTAGCCCCATTTCAGTTGCGTTGCGTTCCTAACATCTTCACCTACAAGATAGACATAAAAACAACCTTTCTCAAAAGTATAATTTCATCAAAAAACATGTGAGAAATATAAAAGATATTAAGCATACAAAGACAAATCAATAAGTGCTAAGTTAGAATGTGTTTTTCTTGCTCAGTTTGGCTCAAAATTGCATAGTTTTTGCTTCATTTTCTCTAAAATCATATTTTTATACTTGAAAAAATAATATTTAAAATTATGCAAAATACCTTCATTTATAGTGTAATATCATTAAAAATATGCATAACGTGGGTATGAAATGAACACTAAAAATAGGTACTTTTTTTCATGGATCAAAATCTCCCAAACTTAAACGTTACTTGTCCTCAAGTAACACTATAATCATGTAAAATCATATAAGAAAATCATGTGTATGTGTTTCTTTAGGAGTTTCTAAAATTTTGTTCTAGAAATATAGTAGTCCAATTTAGAAAAAAATTTTAGTAAATGAGACCAATTTAAAGTTTAGAAATCTCTTAAATGAAAGAGTATGAAAATATGTGTTGCTATTTAATTCAGAAATGCTTGTAAATTTTTCAAAATATAGGGGTTAGGCATTTTATTTTCTTTACTTAAAAATCTTTATTAAAAATAATTATACTAACTATATTATATTTTAAAGCTTAAGATTTTCTCAAATCTTATACTTTAAAAAGCTCAGGTGTGGAACCAATTTTTGATTAGGCCTTTTAATCCTCAAGCTTCTCCTTCCTTTTTCACATAATATACTCTTTTTTTCTTTTTTTTTCTTTTTCTTTTACTTTTCCTTTTCATTCATTCTTTTTTTTTCTTTTTTAGGCAAGGATTACTATATCTGGATAGGCCTTTAATAATTTTGAATTCCACCCTTCCTTTCCTAAAGCATAAGGTAGATATATATCTTTTACTTAGAAATATAATAACAGTTTTGAGAATTATTTTTCAATAAAAGAAATTTGAATATTGAAAACAAAAGTCTAGTCCTTCTATTTTTCTAAAAATACAACTTTTCTTACTAAAGATGGTTACACAACATTTATCATTTCTTCACTAAGAAAAATTTAACTTTAAGTTTTTCATCACTACTATAAATTTTAACTAAATTCTCTTACTCATTTCTATATTCAAAATTTTATTTCCCTAATATAACTTCATATGCATAATTATTTTTCAGTCAAAATCAAATTTATTTATAGCATATTTGAGGACAAATAAAATTTAAGTTTTTGAAAATTGTTTTTCAATCCCCCCAAAATTGAATTTTAAAATATTTTGCAACTAATTCCATAAAATGTAGGAGGAAGAAAAATAAAAGTTAAATCTACTAACTACTACAACATCCTATCAAATTTAAATACATTCATAATCAGGATAGAATGACTGCATGAGAAAGTAAATCTAGCCTAACACATGCGTACAATAATATTAAACTAAAAAGGAAGTATATTAACTTTAAAATATATTTTTCTTCCTACCCCCAAACTTGAATTTGAACATGTATAGCATTCAGCACAAAAAATATAAGCAGGAAGAAAAATAGTTCAGAAATTCTATCTACCACAAATGTTTGTCAAAAACATCTACAAATATTCATCAGGACATAATTATTTGCAATAGAAAGTAAATATAAACTAACATGCTAGAATAAAATTAAATTAAAGAAAGGTTAAACAAGCATGACAAACATCGCATGGGAAAATTTATTTAAGTGTTCTTTAAATCTCTAAATTGTTGTAACACAAACACAAACACAAACACACAAACTAAAATACATAGACTCGCAGATTCATAAAGAAATATCAATTGAGGTTAATTTAATCTCCTTTCTACTCACATTTTTCCTCATTACTTTCAATTTCTAGTGAAATAAACTACACTAATAATGATAATTTGATAAATAAAAAAAATAGTGTAGTTCATTCATATGTTGTTCATTAAGCAATTTCATGACCTTACTTAGTGAAAACAAAGTTAGATAAAGGAAGTAATAGAGTTGACATGGAGTGGTCCAAGTCCAAACTCTACATGCTTCAAGGTAATGCTCAGCTCCGGTTGAGAACTAAGTTATAACAGACTCGTCAGCCTACTACTACCAGAAGTCATATACAAATTTAGTCAAGACCAAGGTGTAACCTTACAACAAAAATCTAATCTGCACTAAAGAAAACGCAAAACAACACATAAACAATCATGACTTGCAAGCACACTAAATCAAAGCACACTGATAACTATGGGTTGCCTCTCATAAAGCGCTTGGTTTAAACATCGCGGGCCCGACAAATGTTTCCTCCTAGATCAAAATTCCATTTTAATAATCCTTAATCAATCGCACAATCATTTCCAGATCCAGAGATTCCTATAAAATCTTCAAATTTTAATTTTTCATTTAACACTTCATTTTTAGTTTGATTTATATCATTGTTCCTCATATTTCTTTCTAGATCCAATATTCTTCTATTGATTTGATGAATTTGCATATTAATATCATCCTTGAAATTTATGAGAAATGGATCTTTATAAGATACTTCAATATCTCCCAAATTTTGGATCGGATTCTCTTTAGATAATTCAGATTCAGGATTAAATTCTTCTATATTACTCTTCTGTTTCAAATCATCTTCTAATTCTTCCCCTTTATAATTATTAAATGATGAAGGATCTATCTTAGTTGAAGAAATATGTTTTTCTAATTCCTTTGGAATTTCTTCCAATGATCTTCCAATATCCTTATCCTCTTTTCTCAACTCAAAGTTCTTTTGAAATATATCCTCAAATTCTCTTCCAAGTCTTAGTTCAATAATTTTATCATGTTCATCATTCAATTCAGGTTTTTCTTGTGATTGAGTCGAATCCAAAGATATAAAGACTGGTTGTGTAGATGAATTCCCTAAATAGGTAGGCTTTAAAATTGTATGGGTACATCCATCTTAAGTTCATGAGATTTTTCAACAGATGGAATTAAAAGTTTACTATTTTCGGTGACGTCCATCATTTCACACCTCTCTTGAACATACATACAGTCTTCTTTAAATAACATTTTTGAATCATCATGAAAATCCATTCCGACCTCATCTGGTTATCATACTCTCAAAACTTTCTTGGAAATGGTTTTTATTTAGATAATCAATTTCATCCATCCAAAAACAATCATCAATTTTTTCAATTTGGATGTTTCCTAGTCTTTAATACATCAAAAATGACTTCCTGGTCATTAATATTCATAATCAACTTTCCTTTTTGCACATCTATCATAGCTTGTCCAGTAACAAGGAATGGTCTCCCTAAAATAATTGGAATTTCTTTATCTTCCTCCATATCTAATACAATAAAGTCCACATGAAAGATAAACTTATCCACTTTAACAAGCACGTCTTCTATAACTCCTTTTGGATAAATGATAGATCGATCAGCTAACATAAGGGTTACAGTAGTGGGAGAAATATCGACTAAACCTATCCTTCTAAATATAGATAGAGGCATTGTTGACCTCATTTTTGATGAGGTATTCTCTTCTTCTTTTTAGTACATAGGATCTAGCCTTAGGCTTTTCCTTTGACTGACTTAGAAGACTAGAATTGGGACCCACCATCTAGAATTTCAAACCACTTCTTATCTCCCTGAAAACTCCACAAACTTGACTGTAGACCCCTAATCACCTAGAGGGTTGAAATCAAATGTGGAAGTTTAAAGGATGAGTTCCTATGGGACTCTTTGGCCTAGGACCGCCCAGGTAACTCGGTCTGGTGAAGGGGCTGACTTACACACACACTACACTCATACTCTACACTTTCACACACCTCCTAAAACCACACCCATACTTAACTTGACCTCCTGACTCATGTAGGTGATCCACATGGATTGTCCTTAACCCCTAAGCCCTTGGCTAAGAGGGTTAGGGACAACAGAGTGGATGCCTCAAATGAGTCCCTTCAGGGCTCATGTGGGCTTGATGTGGCTTCATGGCTCAACCAAAATGATTTTATTCCACTTATATTTACCCAATCTTCAATTTTCCAAATTTTCAATTTTCCAAATTTTCAATTTTTGACCTCCGGGACCCTACACCCGCCTAACCTACCCGAAGCCCTTGAAATTACTCAAATTTTTCAAAATTTCCAAATCACCCAAAATTCCCCAAAATCAATCCCAAACATTTCCACATCACCCAAATTGATCATCCATACCCAAAAATACAAAAAATTCCAAAAATACCTCCCAATACCCTCCAAATACCCAAAATACCCCTCTTGACCCAAAAAATCCAAAAATTCAGAAAATTCCCAGAAAATTTCCGAAAATCCCAAATATTCCCAATTTCATTTTGTTCAACTACACCATGGGCGAATTTTGTCAATTTACCCTACTTTTGTCAAAGCCCCCAATTTGACCCATTTTAACCCTAAGTGAACCCAATGTCAAACCAAACCTACCCAATTGACCCAAATTCTGGTCCAATTCAATTCTAAACTTCAATTCAACATTCCCAACACCAATCAAGACCAAATCCAAGTCTAATTTGATTGACATTTGGATCCAATTTCACTTTTGGCCTTAAAGCCCAATTTGGACCCATGACCCAAACCTAACCCAAACTCACCCAATTAAACTCCAATTAACCCCAAATCTTTTCTAAATCTTCCTTAGCATCCCCACAAGCAAAACACTAACATGATTTGCCCAAAATTTAGACCCAAACCCCACTCAAATTCAACCCAAAGCTAAAAGGCCCAATTTTGACCTAAACCCAAACCTAACCCAAATGAGCCCAAACCCCAAAATCAAAGCCCAACCAAAGTCAAAACCTCTTTGAAACACTCCCATAAACATTTCTCAACATTAATTTTACATCAATTTCAACCCTAGCCCAACATTGGCCCAACTTGGCCCACTTTGACCTATATTGGCCCATTCACCAAAAGAGCCCAAATTCAACCCAATTCAAACCCAAATCACCCCCAATTTGCTTCAAGTCACTCATGACACATCCATGAGCTAAACCCAACAATTATTTGGCCCAACCTCTTTACAAAATTCCCATCCATAAACTCATTTTTAAACTTAAAGGCCCATTCCTTAAACCATTTTAAAAGCCCACTTCCACCAAATCCAAAAGCCCAAAAATTCATCAAAAGCCCACATGATATTTCTCTACATCATCCATTCAATTAAAATCATCCCTAAGTCATAAACCAATGATCAAATAATTCTAAATGAAGCTTCATCCAAATTTTCACCAAAATATCCAAAATTCTTAAAACCCATTTTTATGAAATTGACCAAACTTTTTCCAAGCCAAAGGTGAGCCATTGAGCCATGTACAAGCCACATGGAAGCCATGGAGACCACTTTCCACCTCACCAAGCCATTAATGGCAAGAAGAGGGGATTCTTTCCTAATCCTTCATTAAGCCCTTTTAACCATATTCATGTCACACTCTAAACCATGCTTAGCCACCTCACCATGGATGGAGACTTCACCACTCCAATCAAGCTGAACCAAATGACTTTCCCTCAGCCCACACCGAGGTCATGGGAGGGTGAACCAAACCCATTTGCATGAGTTGACCAAAATATGCTCAAAATACACTCTCCCCCATTCCATTTTAATCAAGCTTTTTACACATGTCAAACTCCAATTGACTTCACCAAATTCAACCCCTGACCCACCTGACCTTGAGGGTGACCCAAGCCTGGTCGGCCAGCCACCAGGTCGCCGGAAAACACCATGGCCGAGAGATCACATGTGAGCCAACTTTGGAATTCTCCCTTGCTGAGCTGCCCCATCCCTAGTGGTCATTATAGCTGTTCTTCTCTTGCCAAGAGCAGGCTCGATCCCAAGCCCTAACTCTCCCGGGAGGCCCTCCACCCTCTCCTATTTAAACACCACCCCTCTCGGCCATAGGAGGTGCTGAAACAAACCTTAAGGAAACTCGCCAAAATTGTTCCGGACTACTCCCCATACATAGAGCATTTGATCCCCACTGAAATCCCCCTGCCATTTCCTCTCTGTGAGCTCAATTTCAGAGTTGAAATCCAAGCCAAAAACGAGGACACTTCTCCACAGTGAGCCAATCCCCAAATTGATTGGTCCTACACCTTCACCAGACCAAGAGAAGGTGTCCACCAGCAAAAGCCCCATCTCCAGGCCACCCAGTTGCTCCAGACTCCAAGCTTTGTGATCGGCTGTGGTCAAAATCCTACCTAGGAAATTCACTGGACCAGGAGACTTCATCCGGAGCTTGTCGGGATCCAATAGAAGGTGAAACAACCCTCGGATCGAAGCCACACTTCTCTGAGCAATGGTATGGCCTCACTCTTCTTCCCGAGCTTCTGAACATTCTCCATTTTTATTGAGTAAATGTCATCCCACATAAACCGTATGGATGTGTTCGTCTTCTCAAGACGAATCCATAGAGCATAAGAACACGAAAATCCATCGAGTATCGAGTGAGATATTAGGGATTTAGTGTGGACGGCTCTCGGGTGAGGACGCTCGGGGATGATGAACGGATGCCGTCCATTTAATACACGCGCGGACGGACGGCTCAGATGGCGTCGGACCAGGAGATGATAAGCGAACCGTGGGACCCGGAGCGCTGAGTCAGATGGCGGCGTCGAATGGGGGCGCGACACGCGGCGTTTCGGAGCTGCCGAGGTTGACGCGGCGCCGCGTGGATAAATAGAAAATTAGGGTATTTTTCTATTTATTTAATTCCCTAAACTTTAAAAATTCATAACTTTGTGTAGGAAAATCATAAAAATAAAATAAAAATACCCTCTTGCTCAGTGAACAGAGGAGAATAATGTGGAAAAGAAATCATTTAATTTCATCAAGTATTTTATTTTTAATAATTTATTTACTGTTTGCATTCTTTTAATTCTCCATGCATATAGGAAATTCACCATGGCATGAGACCATAGGGTTTTTGAAGCCTCCGAATTTGGGAACATTCCCTGAATTTTCCAAAGTCAGAGGCCATCCCTATGAGAAGTTATTGATTTTTCAAATTCATGTTACTGTTTTGAGTATTTTAATTCCAGTAATTAGCATGTTGTGAAATAAATTCTAGGAAAATTTGGTGATGTCTATAATGACCAGAGGACCCTAGGGAAAATAGGTTTTGAGTTAGTTCATTTAAAATAACCCTAATTGGCTTAAACACCCAAAATAGGTCTCTAATTAATTAGAGTTAACCATACATCAAATTGACTTGAAATTAATTCTCCACTGACCTTTAGGATCAGAGGAACCCACCATAAAAATTTGAAGTCAATTGGACTTGGTTAGCCCTACTAAATGGGTTGATTAAGCCATTTAGTCAATTTGAACTTTAAAAATTCATAACTTTCAAAATACCTTTCAAAAATTCACCAAATTGGTTTTGGAGCCTCTCTGATATTAGGGAATTTAAGGAAATTAAAATTTCAATTTTCTAAAAAAGTTGATTTTTAATATTATTTTAATATTTTTAATAATTAAAAAAATAATAAAAATCACAAAAATAATAAAATTCACCAAAATGTCACATTTTGAATTTTAATCACTTAGGAACAAACCCCATATTTTTCTTAGGTCTATTTAATGAGATATTAAATTTTAAAGCCCTAGGGTAATTTTAAAAATTAAAAAAATGTATTTTCTAGCTTTTTCACTAAAATAATTGTAATAAATCATAGAAAAATCAAAAAATTGCAAAAATTGATTCTCTGATTTCCTTGATATCAGAGAGATTTTTGAAAAATATAAAATTCATTTTTCAACATTTATTTTATTTTTAAATTAATTAACACTCCAAAACTTAAAATAATTATAATAAAAATAATATAATTCAAAAAATCACCAAAATTGGTTCAAGTGGTCCTCTGGTCATTAGGAATGTCCCCTAATTTGCTTAAGGACAGAAACTTTCCCTTGGTCATGTTATTAAATTTTCCTTGGAAATCTCTATTTTCTACCAAAAATAATTATATAAATAAATTAAATACAGAAAAATCACATTTTCTCCTCTCATGTCTTTATTGACATATGAGTGAAGTCACATAAAAATTTCAAGTTCATTTAAGCTCAATTTAGTGAGTTATGAAATTATTAAGCTTAAAGGGCAAAATGGTAATTAAAATTTTAACCCTTAATTAAAACTTTAGGTTTAATAAAATTAACAAGTAAAATATTTGATCTTAATCTGATTTGGATGATTGAAATTTAAATAATCAAAGGGTAGAAACCCATTAAACAATTTAAAATAATTAAACCTTAATTAAATAATTGATTAAATTTGGGAAGAATAATAAAATTGGAATTATTAAAATAGGGATATTGTTAGGAAGAGATTTATTCTTTAATTTAAAAATCCCTAAATTAATCATCTCATTAATATTTAATTCTTAATTAAAATGATGACTCAAACTTAAAATATTAAAAGACTTAATCATTAAACTAAAGTTAAATTATTAAACTCTTTTGAAATTTCAATTAAAGTTAAAAATAAAATTAAATTAAAAATTAAATTAAATTAAATAAATCAAATTGAATTAAATTAAATTAAATCAAATTAAATTAAATTAAAGATTAATTAAATAAATTAAATTAAATTAAACAAACAAATTAAATTAAATTAAATGAATAAATCAAATTAAATTAAATTAGACTTAATTAAATTAAAACAAATTAAATTAAATTAAATTAAATTAAATTAAATTAAATTAAAACATATTAAATTAAATTAAATTAAATTAAATTAAATCAAATTAAATTAAAATTAAATCAAATTAAATTAAATTGAAGGGAATTAAATCAAATTAAACTAAATTAAATTAACATTAAATCAAACTAAATTGAATTAAAATAAATTAAATTAAAATTAAAATTAAATTAAATTAAAGTTAAAATTAAATTGAATTAAATAACATCACCTAAAACAGAAAGAAATTAAATATAAAGCAACTTGAACACTATTCCAAATTTAAACCCATTAATTGAAGTTAAACTAAATCACAAATTATTTGAACACCAATTTGCCCTCGAAAACTTTAATTATCATAACTCCTAAACAGAACATTAAATGAAATGTTACTTCTCTTATAGGACATTCAAACATCCTAGTTCACTGAGTAAGATAATAACAAAACTTAACTAAACCTCGGACGATTAATTCATTTGTGTAATTGAATTCATTTGGACCTAAAACAATCCTAGAAATATTGAAAAGATGTTTAAGATTTGCCTTAAGCACTTCCTCGATATGATAGGATGTTCATAAGAACAATTGAACTTAATTGTTCTTTGATGAAGAAAATC